>CM062296.1:695448709-695947554 GCA_031216915.1 Pictodentalium vernedei
GTTAGGGGAGAGGAAACACTGAATAAGCAGTGCAACAATTAGCAAGAATGACAACAAGAGGCGTTTGCCTCGAAAATAGGCAACTTAACATAATTTCAACAAAAAATTTTAAGTACAGCCCTGATTATTTTTTGCCACTTCTTTTTTCCTCTCCTCCTTCTATCCTCCTTAGAATCACATTTTCTCCAAGAATTACGTGTCTGGCATCCTTTAAACTGAGATTTACAAGCACAAAGATCAGTGAGATGTTGACTGATGAAGGGCCAAACAGAGAAAGAATGATATTTGGCGCCAATTTCGGGACGACTGCGTCACTGCGCATGCGCAGTAGAGTCGTACTATGGAGGTCCTTTAGGACATGATTTCTTTTTGTTTTGGATGCAAATTTTGGGGATTGGGGGGCAAAATTTGTGTTTGGCCCTGGTTTTTGTGGAGTTAGCACCAGCAACTAAGTCTGGGTCATTGGTACAGTATAAAAATATCCAGGGCCAAACACAAATTTTGCCCCCCAACCCCCAAAATTTGCATCAAAAACCGAAAATAACATGTCCTAAATGGTCCTCCATACTTTTCCTCCACTGCGCATGCGCAGTGTCAAGGAGGTCTCGAAATTGGCGCCAATTATCATTCTTACAAGCAGTGCCTGGTAAGCGCTATGTACTCAGCGGGGAGGTACGAGTTCCCAACTCCTGGGAAGGCCATCCCCATCTGGGTCATTGGTAAGTATAAAAAATGTATAAATTACTATAAATTTTTTAACATTTTTATACTGTACCAATGACCCAGACATAGCTGAATAGAAAAAAACCTGGAGGGCCTAGGACATAGAGGAAAATCCAATAAGCTCAACTATATATAATAGAGTTATCCCCTCGAGGAGTAAAGGAGGATTAGGCTTTACATGCATCTTTCTTATTTATGACAAATTAGAAAGACACAACACCCTTCATAATTGAGCATAATAACATCCATGTTCTCTATTAACATCCAGTATAACCCTTTATACTAATTATTTTTAAAGTAAGCCAATAAATAAAGTAAGTCCAGAGAATTGAGACTCTTTATAATCATTAAAAGTGTCCGAGGATTGTATATTAATGCCCGTTTGACACGTGACATATACAAATGCTTCACACTGAGCTACACTTTAAAAATATGACATGAATGAATTTAAACATTAGCTTTACGCTTTAAAACCATCCCGGTACCGACTCAGAATTACTGACTCCTGAGGAGGTATCCCCTTGCTTTTCACTATAAAGAAGGTGACCTAAGGGAACACCCTCCCCCCACCCTTCCCCTTGCCCTGGGTCAAATAGCCCAGAGCGAAGAGGACAGCAGGACAGAGTCACTGCCGGAACAGAAAGCCTGCATAACTATAGTTGCAACTGTTTAGTGGACGACATTCTGAGCAACAGATAATGGACCTAAACAATGCAGGTCTCCAGAAATGGACTCAATATTTCTGAGATAAAAATTCGTGAATGTGGATGGCTGAGACCATTATGCAGCCTTCATTAAATCTGTAATAGCAACACTATTTGCGTAAGTCCAAGATGTAGAAAGAGCTCTTACTTCATGAGCCGAAATCTTAAGCACAGACTGCTGAGTTAAGATAGATTATCATAAGCAGTACGGATAGTTAATTGAATCCATCTAGCAATAGAATGGACCATAATGTCCTTTCTATTAGGCATCAGAGACAGAAAGAAGCGTTTTCGTCCCTTTCTGATAAACTGAGATCTTCGTTTATAAATACGTAAAGCTCTAACCGGACAGAGTAAAGGCCTATGCCCATCTGAGGACGGAAGGGCCTTAATAACAATAGGTTCTGGATATTTATTAGGAGCCTGATTCTTAGCCAAAAATCCAACATTAGTAGTAAAGGTAATAGTGTTCCCGACACTACGATAGTGAGAATCGTCCACAGATAGTGCATGAAGCTAACTGACTCTTCTAGCAGAAGAGAAAGCTAAGAGGAATGCTGTCTTATAAGATAAGAATTTGAAGTCCACTGTCTCAAGAGGCTCAAATGGCTTTTCTTTTAGTTTAAGAAGAACCCAAGCTAAATTCCATTTAGGAATTAATCTAAGGGTTCTAGGTCTATTTATCAAGAAGTTTCTAACTAATTTAGATAAAGAGACATTAGATCCAATTTGTAAACTATCATGGTGTGCATAGGTATCAGATAACATAGACCTATAACCTTTAATAGTAACAGGCTGCAGTTTGATCTCATCAAACAAGTATACTAGAAAGTTTGCAATGTCTGGAATGGAGGGATCAAAAATATCAACAGAATGATCCCTACACCAACGACAAAAGACCTTCCAATTAGCCTTATAGTTTAGCGAAGAGGAGGTCCTCCTACAGTTAGAAATTGCGTCCACTGCTCGTCCTGTAAAATGCCTGCCGTGCAAGAAGGACCGCACAACGGAAATACATGAAGGCTGAGACCTTGCGGGTTGTGATGTAGTTGACGCAATTTCCCCTGCGAAAGAAGATCCTCTCGTGGAGGAAGCTTTCGCGGTATGTCCCACAGCAGACACCTGAGTAGATTTATCCACGGTCTCTGTGGAGACAGAGATGCTACCAACAGAATTTTGCATTGAGATTGTTTTATCTTTAGCAATATCTGCTGAATCAATGGCGCTGGAGGATACGCATATCCTATCATTCCGTCCCACGAGATCGAAAGAGCGTCTACTGCATATGCTCGAGGATCCGGACATGGTGACACATACGTCTGAAACTGATTGTTGATCTGTGTCGCAAATAAGTCTATCATTGGCCGCTCCCATTGGTAGCAAATCTGATTGAATACCTGTTTGTTGAGAGTCCATTCTGACGGCAACAAGTGACCCTTCCTTGAAAGGGAGTCTACTAATACATTCAGACGACCCGGAATATGATGGACCGAAAGTAGAACTTGGTGTTCTAGTACAAACAGAAGGATTCTTTCCGTTAAATTGAATAACGGAATGGAATGAGTGCCTCCCTGGTTCCGAATATACACTACTACAGTCGTATTGTCGGACAGGATTTGGACATGTGCTTTCTGAATAATGTTCATCCAATGACATAGCAAGCCAAATTGACATCATTTCTTTGATGTTTATGTGCTTGCCTAGAAACTGCGGATCCCAAAGACCCTGGCACTTCGAATCCGTTGGGATCAATGTTGCACCCCAACCTGTTTGACTGGCATCCGTCATAATAGTAAAACTCTGATCCGGCAACTGCAGTGGAACTCCTTGAGTTAACCATTGAATGTTTGCCCAAGTCTGAATCTCTTGTTTCACTTGATTTGACAAGAGAACGTCTATATCGAGCGAATGAATCTTTACTCTCCAATTCTGAGTCAAGAAAATTTGGAGAGGACGAGTACGTAACTGCCCCATCGGAATGAAATCCGCAGCGGCTCCGCAAAGACCTATCAGTCTCATGAAATCTCTCGCTGTGACTTTGTCTGAGTGAAGACAATAGCGAGCGTAACAACTGATTAATTTCGCTCTAGTTAACGGCAGACGAACGAGATTGTTGTGCGTCTCGAAGCTCATCCCCAGGTGGGTGAATGACTTGGATGGCACCAGATCCGACTTCTCCTCGTTTATTATAAAACCGAGACGTCGGAGTAAAAAAAGCAGATTCTGCACATCGTTCTGAAGCGTTAACTCGTTGCCGTACCTCTGAAGAATGTCGTCCAGGTAGGCCGACGTTACCGCAGACGAATGAGCTCGGAAATGCATCATTACCGAGTTCATTATTCGAGTGAAAGCCCAGGGCACTAGGTTCAAACCAAAGCACATCGCTCGGAACTGATATACAACTCCTAGGACTGCGAAGCGTAGATACTTTCTGAATGTCGGATGTACTATGATGTGAAAGTACGCATCCTTGAGATCTATGCTTGCAGCATAGTTGTTCACACGAATACTCGCTCTGACTGATCGAATTGTCTCCATATAGAACTTCGGAGCGGCGATCAGCTTGTTTATCCAGCTCAGATCTATGACTGGATGGAACGAGCTGTCTGGTTTCGGAACCAGAAACAGATGGCTGTAGAAACCCGGTGATTCCTGGTCTTCTATGACCTCTACCGCGTTCTTCTTCAGAAGAGACTGTACTTCTGATAGAAGAGCGTCTCTTTTCTGCGGATTTGACGGAAGCTGAGTCCATTTTGGACTTCGAGTTAATGGAGGCTTTCGTTTGAAGGATATTCTTAGTCCTTCCGAAATTACCCCTCGAACCCAGGGATCGTCCGTAATTGACGCCCAATTGTTTACAAAACTTGACAATCTTCCACCTACCGGAACACGATAGAGGTTCATACCATCACCTCCTGGACCTGCGAGGCTTGCGGAAGGAGAAAACCTCACCCCGTCGACCTAGGGACATTCGACCGGTTATCTCGGCCAGTGTAACGTCCCCTACGTGAGTCGCTGCCTTGACGGTCTCTAGAATAAGACCTAGAGGACGCATAGGAACCTCTATAGGAACTTCCCTTGGGCATACTTGTCCCAGAAGTGCCGGTCTTACTCTTTTCTGCTGTATCCGACTTTTTAGAAGCTGATTTGAATAGCAGAGAAGCCGAAGCTTTCTTAGTTATCTGATCATAGATTGCTGAAAGCTTGCCGTCGAAGAGAAGCTCTCCTGAGACCGGGGCGACTCTGAGAGAGTTTTTCACCTTACTATCCACGCGCGTGGATGTAGCTAGGGCCGCATCACGTCTAACCAACTCCAGGTTTGCCACTGAAAGGGCGGAGTTATACGTGGAATAAGCTATGGCCCTCAAAAGAACTCTTAAGGAGGATTGTATATCCTGGAATTCTTTCCCTTCAAGACATAAAGATAATGCTTTAGTAAGGTGATCTGCGTATGATAAAGCGTCTAAGTTAACTCTATTAGACATTATTGTCGTTTCCAACGTCGTGGTTGGAATTGACATAGACGACGGTATAGACAATTCTAGGTCTTCAGCCTGGTCGTCTAGACGCTGAGGAACTCTCGGTATGCCCTGTCCTGCCGTTTCAAATTTATTCCTTGAACTGATGAAAGGCCGATGTAGAGCATTTGCGGACAAGAAACCATACTTGATCGTTTTGGTAGCAAGCTTATATATAGCGTCATTCAATAGTTCAAATGTTCTTGTGACATTATTGGACTATGTCGGAAACTCAGGGACGATGTCCCTAAACCGATCAAAAAATTCTGTGTCCAGTGACGCTATCAGTCTCTTATCCGGCATCGCAGCATTCTGGTCCGACGGAACAACCTCTGGAAGATAATGCCGGATAAAATCTACGGCAGCTTTATGTTGTTCCGAAAGGGAAAGCGCCAGATCCTCGGAATCCCTTTCGCCATCCTGTCGGACCATTTGAAGTTCTCGGTCGTCCGTACCTGATGCTTCAGCGGAGCGTACCGACCCAGCGTTGTCGGATAATTCCTGATCCGACAGAGATTCTCTTGTCTGCTGGGATGCTGCAATAAGTTGTGCTATTTGTGATAGCACGTCCGTCACTGAGGCCTGTGGAGCAGCGGTCTTACGTTGCTTTGCCGCTGGAAGCTCCCTGGACGTTGACTCCTGCATAATTCTTTTATGCGAACGTCCGGAGTCTGCAGGCCTCGTGTCCCTGGCTACCGGTGCGGTCGTGTGCGCTGCCGTGAGGATGAGGAAGCCATATTGACAGTCTCTCCAGACTGTTTATATAACGGAGTGTCCTGAGTGGCGGACGTATGCTCCGAATGCGAAACGTTTTGTACCACAACATCTGGTCCCAGATGTTGTTGTACGAGAGAGACCTCTCTCGCTCGCAGCCCGGATGGACCTGGACGAGCTAGGAACCAGACTAATAGGCTTCCTCCGTACCATCCTCTGATCCGTCGTCACTGGGTGTGCACTTTGTGTTATTATAGTGCTTGCATCACCCAAATCTCCCTCCTGGACCGCAACGGACGAACCCGGCTGCCGAGCCATTCAATGAATGGTCGCTACATCGGGCAAGCTAGCGGATGCCAATGTCGTCGATCCTACTAGGGACCTCTTAGGCAATTGACGTATTTCCATGAGCACTTTCGCCGCTAGCTCTTCATTTAACTGTGACGATGGAGGCACACTTTTGGAAGACATCACGGAAACATCACCCTGTTCTTGTTCCTCTGAAAAAGAGATTGAAAAACTAGAGTGACCCTGCGGAGAAAGGACCGGCATGGCCTTATCCCCGCTAACAACATACCGTGACAAACGTTTCCAATGTTTGTCATCCCAATTGACACACACTGAGCAGGAGTTAGTGCGAGTACACTGACTACAATTAATACAATGATTATGAAAGTCAGAGGAAGATTTCCTCTTATTACAATTTGAACAATATCCTTTCATTGTGAAAAGAACACAAACAGTCCTAGTACTCGCACCAACCCCTGAAAACAAAGATATATAACATAATCCATTAACATATAGAAAAAATAAATGAAATCAAAAAAAAAATTTTTGATAAAATATTTTTTCAGAAAAGCCCAAGTTTCTGAAAGTAACGTTGAGCCCCAATGGATCCCAAAAAAGCCTAAGTGTGGACAAAATTTTTTAAAATATTTTTAAAAAATTAATGCAACACTTATGTATAATAATAATGTATCTTGTTATGATTAAACTAATACAAAGACAAGAAATCACTCTCAACAGAAACCGTTGTCAATGTAAACAAGAAGTGTATAAAAACCGGAAACATGACTCCAGGCACTAATAAACATGGCCCGAAATCAGTTACCAATTAAAACACTATCTGATGCAAAACAGAGACTTCCAGGGAAGAAACTGCAGAACATCAGATGGTAGATGCAGAACACAATGCCTAAACACCCATGGGTGAGGACGTAAACAAGGGGAAAAAACAGAATTCATTCTGTTACCAAGCTAAAACTCCCAAGAAATTTTAGTAATAATATTACAGAAAATATGTCAAAAGCATGGGAGAATATCAAGGGGGGGACTAAAGGAAAGGGAGAGAGGAAACACTGATCAAGCAGTGTAACTTTATAGCAAGAATGACAACAGGCCCATGCCTTGAAATTAGGGAACACAACATAATTTCCTAAAAAAAATTTTAAGTTACAGCCCTGATTATTTCCTGCCACTAATTTTTCCTCTCCTCCTTCTATTTCCTCTTTAGATCCACCATTTCTCTAATATTTATGTGTCTGGCATCATTTAAACTGAGATTTACAAGCACAAATATCAGTCAGATGTGAACTGATGAAGGGCCAAACAAAGAATGATAATTGGCGCCAATTTCGAGACCTCCTTGACACTGCGCATGCGCAGTGGAGGAAAAGTATGGAGGACCATTTAGGACATGTTATTTTCGGTTTTTGATGCAAATTTTGGGGATTGGGGGCAAAATTTGTGTTTGGCCCTGGATTTTTTAGAATTAGCACCAGCTATGTCTGGGTCATTGGTACAGTATAAAAACATGCTGAGGAATGGATTTGAAGAAACTTGAACCTTACCTGCTCCATCCCCCTGCCCCCCTCCCATAGAGAGCTCAAATATCAAGCCAGGGACTTAAATTGAACAAACTTGAATCTGATTCTCCTAGAGATGTTATATACCAAATATGAAAGAATTCTGATTGGTGTATCTGAAGAAGAAGGTTTTTAAGAAATTACCTCATATTGCACTAAGTTAAAATTTGGGCTACCATAGCGAGCCCAAATATATACCTAGGGATCCAATTTGAACAAACTCAAATCTGACCCCCCTAGAGATGTTGCGTACCAAATATGAAAGCGTTCTGACTGGTGGATCTGAAGAACATTTTTAAAAATTATCCCCCCATACTGAACTAAGTTACAATTTGGGCTTCCGTACGAAGCCCAAATATCAACCTGGGGACTTGGTTTGAACAATCTTGAATCTGAACCTCTTAACAATGATGTACACCAAACATTAAAAGATTCTGACTGGTGGTTCTGAAGAAGAAGATTTTTAAAGAATATTCCCCATATTACCCTAAGTTAAAAATTTGAGCTCCCATAGAAAGCCCAAGTATTACATCAGGGACCCAATTTGTACAAACATGCATCATACACCCCCTAGAGATGCTGTATACCAAATATGAAAGCATTCAGACTGGTGGGTCTGTAGATTTATAAAAAAAAAAAAAAATTACTCATATTGGACTAAGTTGCTATTCAGGCTTCCATAGGGAGCCCAAATATTTACCCAGAGACCCGATTTGAACAAACCTTAACAACCTTAAACTGACTCATCCATAGAAATTGTATTCCAAATATGAAAGTAAGTATTCTGACTGGTGGATATGAAGAAGATTTTTAAAGAAATTCCTGAGCCCTAAAATTATGATTTGATCAAATAAGCAGTTCTTTAGTAGCTGAAGGGAAACCAAAAGTTAATGTATGGACGCCGGATGAAGGACAGGTATAGTAAAAACATAAAACATGAGAGGTTCTTGGGAGCATAAAAAGTGGAGTTTCCCTTTGCAGGCCCTTGATTCAACCTATGTGGATTAAGTTTAGTTACACACCTCTAGAAAGAACGTAATATAAAATTTCTAATTCTTCAGCTACATGGCCAAGTTGGGCTGCCATAGGGTGCCCAATTATTAACCCAGGCTCTCGATTTGAACTATGAATCTCACCCCACTAGAGATCTTGTATACAAAATATGAAACCATTCTGACTGGTGGATCTGAGGAAGATTTTTGAAGACATTTCCTCATATTGCACTAAGTTAAAATTCAGGCTTCAACAGGAAGCTCAAATATTAACCATGGATCCAATTTGAACAAACTTGAATCTGACTCTCCTGGAGATGTAAAACAAATATGAAAGGATTCATACTAGTGAATCTGAAAAAGATTTTTGAAGACATTCCCTCATATTGCACTAAGTTAAAATTCAGGATACCATAGGGATCCCAAATATTAACCCAGGCACTTAACAATTTGAATCTGATTTTTTAAAATTATCCCCCAAATTGCACTAAGTTAAAATTTGAGCATTCATAGGAAGCCTAAATATTAACCCAGGCACTTGATTTCACCAACTTGAATCTGAAAGAGAGATGTTGTATACCATATATGAAAGCATTCTGACTGGTGGATCTAAAGAATAAAATTTTTTAAGAAATTTCCTCATATAAAATAAAGTTAAAATTTGGGCTACCTTAGAGAGCCCAAATATTAACCTAGGGACCTGATTTGAACAAACTTGAATCTGTCCCCCCCCCCCCCCCCCTCCCCCTGGGATGTTTTATACCAAATATGAAAACATTCTTACCAGTGTATCTGAAGAAGATTTTTTAAAATTATCCCCCAAATTGCACTAAGTTGAAATTTGGGCATTCATACGAAGCCCAAATATTAACCTAGGGACTTGGTTTGAACAATCTTGAATCTGACCCTTATAACAATGATGTATGTCAAATATTAAATTCAATTCAACTGGTCCTAAGGATGCTTCGTGCCAAATAACAGTTCTCTGCTCAGTGTGGTTTGGGAATATGGGCATTTGAAAATATTTCTATTTTTAGCTCATGGGGTTCCCACAGGGACACAGGAAAAACTTTTTTTGCATGAGTCAAGTACTTATGACCCAATAATACCAAATTTGGTTCAAATGGGATCATCGGTTCAGAAAATAGAAATCTTGGGTAGGGCCAAAAATCTTGTCCCTCCCATTACAAAGGCAAATATTGCTCCACGAACTTCGTTTGAACAAACTTGATTCTACACCTCAAAAGGAAGCTCCATACCAAATATCAAATCATTGAACCCACTGGTTTATGAGAAGATTTTAAAAATATTCGGAGCATTTTCCCCCACCCTCTCCCTAAGGGGGCTGGGCCTGTTGAGTTGAACAAAAATGCAATGCCCCTTTGGGACCATCACTCACATAAACTTTCACTTGAACTGGCCTGGTGGGTTTGGAGGAAAAGCCCAAAAGACGGTCGCCGGATACTGGATGGAGAGCGATTAGATAAGCCCAGCTTGACTTCGTCAAGGTGAGCTAAAAAAAATGCAATGTCAGAGCAAACAATCATCTCAAATTTAACTGAAATCAGTTCAGCAGTTTTGAAGGAGGAGTCACAAACACAATGTTTATGGACTGTGGACGGACGAGAGATGAAGGATGGTGAGTGATCACAATAGCTCACCCTGTCTTTCAGTCAGGTGAGCTGAAAATGAATAAATGAAAATCAGAAAATATTTTTACCTGTACCAATTGCCTCAGTCTCATTTGTTTTCCATTGCTCTGCTACATCATTTGCTAATGGATCGTCTGGGTTCGGTGCACTTAATAGAGCTTGTATTGATAACAATACTGTTCTAATCTGTAAAGCAGGACTCCATTTATCTAGAAAAGTATATATAGTTCATGCATTGCTAAGAGTGAATTATCACTGAACTTATTTGGCCACTCAAAATAAATTATTTGATTCTCAATTTATTTTTCAAATCAGTGAGGGAGGAAGAGTTTTATTTTGAATTTTTATTATTTTCTTGCATATTATGAACAAAGACTGAGAGACTTTCTGTTGTTTTCACAAACAAAATATACAGGAAGAGCATCATTGTACAAATTAACTCATTTAATATTAAGCCTTAAGGATCTAATTCCAACTTAGATCTTTTTTACTGTAACAGAACAGTTGTAGGGCTGTCATGATTATTCAATTAGTCGACTAACCATCGGCTATTGTGGAAGCCACTGATTTTTTATTTTTAGTCGATTATCGTTCATTGTCAAAGTGGTACTTGTCCGGTTTAACTGCTTGCATGCAGCTGGTGGACATTCCGGGCCCAGGACACACTGAAATATTATAATTTGGGCACATTTAACTAAGTTTCCTCCTTGTAAATTGAATGGACTTTTTACCAATGATTTCTTAGAGTTAAATAGAGATGCACTTTCATCAAATCTAGTCATGGCTGCTTCATAGCAGCCATGACTAGATTTGATGAAAGTATTTTGAAAATACCTGGCAGGTTATGAGTTAAATCGAACCGCATTATAATGTGAACTAGAGGTACTGTGAGCAAGCTCACAAAGTGATACCCCCCTCGCCTGAAATGTATAAGTTAGATTATGTCCCCTTGGAAATGTCAGAACGGAATTATATTGCTTCATGCACATCTCCATATGGAGTTCTTCCATTGTGTAAAGTTTCATGAAAATTCTTCAAACGGTTTAGGAGGAGTTGTGCTTATAAGGATGGACAGACGGACAGATGGATGGACAGGGTGATTCCTATATCCCCCCCCCCCCCCAAACTTTTTTGCGGGGGGTATAATGAACAGTTAGATCATTACCCTTCATAATATCTGACCATAGTTACTTGTAATATCCAATGGTATTTGTTTTTCACATTACTGTGCAACAACTTATTTTAAAAATACTGAGCCTTTTGATCAATCTCTGTACTGTTGATCTAACAGTGGCATTTTCGATTATTGTTTTCACTCTATAATCAACATGGTGAATGACATCACATCATTTGTTTGCGTGAGTCTCTTCATTTTTCTCATACTGACCAGCACTAAAGAGTATTGTTCAAATGGAGTAACATTTATATAATTCGAGGTTTGGGAAGTTATTGCAGACTACAGAGTAAATAGAATCTTCAGTCTTGTACACTTCCAACAATCCAAACGGCAAAAGGAGAAAGTTGTCACAAGACTCAAAACTCACATCAGTCAGTTCACTTGTGGTATTAAGTTGTAACTTCTGTAGGAATGGAGGGAGGTTTATTCTTGAAATTTCTGGAAATTAGTAAGAGAAATTAAAGATTTGTACAAAAGTTCTGTTTCAATTCTTCAGATCACATGGAGGTATTTTGGTGTTTCCATTTTATCTCAATATGAAAGTGTACACATTCATAGGTAAGTTTCTATTTGTAAATTGTGTATCAGAACCGGCCACCACAATCGGCTGATTGTAGGCAATCGGATGACAATGGCTCCTGGAACATCAGTTCAAGTGATTGTTGCCAAGCATTTTGTGATGATTTATTAACCGCATTTCATTATCTTCTGCAATTGTTCAATTCTTAATGTAAAATGATGTCAATGATACCATTCAATAAAGTTGAGAAACAACCACAATATGTATTCTTAATCTCTCTAGATCCCTCTTTATGGGATATACAAGTTATTTATTTATTGGTGTTTAAGGTCACATACTTATGCACAATGGCCAATCATGACCATGACAGTTTTATGGGTGGAGGAAGCTGGAGTACCTGGAGAGAACCACCGAGCAACGACGAGCAGCTTCCAGCTCCCAACATCGTAATTCCGCACAGCAGCACAGGCAGGGTTAGATTGGTTGAAGACATGCGCACCATCGACATGCAATACGCCTTAGTACACGGCATCATCGTTCCCCCATGTAGACAATCAAGGTTAAGTGCCTTACCCAAGGACACAACGTGGGAGTCCGAATCTATCGCTCAGACGGTCACCCATCCGAGGATTAACCGGCTCAACGTTGCTTAACTTCGATGATCTGATGAGAACCGGTTACCGCAACGCCACTGTGCTGCTGCGTCATTTGTGTTTAAGCCTGGTTTCGTTAAAATTACATTGAGGAAGACCCTTCCGTATTTTTCTATACCGCAGATAGTTATCTCCCTTGTCTCATTTTCTCCGCTTGGTTTACATAACGTTCTAAAGAATAGAATCAACACGCTTCGTTTCGTTTATGACAAACTTTCTATCATTTCATCGCAAATTCATATCTGCCCACAGCGTTAGTATTTATTGTGATTTATTTATTTATTGGTGTTTAAGGTCACATATTTCTGCACAATGGCTAACCATGACCGTGACAGTTTTACGGGTGGAGGAAGCCGGAGTACCCAGAGAGAACCACCGAGCAACGGCGAGCAACTGTCAGCTCCCCAACATACTAACTCCACACAAGCAGGGTCAGCATTGGTTGAAGACAGGTGCACCATCGATGTGCAGTATGCCTTAGTACACAGCGTCACCGTGCCCCCACGTGGGCAATGGGGGTGAAGTGATTTATTGTGATATACATTCCAGTAGCTTCGATTAGACCCGTTTGTCGCGTCGTGTGGTCATTTATTATTAGTTTATCCCTATCACAATACATTGAGCACGAGTTGAGAAAAGCGTTCGGGGGGAATTCCCTCTCATTTCTGTTCTTGTTAAAATACGGAAACGCGTACACGACACTACTTTCTTTCGATGTATGCACCCTCATAATACTCAGTCAGTACTATTTAAGGTTTCTTTTTCTCTTTGTAGTTTTTTAGCACTTACACTCACATACTTCGACGTGTACTTAACCTGCAAGATTACCTTCATCTGTACATTTTATTATTGTTCCAATGAAGAAAATGTTTGTACCAGAGAATGTGATTTTTGATATATTACACGTGATAGAGTGCCCAGGTTATGCTTTTTGCACTGAGGCAGAACAGTAAAAAAGCTGCTCCAGATTAATAGGTCTATGTGTCTTACGAGAGAACCTTTCAAGTTTTATTCTGTAACATGGAGGTCAGTGAAAAGCCAGACGAAGTTGTACTCAGCGACGGCGAAACAGAAAAACGATTGCGAACCTTAACTGAGAAGAGTGAAGGGTGCTCTAGAATATGAGTAACATAAGAATGAATACAAAACTCACATTGAGAAAGCATGGGACGCAACTGAAAATGTTCTTGTGAATTCTAGTGAATGTTCCGTTGATTTAGCTACACTTAGAAAGCATGAAAAAGAGTTGTTAATTTGTAAATCTAAGTATACTGAAGTAGCAGAAAAATTCAAACAATTTCTTATTCGAATGAACTCAATCGCAAGCAGAGGGGAACTGAAGAAATGTGAGTTATGCTTCGAACAGCACATGTCTGCGGGGTTGCCCAACAAATTAAAACATTAAAAGCTGACGCGCTCGAAACTGTGTCTGTAGAATCTAGGCATTCCTCAGATCGCGAATCCTCATCAAGTGTCACTTTGATAAAAAAGCGTGTTAACGCCGAAGTTCAGCGTAAACAATTAGAATATGTGGAAAAGGAAACCGAACTTCTAAGAGAGAAGGCAGGATTGGAAGCAAAACTTTCACTGTTAGAACAACAAAACAACAAAAGAAATCTGCAATTGAGGAAGTAGAGGCAAGAGTGTTTGAAGAGTCTGCTTCGCATAAATCGAGTCTGTCTCCAGCTTCATCTGTGCTAAACGGGCCCATAAATCGATCAAAAAACGTCGAACAATATCTTATTCAACAGGCCCAGTTCAACAGTTCAACAGACAAAACACAAATGCAACTCAACTCAACAAGTCAAACCCCTCCTGTACAAAACACTGGGTACAGAGTTGAAGCAAACGTTCCCCTCTTTCCACAACCCTGTTATGACAAATCTTGATATGAATTCTCAAACTTTACTTTGTTCAGATGTTAAAAATACGTTGGACCCGCGTGCTGCTTCGTTCAGGCCTAGGGAGGTCAATTATCAAAATGTTGACCCTTTGTCTAAAAGTGATTCTGTTGCTTCACATCTAACACAGTTTCTATTAAAAAAAGATTTATTGCTTTCACGTTTCAGCAATTTTGATGACAGACCGGAGACGTTCGCAACGTGGAAAGCAAGTTTCCAAAATATTGTGCGCGAATTACAAGTTACAGCTTTCGAGATGGATTTGTTAGTGAAGTGGCTCGGACCAATTTCTTCGAGATTTGCGTTAAGCATACGCACATCAAACATTAATGATCCAGCAAAAGGTCGATTGAGAATCTGGGAGCGTCTTGAAGAGCGATATGGGCGACCAGAAATGGTGGAATCAGCACTGAAAAACAAGCTTTATAACTTTCCGAAAATTTCAAACAAAGATCACATGAGGCTTTATGAATTACTCGACATTCTAAGTGAGATTGAATCTACAAAGGAGAACTGCCAATATTCAACACTTTTGGCATATTACGATTCATCTTCCGGGATAATTCCAATTGTGAACAAACTGCCCTACTCAATTCAAGAAAAATGGACCTCCCAAGCCTCGAAATATAAGATTCGAGAAGGGGTGGCTTTTCCTCCTTTTTTGTAGCCTTCATCAGGGAAATTAGTACCGTGAAGAACGATCCTGCATTCACTTATGAAGGCTACACCTCAGGGCCTAGCAAGAAAGAGCGTTTCCCTACTAGAACTCCACCTTGTGCTCCCCAAGTCATAAGCAGAAAAACTGAGATAAGTCACAAAAATTCTGATGACATTGGAAGATGCCCAATCCACAAAGCCAACCACCCTCTGAGCATGTGTCATAGTTTCTCTATGAAGTCTTTTGAAGATCTTAAAACGTTTCTCAAAGAGAGAACTATATGTTTCAAATGTGCTTCCACAAAACAGGTGTCTCGGAACTGTAAAGTTAAAGTAAAGTGCGATCAGTGCGACAGCAATTCTCACTGCACTGCCATGCATTGCACTGAGAAAAAGACTTTCGCACCCGACACTTGTGATGGCGGGGAGTCTGAGAACAAAGACGTAGAAACAATTTCAACTAAATGAACAAAATTATGTGGCGAGGGATTTCGGGGGAGATCTTGTGGAAAGGTTGTTCTGGATATTTTCCACACTGAGAAGCCGGAACAAGCTGTTAGAGTGTATGGCCTTTTAGATGATCAGAGCAATCGGACTCTTGCAAACACAGAACTTTTTAACAAACTCTCCATTGAAGGTGGTGAGACCCAGTATACATTATCTTCATGTACCGGAACGGTGTCTATGTCGGGGAGGCGTGCAGTTGGGTTAACTGTGAGAACGGTTTGTGGCGCCTCTACTCTGATGTTACCGACAGTCCTCTTCAATGTAACGAAATTCCTAATGATAGGTCAGAAATTCCCACTCCAGAGATTGCCTCATATTTTTCTCACTTGCAAGAGATAGCCGATGCGGTACCACCACTTGACCCTACTTCCACCATTTAGCTTTTGATTGGACGGGACCTCCCTGAGGCCCATCACGTCCAAAAGCAGGTTGTTGAACCTAAGGGTACACCATTCGCTCAGAAACTCAAATTAGGTTGGGTCATAGTTGGCGATGTTTGTTTAGGGAAAATACACACGCCACAGAACGTCAACGTGAATAAAATCAATGTTATGAACAATGGTCGTGGGACGATATTCGAGCCTTGCAAGAATAACTTTCATCTGGAGGAACACAGTTCTTCAGACACCGAAAAGTGTGTAAACCGTTTTCGTGACAGCACTGTTGATCCCCTATTCTCAAAAGCCACTGACGACGACAAAGTAGGTTTGTCAGTAGCAGACAGAAAGTTTCTGGCACTGATGGACTCTGAATTTCGTAAAGATGAAGATGGATGCTGGACAGCTCCTCTTCCTTTTCGAAATCAGAAGCAATCAATGCCCAATAACAAAGCACATGTATGGCATCGAGCCAAAGTTCTAGATTCTAATTTAAAGAAAAACCCTTCAAAACAAGCATATTTTGTTAGCTTTATGCAGAAAGTTTTAGACAGTGGTGCAGCTGAAGTAGCTCCCGATTCTGGCCCAGAATCTTGGTATCTACCTCTTTTTGGGGTGTACCACCCTAAAAGACCTGAGCAAATTAGAGGTGTCTTTGATTCATCCGCTGTGTATGAAGGGATTTCTCTGAACAGAGTTTTAATGTCTGGCCCGGACTTGGTGAATAGCCTGGTGGGAGTTCTGTTGCGTTTCCGAAAAGAAAGGATCGCAGCTACAGCGGATATTGAGCAAATGTTTTACAGGTTCTTTGTCAATCGAGAGCACCGTGACTACCTTAGATTCTTTTGGTACAAAGACAATGATCCAGAAAATCCATTGACAGAATACCGTATGTGTGTGCACGTGTTTGGTAATAGCCCCTCTCCGGCAGTTGCCACATATGGTTTGCGCAAAGCTGTTGAAAACGCTGAAGAAAACTTGGGATCTGATGTGAAAGAATTTGTCAATAGAAATTTCTATGCTGACGATGGGTTAGCTTCACTCCCTTCAGAAGAGGAAGCAGTTGATTTGCTAAAGCGCACACAAAAGGCGCTCATATCAGAAGGAAATCTTAGGCTCCACAAGATCACCTCAAACTCCATTGAGGTAATGAATGCCTTTCTCACCGAAGATCTCGGGAAGAATCTCAAGTGTTTAAATATTGGTCTAGACTCTTTGCTAGTCGAGCATAGCCTAGGCCTTTCGTGGGATCTGAACTTAGATTGTTTTACTTTCAGCCTGAAGTTGAATGATAAGCCATATACCCGTAGGGGGCTGCTTTCTTATGTGAATAGTATTTTCGATCCCTTCAGCTTCCTTGCGCCTGTGACCATAAGTGGAAAAATTCTACTCAGAGAGTTGACACCCTCTGGAACCAATTGGGATGAACCATTGAACCCTTTGAACCTATGTAGGTGGGAGGGATGGACACGATGTCTCGACTCTTTACAGTCATTACATGTACCCCGCATGTGTGTACCTGTTTCTCTAAGTCTAGCCGACACTGTCGAGCTCTATATTTTTTCCGATGCCTCAGAAAAAGCAATTGCAGCAGCTGCATACTTGAAAGCCATTGACACAAATGGAAAATCTCAGATTGGATTTGTTTTGGGAAAGTCTAAATTGGCCCCAGTCAGAGGTCACACCATTCCACGCCTTGGACTCTGTGCAGCCGTACTGGCTACAGAAGTGGGAGAACTTATACGAGAACACCTAGACCTAACACCAAAGAAAGTTAAATATCATACCCACAGTAAAGTGGTTTTGGGTTACATTGGTAACCAAACTAGATGATTTTACAACTATGTGCGCAACAGGGTAGACCGAATACACAAAGTATCAACACCTACCCAATGGGAGTATGTACCTTCAAACCTCAACCCTGCTGATTCCAGCACTAGGTGCTGTATGGAAGAATCAAATTCAAAAGTTCGTTCATGGCTCTTTGGTGCAGATTGGCTGCAAGACTCTGAAAATGGAAGCAGTGGTGAGCCCTCTGAGAATAATAGTTTCCCTCTGGTTAGTCCTGACACGGACACAGAGATTAGACCACAGGTTAATTCATACAAAACCAAAGTTGTACCTAATTTTTGTTTTGGAAAAGAACATTTCGAGAAATTTTCTTCTTGTGAACGTCTGGTAGGTGCAATTTCGCTCCTGAAGCATGTTGCTAGAAGCTTCACAGGAGATGGAGATTCATGCCGTGGGTGGCATTTGTGCTCAAAACACCGTGAGTTAGAATCTGTCAAAGCTGCTAAACTTTTTGTGCTGAAGGAAGTTCAGAAGGAGAATTTTCAAAGAGAAATTACACATTTAACTGAAGACAAAAAGTACCCAAAGCCAGTTCATTATTAGCACTATCTCCATATATAGACAGTGATGGACTACTTAGGGTAGGTGGTCGATTGAATAAGATGGGAGACAAGATTAGAGGGGGTGAAATAAACCCGATCATTCTTCCTATAGGTCATCCTGTTTCTATACTATTGATTCGCCATTGCCATGAATCCATTGCTCATCGGGGAGACTTTTTACCGAAGGTGCATTGAGGAAAAATGGTTATTGGGTGCTAGAAGCTAAGCGAGCGGTATCGTCCTTGATACGGAATTGTGTGATCTGCAGAAAACTTAGAGGAAATTTTGAGCACCAAAAAATGGCAGACCTTCCAGTTGATAGGATCACCCGGGTCCTCCTTTCACGTCCATAGGAGTGGACACTTTCAGTCCCTGGAGCATGGTCACCCGGAGAACTAGAGGGGGCGCGGCCCAGAGTAAACGTTGGGCAATCCTCTTTACTTGTTTGACGAGAGCATTGTACATTGAGGTTATTGAGGAGCTCAGCAGTTCTTGCTTTATAAATGCACTGCGGCGGTTTATTGCTATCCAGGGTCCAGTAAAAATTTTCAGATCAGACAGGGGAACAAATTTTGTAGGAGCTGTGGATACTTTGAAGATTGACACTGTTAATGTGGAGAGTGGGCCAGTACAAACTTTCATGAACAAATCTGGTTGTAAGTGGATGTTTAATGCGCCACATTCCTCTCACATGGGAGGGGTGTGGGAGCGCATGATTGGCATTGCTAGAAAAATTCTAGACTCTGTGATAATGAATTCTAGGGTAAAAAGCGTAACTCATGAGTGTTTGGTGACATTTATGTCAGAAGTATGTGCTATAATGAATTCTAGGCCAATCGATCAAATTTCGTAAGACCCAGAGTCTCCCATGATTCTGAGTCCATCCATGCTTCTCACCGGTAAAGTGGACTATCTGTCTGTGTGCCCCGACAGTTTCAAATTGAATGATATGTATGCTGCCCAATGGAAGCATGTCCATGTGTTGTCGGACATTTTCTGGAAACGCTGGAAACAAGATTATCTACACTCTCTTCAGATGTGCCACAAGTGGGGCTCAGATCAACGAAATCTAAAAAAACGGAGACATAGTCCTTCTCAAGGACAGAGATCTTACTAGATTACAGTGGCCAATCGGAATAATTGTGAATGCCATTGCAAGTGATGATGGTAAGGTACGCAAAGCTTGCATTCGTTTACTCAAGGATGGGAAAAGTGTGATTTACACTCGTCCTATTTCCGAGATGGTTTTGCTCGAAGCTTGAGCACTTTTGCAGTTTATTTCTGTCTTCAATGTTTTATAGGATGCTATCAGTTTAATACTTGTATTTAGAAATTTTGTATCAGAGGCTAGTGACATCTCCATGAAGTCAGACGGGGAGTGTGCTGCCGCGTCATTTCTGTGTTTAAGCCTGGTTTCGTTAAAATTACATTGAGGAAGACCCTTCCGTATTTTTCTATACCGCAGATAATTATCTCCCTTGTCTCATTTTCTCCGCTTGGTTTACATAACGTTCTAAAGAATAGAATCAACATGCTTCGTTTCGTTCATGACAAACTTTCTATCATTTCATCGCAAACTCATATCTGACCACAGCGTTAGTATTTATTGTGATATACATTCCAGTAGCTTCGATTAGACCCGTTTGTCACGTCGTGTGGTCATTTATTATTAGTTTATCCCTATCACAATACATTGTTAAAACACGGAAACGCGTACGCGACACTACTCTCTTTTGATGTATGCACCAACATAATACTCAGTCAGTACTATTTAAGGTTTCTTTTTCTCTTTGTAGTTTTTTACCACTTACACTCACATACTTCGACGTGTACTTAACCTGCAAGATTACCTTCATCTGTACATCTTATTATTGTTCCAATAAAGAAAATGTTTGTACCAGAGAATGTGATTTTTGATATATTACATGTGACAGAGTGTCAAGGTTATGCTTTCTGCACTGAGGCAGAACAGCCACCTATATACAAGTTAAACAACATGTAAAGCTTACAATTGAGTGTACTTGAGGCAATCGCCAGTTCATACCAGAAAAGTGAAGGTTGCACTTCATTGACTCAGGGCACAGTAAAATTACCAGTCACATGTTTACCGCCCTACTGTGTGCGACTGGTAATTTTACTGCGACCTCAGTCAACGAAGTTTAACACTTAAATGTAGTTAATCGAGCCTTGACTTGTCTAGTAGTGCACGGTATTACAATTGGAATCGGCATCAGAATTGGCCGATTGCGAGCTCAAATAACCAGTAATCAGTCAGCGACCATTTTTGGTAATCGGTTGAACACTATTTGTAATTATATTAAGAGATTGTTTGATGAATTTATGGGAAATGGCTGCTAATCGACTAAAAGTTAATGGTGGCAATTATTCCACACAAAAATTAAACTTTTCTCCCAGATTTTTTTTCTACTATACCTTCACCAATATACACAATATACCTTGTTCCTTATTTATCCCTCTTCTCAAAAAATAGCAATTTAAGCATACTTTCAAGGATAAACTTAGAAAAAAAACCCCAAAATCTAGTGTTCAATCGATGATTGGAATCGGCTACCACAATCAGCCAATTGTGGGCAATCGGATGACAACAGCAATGGCTCCTGCAACATCGGTTCAACCGATTCTTGCCAAGCATTTTATTGTGATGATTCATTAACCACATCTTATTATCTTCTGCAATTGTTCAATTATTAATGTAAAAGGATGTCAATGATAAAATGCAATAAAGTTGAAAATCCACCAAAATGTGCATTCTTAATTTTTCTAGATGCCCCTTTACAGGATATACAAGTTAAAGCTTACAATTAATTGAGAGTACTTGCGGCAATAGCCAGTTCATACTGGAAAAGTGAAGGTTGCACTCCACTGACTCAGATCACAGTAAAAATTACCAGTTGCATGCACTTGGGTGGTAAACGTCACTCTAAGAGCCACGTTTACCGCCCAAGTGTGTGCAACTTATAATTTTACTGGGCCCGAGTCAACAGAGTTTAACACTGTGAAATATGTTCAATTTAATGAAGTTCTTTCGAGTCTCGACTTATCTAGCAGTGAACGGACTGTAAACTTGTAAAATAAGTTCAATTTAATGCAGTTTTTTTTAGCCTCGACTTGTCTAGTACAGCACAGTATTACAATCGTAATCACATCGGAGTTGGCCGATTGTGAGCTCAAATAACCTACAATCGGTCAGCGCCCATTTTTAGTAATCGGTTGAACATTAAAAAAATCGAAAAAGACCACAAAGAATGGTGCAAACATAACTGAATGGGGTGAAAATGCATGACGCACAACCCCATGTCCCATTCTTCCTCTCTACCAGGGTGCACACCTTTGTTCATATCCCATCCTCAATGTGCTGAAACCTTCAATTCCTAATTTTGGGAATCAAATATGCACTTAACTTTTTAAAAATTTGTGTTGTGTGGTAGGTATAGTGGAAATAAAATTTGGGAGAAACTTTTAATTTTCTCCAGTCAACCTACCACACCTACACAACATGCTGAATGAACAAAAGGAAGGAGGTGTACACGTATATAGCAGAGTAACAGGTAACATCTGTTGGTATGTTGATGCATATCATTATATATGAAATGTAAATATGCGAATAATAGAAATGACAATTGCCGAGCTTAAAGCTTGAGTAAGTAAAGCAAACTGCCTAAGATGCACTAACAGGGTAATACACAGTGCAGATGTATAGAATACAAAGATAATTAAACATAGAAAATGACCTTCTGAATGAGGAAAAGGTTACTGTTCCATGAACAATAAGATATAAATATACTATTCAATGAATACTGAAAACAGAATTATTAATTTTGTCTTAGCACACCTTATAAACCCATAGAAGACAAAATATGTTCGAATAACATGCTAATAGATAGAAGTGTAAGCCATGAAGAACCTAAGGCTCTAACTCAATGTTAGAATATACATAATTTATACTATCCGTTGTTTAATGATTTTCTTAGAAATGTGGATAGCATAGACAATAAACATGAAAATATACATGTACTCGGCAGATACCTTTCTGCCTTGCAGCAGGAAAAGAATGAATATCTTCCTATCAAATCGACTGAAGATTAGGTTAGAAGACTAAAATCCAAGAGGGGGATAGAAAACAGGGAGGAAATTATCGAAAAGGCGATATAAGAGGAAGGAAACCTGTCCAATAAAATAACCTCCTTGCTCTCTCCTGCCTTCATAAAGTCTAAGCAGGTATCGTGAACTAAAGGAAGACAAAGAGGATACATAGTCAACATTAAACAAATGGTAACCAGGGAAATGTGTATACCGAGCCCTTCAATCAATAGAATGTCAATAGCATAGGCAAGGTGACTGGGGAGTGGCTGAACAGGAAATAAATGTGTTTGCATAAGAAGTCGATGGGTGGTGTATGAGTGACATATCAACTTGAATGTCTGTAAAAACTTCAAGGAAATGAGGCTTCTTACCAATAAAGGATAGAACATCAGCTACACATGATGAGGCTAAAAATATAAATACAGTGGAACCCTGTTAATTGAATAGCCCATTTGCCAATGAAAGTTAAAAAATTTATAGTAATTTATATATTTTTTATACTTACCAATGACCCAGACTTAGCTGGTGCTAACTCTAACAAAACCAGGGCCAAACACAAATTTTGCCCCCCAATCCCCAAAATTTGCATCCAAAACAAAAAGAAATCATGTCCTAAAGGACCTCCATACTACGCCTCTACTGCGCATGCGCAGTGACGCAGACGTCCCGAAATTGGCGCCAATTATCATTCTTACTGGCAGTGCCTGGTCAGCGCTATGTACTCAGCGGGGAGGCAAGAGTTCCCAACTCCAGGGAGGGCTATCCCCGTCTGGGTCATTGGTAAGTATAAAAAATATATAAATTACTATAAATTTTTTAACATTTTTATACTGTACCAATGACCCAGACTTAGCTGAATAGTAAACAGGCTGGAGGGCCTAGGACATAGAGGAAAATCCAATAAGCTCAACTATATAGTAAAGAGGTAACCCCTTAAGGAGAAAAGGAGTATTAGGCTTTACATGTATCTTTCTTATTTAATATTAAATTAGAAAGATACACTACCCTTAATAATTGAGCACAATAACATTCATGTTCTCTATTAACATCCAGTATATCCCTTATACTAATTATTTTTAAAGTAAGCCAATAAATAAAGTAGTCCAGAGAATTGAGACTCTTTATAGTCATTTAAAAGTGTCCGAGTATTGTATATTAAAGCCCGTTTGACACTTGACATATACAAATGCTTCACACCGAGCTACACTTTAAAAATAAGACATGAATGAATTTAACATTAATATTACACTTTAAAACCATCCCGGAAGCGACTCAGAAATACTGACTTGGAGGAGGCATTCCCTTGCTTTTCACTATAAAGCAGGTGACCTAAGGGAACACCCGCCCCCCCCCCCCCTTCCCCTTGCCCTGGGTCAAATAGCCCAGAGCGAAGAGGGCAGCCGGACGGAGTCACTGCCGGAACAGAAAGCCTGCATAACTATAGTTGCAACTGTTTAGTGGACGACATTCTGAGCAACAGATAACGGACCTAAACAATGCAGGTCTCCAGAAATGGACTCAATATTTCTGAGATAAAAATTCGTAAATGTGGATGGCTGAGACCAATAAGCAGCCTTCATTAAATCTGTAATAGCAACACTATTAGCATAAGCCCAGGAAGTAGAAAGAGCTCTTACTTCATGAGCAGAAATCTTAAGCACAGACTGCTGAGAAGAAGATAAACTCTCATAAGCAGTACGGATAGTTAATTGAATCCATCTAGCAATAGAATGGACCGAAATGTCCTTTCTATTAGGCATCAAAGACAGAAAGAAACGTTTCCGTCCCTTTCTGATAAACTGAAATCTCTGTTTATAGATACGTAACGCTCTAACAGGACAGAGTAAAGGCCTACGCCCGTCTGAAGACGGAAGAGCCTTAATAACAATAGGTTCCGGATATTTATTAGGAGCCTGATTCTTAGCTAAAAAAACCCACATTAGTAGTGAAGGTGATAGTGTTCCCGACACTACGATAGTGAGAATCATCCACCGACAGTGCATGAAGCTCACTGACTCTTCTAGCAGAAGAGAAAGCTAAGAGAAAAGCTGTCTTATAAGATAAGAATTTGAAATCTACTGTCCCAAGAGGTTCAAATGGCTTTTCCTTCAATTTAAGAAGAACCCAAGCTAAATTCCACTTAGGAATTAATCTAAGAGTTCTGGGTCTATTTATCGAAAAGTTTCTAACCAACTTAGATAAAGAGACATTAGATCCAATTTGTAAACTATCATGATGTGCATAGGTATCAGATAACATAGACCTATAACCCTTTATAGTAACAGGCTGCAGTTTGATTTCGTCAAACAAGTATACTAGAAAGTTTGCAATGTCTGGTATAGAGGGATCGAATATATCTACAGAATGATCCCTACACCAACGACGAAAAACCTTCCACTTAGCCGCATAGTTTAGCGAAGAGGAGGTCCTCCTACAGTTAGAAATCGCGTCCACTGCTCGTCCTGTAAAGTGCTTGCCATGCAAGAAGGACCGCACAACGGAAAAACGTGAAGGTTGAGACCTTGCAGGTTGTGATGGAGTTGGCGCGATTTCCCCTGCGAAAGAAGATCCTCCCGTGGAGGAAGCTTTCGCGGTAGGTCCCACAACAGACACCTGAGTAGATTTATCCACGGTCTCTGTGGCGACAGAGATGCTACCAACAGAATCTTGCATTGAGATTGTTTTATCTTTAGCAATACTTGTTGAATTAACGGCGCTGGAGGATACGCATATCCTATCATTCCGTCCCAAGGGATCGACAGAGCGTCTACTGCAAATGCTCTTGGATCCGGACACGGAGACAAATACGTCTGCAACTGATTGTTGAGATGTGTCGCAAATAAGTCTGTCATTGGCCGTTCCCATTGGTAGCAAATCTGATTGAATACTTGTTTGTTGAGAGTCCATTCCGACGGCAACAAGCGACCCTTTCGTGAAAGGGAGTCTGCTAGCACATTCAGACGACCCGGTATGTGACGGACCGAAAGAAGAACGTGATGTTCTAGCGCAAACAGAAGGATTCTTTCCGTTAGATTGAACAACAGAACTGAATGAGTGCCTCCCTGATTCCGTATATACGCCACTACCGTCGTATTGTCGGATAGGATTTGGACATGAGCCTTGTGAATAATGTCCATCCAGTGACGTAACGCAAGCCAAATTGACATCATTTCCTTGATGTTTATGTGCTTGCACAGGAATTGCGGATCCCAAAGACCCTGGCATCTCGAATCCGTTGGGATTAATAATGCACCCCAACCTGTTTGACTGGCATCCGTCATAATGGTAAAACTCGGACCCGGCAACTGCAGCGGAACTCCCTGAGTTAACCACTGAATGTTTGCCCAAGTCTGAATCTCTTGTTTCACTTGATCTGACAAGAGAATGTCTACGTCGAGCGAATGAATTTTCACACTCCAATTCTGAGTCAAGAAAATTTGAAGAGGACATGTGCGTAACCGCCCCATCGGAATGAGATCCGCAGCGGCTCCGCACAGACCTATCAGTCTCATAAATTCTCTCGCTGTGACTTTGTCTGCGTGCAGACAATAGCGAGCGTAACAACTGACTAATTTTGCTCTGGTTAACGGCAGACGAACGAGATTGTTGTGCGTCTCGAAGCTCATTCCCAGATGAGTGAATGACTTGGACGGCACCAGATCCGACTTCTCCTCGTTTACTATAAAACCGAGACGTCGGAGCAATAGAAGAAGATTCTGAACATCGTTCTGAAGCGTTAACTCGTTGCCGTACCTCTGAAGAATGTCGTCCAGGTAAGCTGACGTTACCGCAGACGAATGAGCTCGGAAATAGATCATTACCGAGTTCATTACCCGAGTGAAAGCCCAGGGTGCTAGATTCAATCCGAAGCACATCGCCCGGAATTGATACACCACTCCTAGGACTGCGAAGCGTAGGTACTTTCGGAAATGTCGGATGTACCATGACGTGAAAGTACGCATCTTTGAGATCTATGCTTGTTGCATAATCGTTCACCCAAATACTCGCTCTGACCGACCGAATCGTCTCCATATAAAATTTCGGAGCGACGATCAGCTTGTTTACCCAGCTCAAATCTATGACTGGACGGAACGAGCCGTCTGGTTTCGGAACCAGAAACAGATGGCTGTAGAATCCCGGAGATTCCTGGTTTTCTACGACCTCTACCGCGTTCTTCATTAAAAGAGACTGCACCTCTGATAGCAGAGCGTCTCTTTTCTGCGGATTTGACGGAAGATGAGTCCATTTTGGACTTCGAGTTAATGGAGGCTTTCGTTTGAAGGATATCTTTAGACCTTCCGAAGTCACTCCTCTCACCCAAGGGTCGTCCGTAATCGACGCCCATTCTTGTGAAAAGCTCGACAACCTTCCGCCAACCGGTACGCGATAGAGGTTTAAGCCATCACCTCCTGGACCTGCGAGGCCTGCGGTAGGAGAAACCACGTCCTCCACGACCCGCACCTCACCCCGTCGACCTCGGGGCGTCCAACCGATTGTCCCGGCCCGAAGGACGTCCCGAACGAGAGTCGCTACCCTGACGGTCTCTCGAATAAGACCAAGAGGACGCACCGGAACCTCTATAGGAACCTCTCTTGGGCGCATTAGACCCAGAAGTGCCTGTCTTATTCTTGTCTGCTGTATCCGACTTCTTAGAAGCAGATTTAAACAACAGAGAATCCGAAGCTTTCTTTGTAATTTTATCATAAATAGCAGAAAGCTTGCCGTCAAAGAGAAGTTCTCCGGAGACCGAAGCGACTCTAAGAGAGTTCTTCACCTTAGTATCCACGAGTGTGGATGTAGCTAGGGCTGCGTCACGTCTAACCAACTCCAGATTTGCCACTGAAAGGGCGGAGTTACACGTGGAATAAGCTACTGCCCTTGAAAGAAGTCTTAAAGAGGATTGTATATCCTGAAACTCTTTCCCTTGAAGGCGCAGTGATAACGCCTTAGTAAGGTGATCTGCGTAAGATAAGGCATCTAAATTGGCTCTGTTAGACGCAATAGCTGTTTCCAACACCGCGGTTGGAATAGAAGCCGACGACGGTAATGATAGCTCTAAGTCTTCCGCCTCGTCGTCCATACGCAGAGGAACTCTCGGGATACCCTGTCCTGCCGTATCGAATTTATTCCTTGCATTAATGAAAGGCAGGTTGAGAGTATTAGCGGACAAGAAACCTGCTTTCCCCGTCTTGGAAGCAAGTTTAAATATAGCGTCGTTCAATAATTCAAATGTTCTTGCAATATTATTGGACTGCGACGGAAACTCGGGAGCGATGTCCCTGAACCGCTCAAAAAATTCAGAGTCCAATGACGCTATAATCCTCTTGTCCGGAACCGCAGCAGTCTGGCCCGACGGAACAACTTGAGGGAGAAAGTGCCGGATGAAGTCCACGGCAGCTTTATGTTGTTCCGAAAGGGATAGCTCCAAATCATCCGTATCCCTTTCACCATCCGGTCGGACCTCATGATGTTCCCGGTCATCCGCCCCTGATGCTTCGGCGGAGCGTACCGACCCAGCGCCGTCGGATAATTCTCGATCTGACACCTTTTCTGTCGGCTGCTGGGATGCTGCGATAAGCTGTGCTATCTGCACAAGAATGTCCGGCGTCGAGACCTGCGGAGGCGCAGTCTTTCACTGCTTCGCCGAGGGCAGCTCCGCATCAGATGGCTCCCGCATACTTTTCCTCTGCGAACGTCCGGAGTCCATCGGTCTCAAATCCCTGGCTGCCGGATGGTGTGACCTGGTCGCCGACGAATCCTTGATCGGCAAAGCTGGTAATATATCGGCGGTCACGCAGCCAAGGTGCGGTCGTTTTCGCTGACGAGAAGAGGAAGCCTTAACAGTCTCCGCGGACTGCTTATACAACGGAGCATCCCGAGCGACGGACGTATGCTCCGCTAGCGACACATTTTGTACCACAACATCTGGACCCACATGTTGTTGTACGAGAGAGGGGCCTCTCTCGCTCGCGGCCCGGCTGGACCTGGACGAACTAGGAACCGGACTCAAAGGCTTCCTCCGTTCTCGCTTACTATCCGCCATCACTGGGTGTGCATCTATTATGTTTATAGTGCTCGCATCACCCAAAATTTCCTCCTGGACCGCATCGGACGAACCCGGCTGCCGAACCATTCGGTGAATGGACGCTACACCGGGCGAGCTAGCGGACGACATTTGTCTAATCTCCATGAGCACTTTTGCCGCTAGCTCTGAATTCATTTGTGACGACGGACGCACACTTGTAGAAGATAACATGGAAACATCACCCTGTTCTTGTTCCTCTGAAATAGAAACTGAGAGAGTAGAGTGACCTTGCGGAGAAAGAGCCGGCATAGCCCTTTCTCCAGAAACAACATATCTTGACACACGTTTCCAATGTTTCTCATCCCAATATTCACATATAGGACAGGGATTTATGCGAGAACACTGACTACAATTAATACAATGATCATGAAAGTCAGAGGAAGATTTCTTCCTATTACAATTTGAACAATGTCCCTTCATTGTGAAAGGACAACAACAAGTCCTAGTTACTCGCACAAACCCCTGACACAAAGATACATAATAACATGATCCATTAATAAATGAAAAAACAATTACAAATCAAAATAATTTTGAAAAAATATTTTTTCAGCGAAGCCCAAGTTGCTGAAAAGTAACGTTGAGCCCCGATGGATCCGATGGCAAAGTGTGGTCAAAAATTTTAAATTTATATTAAATAATTAATGAGACACTTACGGATAATATAAATGTATCTTATAGTGAGATAAACTACAGCAAAGGCAAACAGCCCCCCTCAAAAAAGGCTGTTGCCAATGTAAACAAACAGTGTAAAACACCAGAAAACATGACTCCAGGCACTGAAAAAACTGGCCCGGAATCAGTCATCAAAATTACACTCTATCTGATGCAAAACAGAGACTCCCAGGGGAGAATCTGCAGAACATCAGATGGAAGATGCAGAACACAATGTTATACACCCATGGGTGAAAACGTAACTATGGGGAAAATAACAGAAAACATTCTGTAACCAAGCAACTCTCCCAGGAAATTTTAGAAATGAACTTTCTCAAAAATATGCCAAAAGCATGGGAGAATTGCAAGGGGGGACTTTAGAAGGCTAGGGGAGAGGAAACACTGAATAAGCAGTGCAACATTTAGCAAGAATGACAACAAGAGGCCCATGCCTCGAAAATAGGCAACTTAACATAATTTCATCAAAAAATTTTAAGTACAGCCCTGATTATTTTTTGTCACTTCTTTTTCCTCTCCTCCTTCTATCCTCCTTAGAATCACATTTTCTCCAAAAATTACGTGTCTGGCATCCTTTAAACTGAGATTTACAAGCACAAAGATCAGTGAGATGTTGACTGATGAAGGGCCAAACAGAGAATGATAATTGGCGCCAATTTCGGGACGTCTGCGTCACTGCGCATGCGCAGTAGAGGCGTAGTATGGAGGTCCTTTAGGACATGATTTCTTTTTGTTTTGGATGCAAATTTTGGGGATTGGGGGGCAAAATTTGTGTTTGGCCCTGGTTTTGTTAGAGTTAGCACCAGCTAAGTCTGGGTCATTGGTACAGTATAAAAATATTATTCAATTAACAGGAGTATTCAATTAACACGGATTGTGTCACTTTTCTGTATTCTAGAGATAAACTTAGCATTTATTCTATTATATCTTGTTTGACAGAGCTCCTTGAGCTTTGTCAAACAAGATATAACAAACTAAGCATTTATTCTATTATATCTTGTTTGACAGAGCTCCTTGAGCTCTGTCAATCAAGATATAATAGATTAAATACCTATATTGGATGTACTGGGGCTAAATAGGTCTAAAAACTAAGGAAAACTAGGGCAAGTCAAGGTAATTTTGCAACAGGTTACAATATCTTTTATTCAGTTAACAGGAGTTTACTCTATAACCTATATTCAATTAACAGGTCAAATTTGTACTGGAGGTAGGGTAAATGGTTTTGTGTTGGGAAATTATATTCAATTAACAGGGTTATTGAGTTCAAGAGATATCCAATTAAGTGGGCTCCACTGTAGCATATAATAATGACACGAAAAAGAGCGAAAGAGATCGCTTGTAAGAATACATAGGGAGGAGCATGCATCTCCTAGAGTCTGAATGTATGCTAGGAACAATGAAGTATACGACGAACCATACAGAGGTCATTCAAGAGAAGAGATAGCCATATCCTGAGTTATCCTCAAAAAATTCATGTATAACTTCTGTGTGGAAGAACATGATTCTGAGTATCTCTGTCCACTGGTCATGTCTGAAGACTGAAAGATCAGAGAGATGAGAGTCACCCTCCAAAATTAGATCAATAGAGAAAGTTGTTTGTTTCGATCTGATTTAGAAAGTAAAAGAAATATCATCACTTAAGCCCAGGAAGAATTCATACAAGCTAAATTTGGCAAAGGATCGAGTACTGCCACTGAATAAACTGATGATTTAGTTGACATTGGACTTCCATACATGTGAAACATGTAAGATTAAATAGGCAGTAAAGTTAAACATATACTGTTTGGGTCGGATGTTGAGTAATGTGTAAAGACCAATTAGATTAATTCCTTCAAGTTACTGATGTTGCTTTGGAGAAGAAAAAAAGAAAATGCAGAGAGAAGAAAAGTTGGCTCTTGGTAACAGAATATATCTCCATTTCAACTCACTGAGAAAAGTGTTGTGAAGTCAGTGAATGAAGGCAGGAACAGTTTCTCTGAAGATAGCTAAAAGCCTAGTGACTGGATAAGAAATTGTAATCGACGACTATTGTGTTTGGAAAAGGCATTGAATAGACTGAAGGTAGTAATTAAAAACTGTCACTTGATAATATTTGTTTGTTTATTTATTTATCGGTGTTTAAGGTCATATACTTATGCACGGTGGCTAATCATCACCATGACAGTTTTACAGGTGGATGAAGCCAGAGTACACGGAGAGAACCACCGAGCAGCTGCCAGCTCCCCAACATTGTAACTCTGCACTGCAGCTCAGGCAAGGTTAGATTGGTTGAAGTCATGCGTACCATCGACATGCAGTACGCCTTAGTACACAGAGTCATCGTGCCCCCATGTGGACAATGAGCTGTCCACAAGCCTTCGGTACAAGGAGTTTGTTGAATGAACAAACAGTGGCGATTCAAGATTGAAAGCAACCTCGAACATTTCCCTACGAAAGTTAAAAAATTTATAGTAATTTATATATTTTTTATACTTACCAATGACCCAGACTTAGCTGGTGCTAACTCTTAAAAATATAGGGCCAAACACAAATTTTGCCCCCCAATCCCCAAAATTTGCATCTAAAACCAAAGAAAACATGTCATGAATGGCCCTCCACACTTCACCTCTACTGTGCATGCGCAGTGTCAAGGACGTCCCGAAATTGGCGCCATTAATCATTCTTGTAACCAGTGCCTGGTAAGCGCTATGTACTCAGCGGGGAGGTATGAGTTCCCAACTCCTGGGAAGGCCATCCCCGTCTGGGTCATTGGTAAGTATAAAAAATATATAAATTACAATAAATTTTTTAACATTTTTATACTGTACCAATGACCCAGACTTAGCTGAATAGTAAAAAGGCTGGAGGGCCTAGGACATAGAGCAAGTTGAAATACGCTCAATTATATAAAATAGAGTCATCCCCTCTAGGGGAAAAGGAGTATTAGGCCTTACATGTATCTTTCTTATTTATGATAAATTAGAAAGACACAACACCTTCCAAAATTGAGCATCATAACATCCATGTACTCTATTAATATCCAGTATAATCCTTATACCAATAATTTTTAAAGTAAGCCAATAAATAAAGTTAGTCTAGAGAATAGAGACTCTTTATACTCCTTAAAAGTGTCTGAGGATTGTATAATAACGCCCGTTTGACACGTGATATATTCAAAAGCTATACTTTAAAAACTATGACCTGAATGAATTTTAAACATAAACATAAACTTCTCACTTAAAAGCCATCCCAGTAACAGCTCAGAATTACTAACTCCGGAGGAGGTATCCCCTTGTTTTCATAATAAAACAGGTGACCCAAGGGAACACCCTCCCCCCCCCCCTCTCCTTGCCCTGGGTCAAATAGCCCAGAGAGAAGAGGGCAGCAGGACAGAGTCACTGCCGGAACAGAAAGCCTACCTAGCTATAGTAGCAACTGTTAAGTGAATGACATTCTGAGCAGTAGATAATAGACCTAACAATGGAGGCCTCCAAAAATGGACTCAATATTTCTGAGATAAAAATTCATGAATGTGGATGGCTGAGCGCAATGAGCAGCCTTCAAAAATCTATAATAGCGACACTATTAGTGTAAGCCCAAGATGTAGAAAGAGCTCTTACTTCATGAGCCGAAATCTCAAGCACAAACTGCTGAGTCAATGATATACCATAAGCAGTACCGATAGTTAATTGAATCCATTAGCAATAGAATGGAGCGTAATGTCCTTCTATTAGGCATCAAAGACAGAAGAAGCTTACGTCCGTACTAATAAACTGATATCTGTTTATAAATATGTAAACTCTAACCGGACAGAGTAAAGGCCTATGCCCGTACGAAGACGGAAGGACCTTAATAACAATAGGTTCCGGATATTATTAGGAGCCTGACTCTAAACCAAAAATGCAACCTAAGTAGTAAAGGAACAGGGCTTAAAATTCGTCTGGCATCACGCGAATCTAACATAATTCTCGCGAAATATTTTCACGCGAATCCATTTAAACCATGATATGAAATCCCCCGTAGGAACCCGGAAAGTAAAGCCAATGATTGAGGTGGAAATCCTCTAAAATGTGCTACATGGGGTATAAATGATTGAAAACCCTTGACTTCATATCCATGTTGCGGTCATGATTAGCCATTGTGCATAATTATGTGACCTTAAACACCCTTAAATAAATAAATAATGATATGAAATTCTGCAAAAACTAGCTGAATGTTGCTGGTGAGATCACGAAATAAGTTGTCAAAATTTCCACCCATGATTTACCACATGCTTCACATTTTCTTGAGTTTGGTATCAAATCAAGTCATGATTTACCACATGCTTCACATTTTCTTGAGTTTGGTATCAAATCAAGTCATGGCTGCTACAGCAGCCATGACTTGATTTGATACCAAACTCAAGAAATATCAATGGACAGTTTTTCAAAATTATATATTTTATGATAACCCAGGTCGGAACTTCATCATGAATCAACGACATCATACATAAAGTGAATCCAAGCAGTAAATTGACGCGAATCCACTTGGATTCGCGCCAGTGTAGTTTGCCAGAATCATTACGAGAATCGATTCGCGGATTCGCGTGTAATTTTAAGCCCTGAGGAAGTAGTGTTTCCGTCACTACAAAAGTGAGAATCGTCCACCGATAGTGCATGAAGCTCACTGACTCCTCAGTAAAAGAGAAGACTAACAGAATTACTGTCTTAAAAGGTCAGAATTTGAAAACTACTGTTTCCAGAAGCTCAAATGATTACTTAGCTAAATAAGAACCGAAGCTAAATTCCGTATAGAAATTTAATCTAATGATTCTAGGTCTATTTATCGAAAAGTTTCTAACTGACTTAGATAAAGAGACATAAGACTCAATTGTAAACTATCATAAAGTGCATAGGTATGAGATAACATAGACCTATAACCTTAATAGTAACAGGCTGCAGTAGATCTTGTCAAACAAGTATACTAGAAAGTTGCAATGTCTAGTATGGAGGGATCAAAAATATCAACATAATGATCCCTACACCAACGACGGAAGAGCCTCCACTTTAGCCGCATAGTATAGCGAAGAAGAGGTTCTCCTACAGTAAGAAATCGCATACAAAGCTCGTCCTGTACAATGCTTGCCATGCAAGAAGGACCACACAATGGAATACGTGAAGGTTGAGACCTTGCAGGTTGTGAAGAAGTTGACACGATTTCCCCAGCGAAAGAAGATCCTCTCATGGAGGAAGTTTTCGCGGTAAGTCCCACAGTAGACACCTGAGTAAATTTACCCACGTTCTCTGTGAAGACAGAGATGCTATCAACAGAATTGTATTATGGATGTTTATCTTAGCAATACTTGCTGAATCAACAGCGCTGGAGGATACGCATATCCTATCATTCCGTCCTATTAGATCAATAGAGCCTTAACAACATAAGCTCAGGGATCCGGACATGCAAACACATACGTCTGCAAATGAATAGTGAGTTGTGTCGCAAATAAATTATCATTGGGCGTTCCCATTGATAGCAAATCTGATTAAATACTTGTTTGTTGAGAGTCCAATCTGACGGCAACAAGCGACCCTTACGTGAAAGGGAGTCTGCTAATACAATCAGACGACCCGGAATATGACGGACCGAAGCAGAACTTGGTGTACTATAACAAACAGAAGGATTCTTTCCGTTAAATTGGATAACGGAATCGAATGAGTGCCTCCCTGGTTCCGGAGATACGCAACTACTGTCGTATTATCGGACAGGATTTGGACATGCGTTTCTAAATAATGTTCATCCAATGACATAGTGCAAGCCTAAAGAACATTATTCCCTGGAAGATAAGTGCTTGCCTAGAAACTGCAGAACCCAAAGACCCTGGCACTTCGAATCCGTTGGGATCAATATTGTACCTCAACCTGTTTGACTGGCATCCGTCATAATCATAAAACTCGGATCCGGCAACTGCAGTGGCACTCTCTGAGTCAACCAACGAATGTTGCCCCAGTCTGAATCTCTTGCTACACTTGACAGACAAGAGAACGTGTATATCGAGCAATTCATAGATTGCAGAAGAGTTGCCGTCGAAGAGAAGCTTCTCCGAGACCGAAGCGACTCTGAGAGAGTTCTTCACCTTACTATCCACGCGCATGGATGTAGCTAGGGCAGCGTCACGTCTAACCAACTCCAGGTTGCCACTGAAGGGCGGAGTTATACGTGGAAAAACTACTGCCCTTGAAAGAAATCACATTGAGGATCATATCCTGGAATTCTTTCTCTTGAAGACGTAATGATAACGCCTCAGTAAGGTGGTCTACGTATGATAAAGCGTCTAAGTTAAGTCTATTAGACATCATTGTCATTTCCAACATCGTGGTTGGAATTGACATAGACGGCGAAAAAGATAATTCCCAGTCTTCAACCCCACCGTCTAGACGCATATGAACTCTCGGTATGCCCTGTTCTGCCAAAATAAATTATTTCCTAGAATTGATAAAAGGCAGAAGAGCATTGCGGACAAGAAACTAGACTATCATGCTTGGTAGCAAGCTTATATATAGCGTCGTTAAATAATTTGAATGTTCTAATGACATTATTGGACTGTGTCGGTAAGTCAGGGACAATGTCCCTGAACCGATCCAAAATTCCGTGTCCAATGACGCTATTAGTCTCTTATCCAGCATCGCAGCAATGTAGTCCGACGGAACAACCTCTGGAAGATAATGCCAGAAGAAATGTATGGCAGCTTCCGTTGTTCCGAAAGGGAAAGCTCGAAATCGTCCGAATCCCTTTCGCCATCCTGACGGACCCTACAAAGTGTTCGGTTGTCCGAACCTGATGCAACAGCGGTGTGCACCGATCCAGCGCCGTTGGATAATTCCTGACCCGACCGAGAATCTATCGTTTGCTGGGATGCTGCGATACACTGTGCTAACTTGGATAGCACGTCCGTCACTGAGGCCTGTGGAGAAGCGGTCTTACGATGCATTGCCGCTGGAAGCTCCGTGTTCGTTACCCCGTGCATACTTCTATTATGCGAACGAACAGAGTGTATAGGCCTCGTGTCCCTTGGCTACCGGATGGCGTGACCTGCTCGTTGTGGAATCACTGAATGACGAAGCTGGCCGGATACTCGAGTTCACGTAGCCAATGTGCGGTCGTGTGCACTGCTGTGAGGATGAGGAAGCATTATCGACAGTCTCTCGGACTGTCAATATAACGGAGCGTTCCAAGCGGCGGACATATGCTCCGAATGCGAAATATCTGTACCACAACATCCGGTCCCATATGTTGATGTACGAGAGAGGGACCTCTCTCGCTCGCAGCCCGGACGGACCTGGACGAGCTAGGAACCGGACTAACAGGCTTCCTCCGATCTGTCCTCTAATCCGTCGTCACTGGGTGTGTACTAAAGTTTATTATAGTGCTCGCATCACCCAAATCTCCTTCCTAGACCGCAACGGACGAACCCGGCTGCCGAACCATTCAATGAATGGACGCTACACCGGGTGAGCTAGCAAATGTCAACTCCGTCGATCCTACTAGGGACCTCTTAGGCGATTGACATATTCCATGAGCACTTATTGCCGCTAGCTCTTCATTAACTATGACGACAGAGGCACACTTTTGAAAGACATCTCCGTAACTTTGCGAACAAGAAACCAGACATGCTTGTAAATAGCAAGCAAATAATAATATATATAGCGTCGTTCAATAATTCGAAAGTTGTGTGACATTATTGGACTATGTCGAAACTGAGGGACGATGTCCCTGAACCGAACCAAAAATTTCTGTGTCCACCGATGCTATCAGTTTCTTATCCGGCATCGCAGCATTCTGGTCCGACGAAAGAACCTCTAGAAGATAAAGTCAGATGACATAAACAACAGCTTATGTTGTTCCGAAAGGGAAAGCTTGAAATCCTCCGAATCCCTTTCGGCATCCCATCGGACCGGATGAAATTTTCGGATGTCCATACCTGCTTCCGCGGCACGTCCCGACCCAGCGTCGTCGGATAATACATGATGCGACAGATTCTGTCATTGCTGGGATGCTGCGATAAGCTGTGCTATTTGGGATAGCACGCCCGTCACCGAGGCCTGTGCAGTAGCGGTCTTACGATGCATTGCCGCCGGAAGCTCCGTGTACGTTGACTCCCGCACACTTTCTTATGCGAACGTCCGGAGTCTGCAGGCCTCGTGTCCCTGGCTACCGGATGGTGTGACCTGGTCGCCGATGATTCTCTGATTGGCGAAGCTGACTGGATATTCGAGGTCACGTAGCCAAGAGCGGTCGTGTGTGCTACCATGAGAATGAGGAAGCCTTATTGACAGTCTCTCCAGACTGACTATATATCGGAGCGTCCCGAGTGGCGGACGTATGCTCTGAATGCAAAACATTTTGTACCACAAAATCTGGGGCCTGATGTTGCTGTACGAGAGAGGGGCCTCTCTCGCTCGCAGTCCGGATGGACCTGGACGAGCTAGGAACCGGACTAACAGGCTTCCTCCATTCTCCCTCTAATCCGCCGTCACTGGGTGTGCATTTGGTTGATTTATAGTGCTCACATCACCCCAAAACTCCTTCTAGACGGCAACGGACGAACCCGGCTGCCAAACCATTCGATGAATGGACGCTACACCGGGCGAGCTAGCGGACGTCAAAGGCCGTCGAACCTACTAGGGTCCTCTTAGGCAATTGACGTATTTACATGAGCACTTTTCCGCTAGCTCTTCATTAATTGTGACGACGGAGGCACACTTTTGGAAGACATCACGGATACATCACCCTATTCTTGATCGTCTGAAATAGAGATTGATAAAGTAGAGTGACCCTGCAGGGAAAGGACCGGAATGGCCAATTCCCCACTAACATACCGTGACATGCGCTTCTCATATTGTCATCGAAATTAACACATACATAACAGGAGTTAGTGCGAGTACACTGACTACATATACAATGATTATGAAAGTCAGAGGAAGATTTCCTCTTATTACAATTGAACAATATCATTTCATAGTGAAAAGAAAACAAAGTCCTAGTACTCGCACCAACCCCTGACAATCAAAATACATAATAATATGATCCATTAACATAGAAAAAATAATTGCAATCAAAAAATTTTTGAAAAAATATTTTTTTTAGAACAGCCCAAGTTTCTGAAAAGTAACGTTGAGCCCCAATGGATCCCAAGCCTAAGTGTGGACAAAAATTCTAAAAATATTTTAAACAATTTATGCAACACTTACGAACAATAATAATGTATCTAGTTATGATTAAATTAACATCCAGATATTATTTTCAAGAAATCCCCCCTCACACAGAGGGCTGTTGTAAATGTAAACAATTAGTGTAAAAACACTAGAACAAGACTCCAGACACCCTGGCCCGAAATCAGTTACCAATAATACACTATCTGATGCAAAACAGAGACTTCCAGGGAAGAAACTGCAGATCATCAGATGGTAGATGCAGAACACTACGCCTAACCACCCATAGGTGAAGACGTAAACATGGGGAAAAGAATAGAATTCATTCTGTTATCCAGCTAAAACTCTCAAGAAATTTTAGTAATAAAATTACAGAAAATATGCCAAAAGCATGGGAGAATAGCAAGAGGGGACTTAAAGGAAAGGGAGAGAGGAAAACACTGAACAAGCAGTGTAATTTGATAACAAGAATGACCACAACAGGCTGTTGCCTCGAAAATAGGTAACTTAACATAATTTCATTAAAAAATTTTAAGTTACAGCCCTGATAATTTTCTGTCACTCATTTTTCCTCTCCTCCTTCTATATCCTCCTTAGAATCACCATTTCTCTAATATTTATGTGTCTGGCATCATTTAAACTGAGATTTACAAGCACAAAGATCAGTCAGATGTTAACTGATGAAGGGCCAAACAAAGAATGATTAATGGCGCCAATTTCGGGACGTCCTTGACACTGCGCATGCGCAGTAGAGGTGAAGTGTGGAGGGCCATTCAGGACATGTTTTCTTTGGTTTTAGATACAAATTTTGGGGATTGGAGGGCAAAATTTGTGTTTGGCCCTATATTTTTAAGAGTTAGCACCAGCTAAGTCTGGGTCATTGTTACAGTATAAAAATAGGGATACCTATTTCTGTGTAAACAGAGAAGCCAACATAGGATGTGGAAAAGTACAGGATTGGATTGTGAGTTACAAAAAAAACTGTCAACAGATGAAGATCCACTGATGAGATATACAACAGAGCCAATGTAACGAGTCCATATCAATGTAACTGGCAATCCTATGTTCCACAATAAGCATGACGAGGTGAATAAATCAGAAAGTCCCTAGATGAGGCTTATACTCCCTTCCTTGCTTCCTAAAGTCTCATAATAATGGCTTAAGACAGTCTAGGAATAGGGACTAGCCTGAGGTCTCCTTTGGTTAGGGAATAATGTATTATTAACCAGTTAACTGCACATAATCAAATCAGTTAAATTTTACCCCATTGCATAAGATTTTTGTAAAAAAACTCCTTTTTGCGTTTGTAATAAATTGTGGTTACACACTACAAAACAAGTGTAATTTTCTTATTTTTTGAGTCATTTGCTGCCTGCTCCGAATCTGAATCAGCGGTACTGGAATCCATGCATTCATTTTCAACTTCAGTGTCCATATCAGTCCCCAACTAAATAAGCTTCCCCCACTTCATCTTCGGATTCACTATCCAAAGACAATAAATCATCACTAGATTCCGATATACGTTGCAAAACTTCATCTTCAGACAATCGCTTTGCCTTAGACATATACATTTTAGCACACCGTGTGGAGAATGAGCAAACCTGTGCGTAATTGGTTTATGAAGGTAATGTTTTCACTGGGGATTCCCTCATGACATAGCTGGATGCTATAATTATGAGATGGATATGTCTGTCTTATGCATTAGTATAAAGGTTACATGGGGACGGATATATCCATCATACACAGTTAAGTGGTTAAGCAGTGACAAAATACCCTAACCTTGGATGATAATGTGCCCAAAATGAGTCCAATTGTCTTAGGAAATGACTTCTTATGAGACTGATAAGAATAGCTACTCGAATCATGGAGGTAAGTCCAATGAGTAGCAGGATTCTATACGCATATAGAGAAAAAATTGGATGATGGTGATCTGTGATGCAAATTATTTATTTATTAGTGTTTAAGGTCACATACTTATGCACAATGGCTAATCGTGACCGTGACAGTTTTACGGGTGGAGGAAGCTGGAGTACCCGGAGAGAACCACTGAGCAACGACGAGCAGCTGTCAGCTCTCCAACATCCTAACTCTGAACTCTGCACAGCAGCACAGGCAGGGTTAGATTGGTTGAAGACATGCGCACCATCGACGTGCAGTATGCCTCAGTACACAGCGTCATCGTGCCCCCATGTAGGCAATCGGGGTGAAGTGTCTTGCCCAAGGACACAACGCGGTTGCCGCAGGTGGGATTCGAACCGAGGACCTCTCGGCTTGCAGCCTGCACCTCTACCAACTGAGCCACCACGCCCCTGATCTGTGATGCAAAGAACTTTGGCGTAAACAATAGTTGGGGATATATGCACTCCTCAAAAAAGCAAAAGTGGGCAATAAATTAACACCGCAGAAGCCCTAATAGTAAAGTGAATGATAGAAAAGCTGAGCTACTAATGCATACAGAAGTCTATCCCATAGACTGTCCGAAGTATCTAGATAGAGTTCTAAAGTTACCATGTTATCCACAAAATTCACATTCAAGACTCTTGAGGCATGAATTGCTACTAGCCAGTCCGATCGAATGATGAAATGGCATATCTTGAAAGAGACGTGGATGAGTCTCTGAAGTCTATAATAGGCACATGACAGACTTTGGGATTTACACGAATAGATGTAGCAATTGTTATCATCCAATGAAAGTGTCAATGACACTGTAGCTTAACTTGTCTGTGTGTTGTGTTTGATGAAAAGGATAATGTTCAATGTTTATGAAAGGATTATGAAATAAGACAAGAATTGTGATAATTGGGAATATGTTCATTTCTGTTCCCTGTATGCTATGTTTTTAATAAAAATAATATGAGTTGTACACTATACTAAAGAGCTGAGGGGTGGGTTAATATGACCTCACAGTTAATGTATGTGGCCCTCACAGTTAACGTATGTCAACAAAAGTTACCAAGTTACAGTGAAATTATTCCAAAATGAGTCATCCTATCAAGTTACATTGAAATCCCTTCATAAATATGGCCTGTAGACTATGCTAAAGGTTTTTGGGCTTCAGGCATGTGTAGCCATGATGGTAGACTGATAGCAACTAAAAGGGGACGTCCTCATTTCGACATTATACTAAGTCATTCTACTAAGTTACAATGAAATCCCTTCACAAATACGACCTGTAGTCTGCACTAAAGTTTTTTGAGTTTTGAGCTCGGGAAGCCATTATGGTTGAATGATCACGACCAAAAGGGGCACTGTCATCTGGGCATAATCTGGAGTGATCCTACAAAGTTACAATGATATCCCTTCATATATATGACCTGCAGACTGTGCTCAAGGTTTTCGGGCTTCAGGCCCCTGAAGCTGTCACAGTTGACCAATCACAACCAAAAGAGGATGTCATCATCTAGGCATTATATGGAGTCAACCTAACAAGTTAAAATGAAATCCTTCCATAAATACGACCTATAGACTGTGCTAAAGGTTTTTGGGTTTTAGGCTTGGGCAACCATCAAAGCTGAATGACCGTGACCAAAAGGGGACGTTCTCATCTTGACATTATTTGGAGTCATCCTACCAAGTTACAACGAAATCCCTTCATAAATATGACCTGTAGACCGTGCTAAAGGTTTTCGGGCCCCGGTAGCCGTCACAGTTGCCCAATTGCGTCCAAAAGGGGATGTTCTCATCCAAACATAATATGAAGTCAACCTACCAAGTTACAATGAAATCCCTTCATAAATATGACCTGTAGACTGTGCTAAAGATTTTCGGGCTCGGGCAGCAATCATGGTTGAATGAACTCAACCAAAAGGGGACATTCTCATCTGGGCATCATCTGGAGTGATCCTACGAAGTTACAACGAAATCCCTTCATAAATATGCTCTGTGGACTGTGCTCAAGGTTTTCAGGCTTCGGGCACCTGTAGCTGTCACAGTTGACCAATCACGACCCAAAAGGGGATGTCATCATCTAGGCATTATATGGAGTCAACCTAACAAGTTACAATGAAATCCTTCCATAAATACGACCTATAGACTATGCTAAAGGTTTTTGGGCTCAGGCAGCAATCAAGGCTGAAAGATCGTGACCAAAAGAGGACGTTCTCATCTAGTCATTATTTGGAGTCATCCTACCACGTTACAATGAAATCCCTTCATAAATATGACCTGTAGACTGTTCTAAAGGTTTTCGGGCCCCTGTAGCCATCACAGTTGCCCAATCACGTCCAAAAGGGGACGTTCTCATCTAGACATTATATGAAGTCAACCTACCAGGTTACAATGAAATCCCTTCATAAATATGACCTGTAGACTGTGCTAAAGGTTTTTGGGCTTCGGCCTCGGGCAGCCATCATGGTTGAATGATCGCAACCAAAAGGGGACATTCTCATCTGGGCATCATCTGGAGTGATCCTACGAAGTTACAATGAAATCCCTTCATAAATATGACTTGAAGACTGTGCTCAAAGTTTTCGGGCTTCAGGCCCCTGTAACCATCTTTTTGACCAATAACAACCAAAAGGGGATGTCATCATCTAGGCATTATATGGAGTCAACCTAACAAGTTACAATGAAATCCTTCCATAAATATGACCTATAGACTATGCTAAAGGTTTTTGGGCTCGGGCAGCCATCAAGGCTGAATGATCATGATCAAAAGGGGACGTTCTCATCTAGACATTATTTGGAGTCATCCTACCAAGTTACAATGAAATCCCTTCATAAATATGACCTGTAGACTGTGCTAAAGGTTTTTGGGCTTCGGCCCCCTGTAGCCGCCACAGTTACCCAATCACGTCCAAAAGGGGACGTTCTCATCTAGACATTATATGATGACAACCTACCAAGTTACAATGAAATCCCTCCATAAATGTTAAAAAATTTATAGTAATTTATATATTTTTTATACTTACCAATGACCCAGACTTAGCTGGTGCTAATCTCCTTAATTCAGGGCCAAACACAAATTTTGCCCCCCCAATCCCCAAAATTTGCATCAAAAACCGAAATATACATGTCCTATATGGCCCTCCATACATCGACTCCTCTGCGCATGCGCAGTGTCGAGGAAGTCCCGAAATTGGCGCCAATTATCATTCTTACAACCAGTGCCTGGTAGGCGTTATGTACTCAGCGGGGAGGTATGAGTTCCCAACTCCTGGGAGGGCCATCCCCATCTGGGTCATTGGTAAGTATAAAAAATATATAAATTACTATAAATTTTTTAACATTTTTATACTGTACCAATGACCCAGACTTAGCTGAATAGTAAATAGGCTGGAGGGCCTAGGACATAAAGGAAAATCCAATAAGCTCAATTATGTATAAAAGAATATCCTCTCCAGGAGAAAAGAAGAGATAGGCTTTACATGTATCTTTCCTATTTATAATAAAGAAGAAAGACACAACACCGATCAGTAATTGAGCATAATAATCAATGATCTCTATTAACATCCAGTATAACCCTTTATACTAATATTTTTAAAGGTAAGCCAATAAATAAAGGAAGTCCAGAGAAATGAGACTCTTTATATTCATTAAAAGTGTCCGAGGATTGTATATTAACGCTCGTTTGACACATGACATATACAAATGCTTCACACCGAGCTACACTTTAAAAATATTACATGGATGATTAAACATTATCTTACACTTTAAAACCATCCCGGTACCGACTCAGAATTACTGACTCTGGGGGAGGTATTCCCTTGCTTTTCACTATAAAGCAGGTGACCTAAGGGAACACCCGCCCCCCCCCCCCCCCCCCTTCCCCTTGCCCTGGGTCAAATACCCCAGAGCGAAGAGGGCAGCAGGACAGAGTCACTGCCGGAACAGAAAGCCTACATAACTATAGTTGCAACTGTTTAGTGGACGATATTCTGAGCAACTGATAACGGACCTAAACAATGGAGGTCTCCAGAAATGGACTCAATATTTCTGAGATAAAAATTAGTGAATGTGGAAGGTTGAGACCAATATGCAGCCTTCATTAGATCAGTAATAGCAATACAATTAGCATAGGCCCAAGAAGTAGAAAGAGCTCTTACTTCATGAGCTGAGATCTTGAGTGCCGACTGCTGAGAGGAAGATAATTTTTCATAAGCAGTTCGAATAGTTAATTGAATCCATCTAGCAATAGAATGAATCATAATATCCTTTCTATTAGGCATCAAAGACAGAAAGAAACGCTTACGTCCCTTTCTGATGAACTCAGATCTACGTCTGTAAATACGTATTGCTCTAACAGGACACAGTAGAGGCCTACGCCCATCAGATGATGGAAGGGCCTTAATAATAATAGGTTCAGGATACTTATTAGGAGCCTGATTCTTAGCCAAAAATCCAACATTAGTGGTAAAGGTAATAGTATTACCGACACTACGGTAGTGAGAATCCTCCACAGATAGTGCATGAAGCTCACTAACTCTTCTAGCAGAAGAGAAAGCTAAGAGAAAAGCTGTCTTATATGTTAAGAATTTGAAGTCAACTGTGTCAAGAGGCTCAAAAGGCGCTTCTTTTAGCTTAAGAAGAACCCAGGCCAAATTCCACTTCGGAATTAATCTGAGGGTTCTAGGTCTATTTATCGAAAAATTTCTAACTAACTTAGATAAAGAGACATTAGTTCCAATCCTCAAGCTATCATGATGTGCATAGGTATCAGATAGCATAGACCTATAACCCTTAATGGTGATAGGCTGCAGATTAATCTCATCAAACAAGTATACTAGAAAGTTTGCTATGTCTGGAATGGAGGGATCATAAATATCTACTGAATGATCCTCACACCACTGACAAAAGACCCTCCACTTAGCAGCATAGTTTAGCGAAGAGGAGGTCCTCCTGCAGTTAGAAATCGCGTCCACTGCTCGTCCTGTAAAATGTTTTCCGTGCAAGAAGGACCGCACAATGGAAATACGTGAAGGTTTAGACCTTGCGGATTGTGATGGAGGATGCGCGATTTCCCTTGCGAAAGAAGATCTTCCCGTTGAGGAAGCTTCCTCGGCATGTCCCACAACAGACACCTGAGTAGATTTATCCACGGTCTCTGTGGAGACAGAGATGCTACCAACAGAATCTTGCATTGCGATTGTTTTATCTTGAGCAATATCTGCTGAATCAACGGCACTGGAGGATATGCATATCCTATCATTCCGTCCCAAGAGATCGAGAGAGCGTCTACTGCAAACGCTCGAGGATCCGGACAAGGTGACACATACGTCTGCAACTGGTTGTTGAGATGTGTCGCAAATAAATCTATCATTGGCCGTTCCCATTGGTAGCAAATCTGATTGAATACTTGCTTGTTGAGAGTCCATTCTGACGGCAACAGGCGACCCCTCCGTGAAAGGGAGTCTGCTAAGACGTTCAGACGACCCGGAATATGACGGATGGAGAGAAGCATCTGATGTTCTAATACAAACAGAAGAATTCTTTCCGTTAGATTGAGCAACGGAATGGAATGAGTGCCACCTTGGTTCCGAATATACGCAACTACTGTCGTATTGTCGGACATAATTTGCACGTGTGCATTCTGAATAACATCTATCCAATGACGTAGAGCAAGCCAAATCGACATCATCTCTTTGATGTTGATGTGCTTGCTTAGAAACTGCGGATCCCAAAGACCCTGGCACTTCAAATCCGATGGGCTCAGTGTCGCGCCCCAGCCTGTTTGACTGGCATCCGTCATAATCGTAAAACTCGGATCTGGCAACTGCAGTGGAACTCCCTGAGTTAACCACTGTATGTCTGCCCAAGTCTGAATCTCTTGTTTCACTTGGCTTGACAAGAGTATGTCCGTTTCGAGCGAATGAATCTTCACTCTCCAATTCTGAGTCAGATAGACCTGGAGAGGACGGGTGCGTAGCCGCCCCATCGGAATGAGATCCGAGGCAGCTCCGCACAGACCTATTAGTCTCATGAATTCCCTCGCTGACACTTTGTCTGAGTGAAGACAATAGCGAGCATAACAACTGACTAATTTCGCTCTGGTTAACGGCAGACGAACGAGATTGTTGTGCGTCTCGAAGCTCATTCCCAGGTGGGTAAATGACTTGGACGGCACCAGATCCGACTTCTCTTCGTTTACTATGAAACCGAGACGTCGGAGCAATAGAAGCAGATTGTGCATGTCGTTCTGAAGCGTTAACTCGTTGCCGTATCTCTGAAGAATATCGTCCAGGTAAGCCGACGTTACCACCGACGAATGAGCTCGGAAATGAGTCATTACCGAGTTCATTACTCGAGTGAATGCCCAGGGCGCTAGATTCAGACCAAAGCACATCGCTCGGAACTGATAAACAACACCTAGGACAGCGAAGCGAAGATACTTTCTGAACGCCGGATGTACGATGACGTGAAAGTATGCATCCTTGAGGTCTATGCTCGCAGCATAGTCGTTCACTCGAATGCTCGCTCTGACCGATCGAATGGTCTCCATATAAAACTTTGGAGCCACGATCAGCTTGTTTATCCAGCTTAAGTCGATCACTGGACGGAACGAGCCGTCTGGCTTTGGAACCAGAAAAAGATGGCTGTAGAAACCTGGAGATTCCTGGTTTTCTACGACCTCTATCGCGTTCTTCGTTAAAAGAGACTGGACTTCTGATAGAAGTGCGGTTCTTTTCTGACAATTTGACGGAAGCTGAGTCCATCTTGGACTTCGAGTTAATGGAGGCTTGCCTTTGAAGGACAGTTTTAGTCCTTCCGAAATAACCCCTAGCACCCAAGGGTCCTCCGTAATTGATTCCCAATTGCTTGAGAAACTCGACAGTCTTCCGCCCACCGGAACGCGACAGAGGTCTAGACCATCACTTCCTGGATCCGCGAGGCTTGCGGTAGGAGAAACCACGTCCTCCGCGACCCGCACCTCGCCCCGTCGGCCTAGGGGCGTCTGACCGGTTATTTCGGCCAGCATAACGGCCCCTAGTCGAGTCGCTACTCTGCCGGTCTCTAGAGTAAGACCTAGAGGATGCATAGGAACCTCTATAGGAACTTCCCCTGGACGAACTCGTCCCGGAAGTGCCTGGCCTACTCCTGTCTGCTGGTTCCGATTTCTTGGAAGCAGACTTAAAAAGCAGAGAGTCCGAAGCTTTCTTTGTTAATTTATCATATATATCAGAAAGCTTGCCACTGAAGAGAAACTCTCCAGAGACCGGAGCGACTCTAAGAGAGTTTTTCACCTTACTGTCCACGCGTGTGGAAGTAGCCAAGGCCGCGTCACGTCGAGCTAACTCCAGATTTGCCACTGAAAGGGCGGAGTTATAAGTGGAAAACGCTATGGCCCTGGACAGAACTCTTAAAGACGTTTGTACGTCTTGAAATTCAGGTCCTTCAAAGCGTAAAGACAACGCTCTAGTAAGGTGATCTGCGTAGGAAAGAGCGTCTAAACTAGCTCTGTTAGACGATATCGTCGTTTCCATCGTAGACGACGGAAGTGACATAGACGACGGCATGGATATATCAAGGTCTTCAGCCTGGTCGTCTAAACGCAGAGGAACTCTCTGGATGCCCTGACCTGCCGTATCAAACTTGTTCCTTTGATTAATAAACGGCAGCTGTAGAGCAGAAGCCGGTAGGAAGGCTGACCTGCCCGTCTTGTTGGCAAGTTTATCAATAGCGTCATTCAATAACTCAAAAATCCGAGAGACATTCTTGGATTGTGATGGAAATTCCGGGACAATGTCCCTAAACCGATTAAAAAACTCGGTGTCCAGTGGCGCTATTACCCTCCTATCCGGCTGCGCAGCATTTTGGTCTGGCGGAACAACTTCTGGAAGATAACACCGGATGAATTCTACGGCTATTTTATGTTGTTCCGAAAGGGAAATATCCAATTCATCAGAATCCCTTTCGCCATCCTGCCGGACCTCATGTAAATCATGTAAATCTCGGTCGTCCGCACCGGATCCAGCGGCGGAACCTACCGACCCAGCATCTTCTGACATTTCATGTTCCGACAGAGGCTCCGACGGTTGCTGGGATGCTGCGATTAACTTTGCTATCTGTGATAGCACATCCGTTACAGAGGCCTGGGGAGCGGCGGTCTTACTGGTTTTAGCCGCCGGAAGCTCCCTGGACGTTGCATCTTGCATACATCTTTTATGTGAACGTCCGGACGAAGAAGGCCTCGAGTCCCTGGCTACCGGATGGCGTGACCTGGTCGCCGAGGAATCCCTGGTCGGCGAAGCTGACTGTAATTCACTGGTCACGTAGCCAAGGTGCGGTCGAGTGTGCTGCTGAGAGGATATGGAAGCCTTATAGGTAGCCTCGGCGGACTGCCTATATACCGGAGCCCTCCGAGCGGTGGACGTATGCTCCGACTGCGTAACATTACGGACTACAACATCTGGTCCCAGATGCTGTTGTATGAGAGAGGGACCTCTCTCGCTTGCAGCCCGTGTCGAACTGGACAAGCTAAACACCGGACTGTCAGGCTTCCTCCGATCCATCCTCCTTTCCGTCGTCACTGGGTGTGCACGTGGATGTTTTATAGTGCTCGCAACACCCGACTCTCTGTGCTGGACCGCAACGGATGAACCCGAGTGCTGCCCCATTCGGTGAATGGACGCAACCCCGGTCGAGCTAGCGGACGTCAACCCCTTCGGGCTCCTTTCAGGGAATTGACGAATCTCCATGAGCACTTTTGCCGCTAGCTCTTCGCTTGTATGTGACGACGGAGGCACACTTCTGGATGACATCACGGAAACATCACCCTGTTCTTGTTCCTCTGAAAAAGAGAGTGAAACACTAGAGTGACTCTGAGGAGAAAGAACCGGAATGGACCTTTCTCCAGGAACAACATACCGTGACACACGTTTCCAACGTTTTTCATCCCATTTGAAACACACAGAACAAAGATCAGTGCGAGTACAGAGAGAACAATTAATACAGAGATCATGAGAATCATAGGAAGACTTCCTCCTATTACAATTTGAACAATAATCATTCATAGTGAAATGTAAACAATCAAAGTACTCGCACTAATCCTTGAAAATAAAGATACATAATACAACAATCCATTATATTCATTAATAAATAATGATTTGAAAGAAAAAATTTTTTTTTAAAAAAAAAATTTTTTCAGAAGAGCCCAAGTTCCCAAAGGGAACCCTGAGCCCAATGGATCCCAAAAAAGCCTAAGTGTGGACAAAAATTTAAATTCATTTTGAAAAAATTAATGAGACACTTACGGACAATAATAATGTATCTTATTATGAATGAGAGATGCAGAAGACAAAAAATCACTATCAGCAGTAACTGTTGTCAACCTAAGCAAAAGTGTCAACAAACCGGAAACATGACTCCAGGCACTAAAACAAACATGGCCCGAAATCAGTCACCAATTAAAACACTATCTGATGCAAAACAGAGGCTTCCAGAGAAGAAACTGTAGAACATCAGATGGTAGATGCAGACCAAAACGCCTAAACACCCCTAGGGTGAGGACGTAAACATGGGGAAAAAAAACAGAAATAAATCTGTTACCAAGCCAAAACTCCCAAGAAATTTTTAGTAATAAACATTACAAAAATTAAGCCAAAACATGGGAGAAAAGCTAGGGGGGAATAAGGAAGGTAGAGAGGAAACACTGATCAAACAATGGTACTTCATAGCAAGAATGATAACATCAGGGCCATGCCTTGAAAAAAGGCAACTAGAAATAATTTCATAAAATAATTATAAGTTACAGCCCTGAACATTTTCTTGCACTAAATTTTTTCCTCTCCTCCTAATGTATCCTCTTTATTTCCACCATTTCACTCATGAATATGTGTCTGGCATCATGAAAATTGAGATTTGGAAGCACAAATAACAGAGAAGTGTGACTGTTTTGAGGGCCAAACTAAGAATGATAATTGGCGCCAATTTCGGGACTTCCTCGACACTGCGCATGCGCAGAGGAGTCGATGTATGGAGGGCCATATAGGACATGTATATTTCGGTTTTTGATGCAAATTTTGGGGATTGGGGGGGCAAAATTTGTGTTTGGCCCTGAATTAAGGAGATTAGCACCAGCTAAGTCTGGGTCATTGGTACAGTATAAAAATATGACCTGTAGACTGTGCTAAAGATTTTTGGGTTTTGGGCTCAGGCAGTCATCACGGTTGACAGATCGCGACCAAATGGGGAAGTTCTCATCTAGACATCATACGGAGTCATCCTACCAAGTTACAATGAAATTCCTCCATATCAAATATGACCTGCCGACTGTGCTAAAAGTTTTTGGATTTCGGGCTTGGGAAGCCATCACGGTTGACAGATCATGACCAAAAGGGGATGTTCTCATCTAGGCATTATACAAAGGCATCCTACCAAGTTACAATGAAATCCCTTCATAAATACGATCTGTAAACTGTGCTGATGGTTTTCGGTTTTTGGGCTCGGGAAGCCATACCGGTTGACCGATCGCGACCAAAAGGGGACGTTCTCATCTAGACATGACCCCAAACCTGCATGTGAAATTTTGTGACGATCAGACAAGAACTACGGGGTGTAGCCTGTGCTAAAGGAAAATGTCAACAGACTCAGACTCACATCACAGACTAACAGACTTCTGCACGCGTGAGGGCAATAGCTTATCTTGAACTTCGTCAAGTTAAGCTAAAAATGAGAGGCATTTATAGAACATGCACTCTCACAGAAATGTTACTATAAGAAGTGCACTAGCTCTGATAAGTTGGAGAACATAGCTAATGAAGAAAGAACAACCAGGCAACACAAAGCGTGGACCACTGCCCCCGGCCTGCAGGCATATTCGAAGTAGCCTTAAAGGTATTGTGTGACATAAAAATTTTCTTGAAAAAAGTCAAAAGAGTAAAAAAGGGCAACAACTTACAAATATTGATGGAACACATTTCTTGTGCATGTCCGTTCCGCCATGCGGGTCTATCACCATACCAAAGAAGATCAAAATCCGCCCAATGGCTTTGAAGTTACAATGCAAAATGTTTGTATGGACAGATAGAAGGGAAAAGGGCCATAACTCTGGGAAAAATTATTGGACGCAACCCTTCCTTGTGCATATCCGTTCCCCCATGTGGGTCTATCAGTATACCATAGGAGATCCAACTCTGCCCAATGGCTTTGAAGTTACAATGCAAAATATTTGTACGGACAGACGAACAAGTCTAAAGAGTGAAAAAGTGCCATAAATATGGGAAACATTATTCGATGGAACCCGTTCCTTGTGCATATCCGTTCCCCCATGGTCTATCAGCATACCAAAGGATATCCAAGTTCACCTGATGGCTTTGAAGTTACAATGCAATATGTTTGTATGGACAGGCGAACATGTCAAGAGTGAAAAAGGGCCATAACTCTGGGAAAAATTATTGGATGGAACCCGTTCCTTGTGCATATCCGTACTCCCATACGGGTCTATTAGCATACCAAAGGAGATCCAAATTGGACCGATGGCTTTGAAGTTACAATGCAAAATGTTTGTATGGACAGATGGATGGATGGAGGGCTTCACTGGATACCCCCGAATCCTCTTTTGGAGGTCGGGGCATTATAAGCACTGATCTTTTTTCCACTGAACACAGAGCTTTGAGTGTTGATGTAATATTCTGAGGTAGGACGTCAGACAGACTATATATGGAAAAGAACCAGCATTGAGATGCAAAGTCTGGTTGAAGGTAATAAGTCCTGAGGTTAAAAAAAAAAACAGCCAGAATATTCATGTCCAAGGTAAAAGCCTGTGTTGCGAGCAGTAGTGGGACGTTTATTGAGGAGCAGTAAGTTTCCATAGGCATAGGCAACAACCTCACTGCCCCTAATGTGCCCTATCATGAAAGTGAACGATAAAGAAGTTCCAATTACATTCCCTTTTCCTTCTCCTAGTGGGAGAATTTATTTATTTATTTATTTATTGATGTTTAAGGTCACATATTTATGCACAATGGCTAATCATGACCGTGACAGTTTTACGGGTGGAGGAAGCCGGAGTACCCGGAGAGAACCACCGAGCAACGACAAGCAGCTGCCAGCTCCCCAACATCGTAACTCTGCACTGCAGCACAGGCAGGGTTAGATTGGTTGAAGACAAGCGCACCAACGACGTGCAGTACGCCTTAGTACACGGTGTCATCGTGCCCCCACATGGGCAATGGGGGTGAAGTGTCTTGCCCTCCTAGTGGGAGAAAAATGGACTAAGGGAGTATTGGATAGCTGAAGAATTATCACGTTTACCTACAGGTTGTTGTCTTTTCTAGCTTCTGTAACGTAAGTAAACATAAAACAAGAGATAACTCTTCTCAAAAAGGACAGGAGATGGACAACAAGCCTCTCTATGAATCAGCTATGGTAGTAACTGTATTCACCTTTGTAGTAGTCTCAGTTATATGAAGTACCGGTAAGCATTTTCATCTTTCCACAAAAGTGCTAATGTTGCCAATCCGTGACTATTTGTAGTTGACTGGAATCTCAGCTTAGTATTGTGGGTGCACTAGAATTCCGTCAGAGCTTCCTTCCTTCTTGACTATTTGTAGATGAGTGGAATCTTGTCTTTTTTTTCATGCCTGTTCTATGAAATCCCCATCTACAGCAACAGTAAGTCATGCAGAAAATAAAAATCTGTTCCGCACATATGTGCAGAATGGAAATCGTTGGCAGACTATTTTTTTATAAAGAAGCGAAATTTCACTGGAATTTTGTACAAATCGTGCACTGCAATTAAAATTTGAATCGATAACGATAGCAAAAAATCGTCTCCTGATTTCCAATGTGTTAAATATATAATAACACAGGTTCCCCTTGCAAATTTGGTTGGCGAGAAAATGTGTTCTTTTGTATGATAGTTGTCAAATGAATTGCTAAGTGTCCTTCAAATAATTGCTTTTAGAGACGTGAAGGCATGTAATAAACACAAAACAACACATGCGTGTGAATGCATTAATCACTATGACACGAGTGCCAGCGTGGAAGGATAGAATGAGAGGCCGCAGGTAATACAGAATGGAATGCAGAATGACAAATAGAATATAATCTGAAAAGATACAGACAACTGGTTAGTAAGGTGAAAACAAGAATGAAAAGAGATGACAAAAATTCTTGGCTGTGGTTGAACCAATATTTGTCAGATGCATTTTCTGGAGAGAAAATGGTTGATGTCCTGAACTAAAATGTGGAAGCCAGATACATTTTCTGGAGAAAAAAATGGCTGATGTACTGAACTAACCACACAATCCATCTGGATCAAGTGTCTAGGGAAATCTCAGAAAAGGAGGAATAACACAGGAGGAAGCATAAACTTTAAGTATAAAAAGTATCATCAAAAATTGATACATACAGCATTTATAAAGAGAATACGCAAAGATAACAGTCATGTACCCTCAAATCCCGGAGACTTATTTCAGGTCCCGACCATTTTTCAAAATGCAAACCCTGCTCTATACCAATCATCAAAAGATTCAGACTGGTGGATCTGAAGAAGATTTTTAAAAACTTTTTCACATTTTACACAAAGTTGAAATTCGGGTTCTCAAAGGGAGCACAAATATCACCCCAGGGGCTTAATTTGAACAAACTTCAAGCTGAACTCTCTAAAGATGTAGAACATCAAGTATCAAGAGATTATGACTGGCAGATCAGAAGAAAGAGATTTTTAAATAAATTCCTCATAGCCCAAATATGAACCAAGGGACTTGATTCGAACAAACTTGAATCTGAACCTCTTAAGGATGCTGTGTATCAAATATCAAAAGCTTCCGACTGGTAAAGAATATTCCTCATACTGAACTAAAGATTAAAATTTGGGTTCCCATAGGGAGTCCAAATATGAATCCAGGGACTTGATTTGAACAAACTTGAATCTCACCCCACTTAGGATGCTACATACCCATATCAAAAGATTCTGACTGATGGATTTTTAAAGAATATTCCTCATGTTACACTAATTTAAAACTCGGCATCCCACAGGGAGCCCAAATAATAACTCCAGGCAGTTGATTTGGACAAACTTCAAGCTGACACCTAAAGATGCAGTATACCATAGACTGGTAGATCTGAATAAGATTTTTAAGTTAATTTCCTCATATTGCACCACGTTAAAATTCGGGTTCCCATAGAGATCCTAAATATAAACCCAGACCAAATATGAACACAGGACATGGTTTGAACAAACTTGAATCTCCCCCCATTTAGCATGCTACATATCCAATATTATAAGATTCTGAATGATGAATCTGAAGAAGATTTTTAAAGAACATTCCTCATATTACACCAATTTAAATTTTGGGCTCCTCTAGGGATCCCAAATATGACTCCAGGGACTTGATTTGAACAAACTTCAAGCTGCTGCCCCCCTCCCCCAAAGTAGACCAAATATCAAGAGATTCTCACTGGTACATCATTAGATTTCTAAATACATTTCCTCATATGGCACCCAGTTACTATTCAGGTTCCCATTGGGAACCAAAATATGAACCCAGGGACTCGTATCAAACAAACCTGAATCTGACCCCTCTAAGGATGTTGTATACCTAATATCACAAGGTTCTGATGGGTAGTTAGTTCTGAAGATTTTTAATTTTTAAAACATATTTGTGGGGGCGCTAACAGAATTATGCCCCCTTTTGGTACCCCTTGTGGGCATGGTAACTTTATTCGAATAATTTTAATTGAAATATGATAAGTAACATGCATATCAAATTTGGTTCAATTTGGCCCAGTGGTTTATGAGAAGTCAATAATACAAGAGGCCCCAGGGGGCCTGAGGGCGCTCACCTGACATAGCAGTCTAAATATCAAACCAGGGACTTGACTTGAATAAGCTGCAAATGCCCCTCCAAAGAAAATATACCAACTAGATGAAGCGATTGTGCCCACACAATACACAGAATTTTCCTTCTATTTTCAGTTTCTGCACTTTTACGTCCCAAAATTGAGATAAACGCATAAAAAACAGATTTTTTATCTTTACGTTCGGAAATTTTCGAAGTCCCAAACAAAATATTTTCAGACTAAAATTTTTTTTTCTTCTTAAAGTTGACAAAAAATGCATAAAAATCCAAAAAGTTAAAAAATTTATAGTAATTTATATATTTTTTATACTTACCAATGACCCAGACATAGCTGGTGCTAACTCTTAAAATATAGGGCCAAACACAAATTTTGCCCCCCAATCCCCAAAATTTGCATCTAAAACCAAAGAAAACATGTCCTGAATGGCCCTCCACACTTCACCTCTACTGCGCATGCGCAGTGTCAAGGACGTTCCGAAATTGGCGCCATTAATCATTCTTATAACCAGTGCCTGGTAAGCGCTATGTACTCAGCGGGGAGGCAAGAGTTCCCAACTCCTGGGAGGGCCATCCCCGTCTGGGTCATTGGTAAGTATAAAAAATATAGAAATTACTATAAATTTTTTAACATTTTTATACTGTACCAATGACCCAGACATAGCTGAATAGTAAAAAGGCTGGAGGGCCAAAGACATAGAGCAAAATGGAATACGCTCAATAATATAAAAAGAGTCATCCCCTGTAGGGAAAAAGAAGTATTAGGCCTTACATGTATCTTTCATATTTATGATAAATCAGAAAGATACAACACCTTCCAAAATTGAGCATCCTACATCCATGTACTCTATTAATATCTAGTATAATTCTTATACTAATAATTTTTAAAGTAAGCCAATAAATAAAGTAAGTCTAGAGAATAGAGACTTTTTATACTTCTTAAAAGTGTCTGAGGATTGTATAATAACGACCGTTGACACGTGCTATATTCAAAAGCTATACTTTAAAAACTAAGTCCTGAATGAATTTTTAGAACATAAACTTCTCACTAAAAAACCATCCCAATAACAGCTCAGAATTACTAACTCCGGAGGAAGTATCCCCTTGTTTTCATAGTAAAACAGGTGACCCAAGGGAACACCCTCCCCCCCCCCCCCCCTTTTTCTTGCCCTGGGTCAAATAGCCCAGAGCAAAGAGGGCAGCAGAACGGAGTCACTGCCGAAACAGGCAGCCTACCTAGCTATAGTAGCAACTGTTAAGTGAATGACATTCTGAGCAGTAGATAATAGACCTAAGAATAGAGGCCTCCAGAAATGGACTCGATATTTCTGAGATAAAAATTCATGAGCGCAATGAGCAGCCTTCAAAAATCTATAATAGCGACACTATTAATGTAAGCCCAAGATGTAGAAGAACTCTTACTTCATGAGCCGAAATCTCAAACACAACTGCTGAGTCAATGATATACCATAAGCAGTATCGATAGTTAATTGAATCCATTAGCAATAGAATGGAGCGTAACGTCCTTCTATTAGGCATCAAAGACAGAAGAAGCTTACGCCCGTAGTAATAAACAGATATCTGTTTAAAAATACGTAAACTCTAACCGGACAGAGTAAAGGCCTATGCCCGTACGAAGACGGAAGGACCTTAATAACAATAGGTTCCGGATATTTATTAGGAGCCTGACTCTTATGCAAAAACCCAACCTAAATAGTAAAGGAAGTAGTGATTCCGAAACTACAAAAGTGAGAATCATCCACCGATAGTGCATGAAGCTCACTGACTCCTCAGTAAAAGAGAAGCCAACAGAATTACTGTCTAAAAGGTCAGAATTTGAAAACTACTATTTCCAGAGGCTCAAATGATTACTTAGCTAAATAAGAACCAAAGTTAAATTCCGTATAGGAATTTAATCTAATGATTCTAAGTCTATTTATCGAAAAGTTACTAACTGACTTAGATAAAGAGACATAAGACTCAATTGTAAACTATCATAGAGTGCATAGGTATGAGATAACATAAACCTATCACCCTAATAGTAATAGGCTGCAGTAGATCTTGTCAAACAAGTATACTAGAAAGTTGCAATGACTAGATAACATAAACCTATCACCCTAATAGTAATAGGCTGCAGTAGATCTTGTCAAACAAGTATACTAGAAAGTTGCAATGACTAGTATGGAGGGATCAACAATATCAACATAGTGATCCCTACACCAACGACGGAAGAGCTTCCACTTTAGCCGCATAGAATAGCAAAGAAGAGGTTCTCCTACAGTAAGAAATCGCGTCCAAAGCTCGTCCAGTACAATGCTTACAATGCAATAAGGACCACACAACGGAATACGTGAAGGTTGAGACCTTGCGGGTTGTGATGAAGATGACACGATTTTTCCCAGCAAAAAAAGATCCTCTCATGGAGGAAGTTTTCGCGTTAAGTCCCACAGTAGACCTCAGAGTAAATTTACCCACGGTCTCTGTGAAGACAGAGATGCTATCAACAGAAATGTATTGTGGTTGTTTATCTTAGCAATACTTGCTGAAACAACAACGCAGTAGGATACGTATATCCTATCATTCCGTCCTATTAGATCAATAGAGCGTTAACAACATAAGCTCAGAGATCCGGACATGTAAACACATACGTCTGCAATTGATTAGCAAGTTGTGTCGTAAATAAATTATCATTGGGCGCTCCCATTGATAGCAAATCTGATTGAATACTTGTTTGCTGAGAGTCCATTCTGACGGCAACAAGCGACCCCTAAGTGAAAGGGAGTCCGGTAATACAATCAGACGACCCGGAAAATGACGGACCGAAGCAGAACTTGGTGTACTATAACAAACAGAAGGATTCTTTCCATTAAATTGAATAACGGAAACGAATGAGTGCCTCCCTGGTTCCGGAGATACGCCACTACTGTCGTATTATCGGACAGGATTTGGACATGCGTTTCTGAATAATGTTCAACCAATGACATAAAGCAAGCCTAAAAGACAATATTCCGTGGAAGATAAGTGCTTGCCTAGAGACTGTGGAACCCAAAGACCCTGGCACTACGAATCCGTTGGGATCAATATTGCATCCCAACCTGTTTGACTGGCAACCGTCATAATTATAAAACTCGGATCCGGCAACTGCAGTGGCACTCTCTGAGTCAACCACCGAATGTTTGCCCCAGTCTGAATCTCTTGCTACACTAGATAGACAAGAGAATGTGTAAATCGAGCAATTCATGGATTGCAGAAAAGTTGCCGTCGAAGAGAAGCTTCTCCGAGACCGAAGCGACTCTGAGAGAGTTCTTCACCTTACTATCCACGCGCGTGGATGTAGCTAGAGCTGCGTCACGTCTAACCAACTCCAGGTAGCCACTGAAGGGCGGAGTTATACGTGAACAAACTACTGCCCTCAAAAGAAATCACATTGAGGATCATATCCCGGAATTCATACTCTTGAAGACGTAATGATAACGCCTCAGTAAGGTGGATTACGTATGATAAAGCGTCTAAGTTAAGTCTATTAGACATCATTATCGTTTCCAACATTGTGGTTGGAAAAGACATAGACGGCGAAAAAGATAATTTACAGTCTTTATCCACGCCGTCTAGATGCATATGAACTCTCGGTATGCCCTGTTCTGCCAAAATAAATTATTCCTATAAATGATAAAAGGCAGAAATGAGCATTGCGGACAAGAAACTGAACTATCACACTTGGTAGCAAGCTTATATATAAATATAGCGTCCATAAATAATACACATGTTCTAATGACATTATTGGACTGTGTCGGTAAGTCAGGGACAATGTCCCTGAACCGATCCAAAATTCCGTGTCCAATGACGCTATAAGTCTCTTATCCAACATCGCAGCAATGTAGTCCGAAGGAACAACCACTGGAAGATAATGCCGGAAGAAATGTATGGCAGCTTCCGATGTTCCGAAAGGGAAAACTCGAAATCGTCCGAATCCCTTTCGCCATCCTGTCGGACTCTATAAAGCGTTCGGTCGTCCGAACCTAATGTAACCGCGGAGCGCACCGACCCAGCACCGTCGGATAATTCCTGATCCGACCGAGAAACTGTCGATTGCTGGGATGCTGCGAAAAACTGTGCTAACTTGGAAAGCACGTCCGTCACTGAGGCCTGTGGAGAAGCGGTCTTACGATGCATTGCCGCTGGAAGCTCCGTGATCGTTACCCCGTGCATACTACTATTATGCGAGCGAACGGAGTGTATAGGCCTCGTGTCCCTTGGCTACCGGATGGCGTGACCTGTTCGCCGTGGGATCACTGAATGACGAAACTGGTCGGATACTCGAGGTCACGTAGCCAATGTGCGGTCATGTGCACTGCTGTGAGGATGAGGAAGCATTATCGACAGTCTCTCGGACTGTCAATATAACGGAGCATCCCGAGCGGCGGACATATGCTCCGAATGTAAAATATCTGAACCACAACATGCGGTCCTCTATGTTGTTGGACGAGAGAGGGACCTCTCTTCGCTCACAGCCCGGACGGACCTGGACGTGCCAGGAACCGGACTAACAGGCTTCCTCCGATCTGTCCACAATCCGCCGTCACTGGGTGAGTACTAAAGTTATTATAGTGCTCGCATCACCCAAATCTCCTTCCTAGACCGCAACGGACGAACCCGGCAGCCGAACCATTCGATGAATGTACGCTACACCAGGTGAGCTAGCGAATGTCACTCCGTCGATCCTACAAGGGACCTCTTAGGCAATAGACATATTCCATGAGCACTTATTGCCGCTAGCTCTTCATTAACTATGACGACAGAGGCACACTTTTGAAAGAAATCTCCGTAACTTTTGCGAACAAGAAACCAGAAATGCTTGGTAATAGCAAGCATATAATAATAAATATATAGCGTCATTCAATAATTCGAAAGTTTGTGTGACATTATTGGACTATGTCGGAACTGAGGGACGATGTCCCTGAACCGAACCAAAAATTTCTGAGTCCACCGACGCTATCAGTTTCTTATCCGGCATCGCAGCATTCTGGTCCGACGAAAGAACCTGTAGAAGATCAAGTCAGATGACATACACAACAGCATATGTTGTTCCGAAAGGGAAAGCTCAAAATCCTCCGAATCCCTTTCGGCATCCCATCGGACCGGTTGAAATTTTCGGACGTCCGTACCCGCTTCCGCGGAGCGTCCCGACCCAGCATCGTCGGATAATACATTATGCGACAGATTCAGTTGTTGCTGGGATGCTGTGATAAGCTGTGCTATTTAGGATAGCACGTCCGTCCCCGAGGCCTGTGCAGTAGCGGTCTTACGATGCATTGCCGCCAGAAGCTCCGTGTACGTTGACTCCCGCACTCTTTCCTATGCGAACGTCCGGAGTCTGCAGGCCTCGTGTCCCTGGCTACCGGATGGTGTGACCTGGTCGCCGAAGATTCTCTGACTGGCGAAGCTGACTGGATATCCGAGGTCACGTAGCCAAGAGCGGTCGTGTGCGCTACCATGAGAATGAGGAAGCCTTATTGACAGTCTCTCCGGACTGACTATATGTCGGAGCGTCCCGAGCAGCGGACGTATGCTCCGAATGCAAAACATTATGTACCACAACATCTGGGGCCAGATGTAGTTGTACGAGAGAGGGGCCTCTCTCGCTCGCCGTCCGGATGGACCTGAACGAGCTAGGAACCGGACTAAAAGGCTTCCTCCGTTCTCCCTCTAATCCGCCGTCACTGGGTGTGCATTTGGTTGATTTATAGTGCTCGCATCACCCCAAAACTCCTTCTAGACCGCAACGGACGAACCCGGCTGCCGAACCATTCGATGAATGGACGCTACACCGGGTGAGCTAGCGGACGTCAAAGGCCGTCGAACCTACTAGGGTCCTCTTAGGCAATTGGCGTATTTATATGAGCACTTTTCCGCTAGCCCTTCATAAATTGTGACGACGGAGGCACACTGTTGGAAGACATAACGGATACATCACCCTAATCTTGATCGTCTGAAATAGAAATTGATGAAGTAGAGTGACCCTGCGGGGAAAGGACCGGAATGTCCAATTCCCCACAAACATACCGTGACATACGCTTCCCATGTTGTCATCGAAATCATCACATACAGAACAGGAGTTAGTGCGAGTACACTGACTACATATAGAATGATTATAAAAGTCAGAGGAAGACTTCCTCTTATTACAATTGATCAAAATCCTTTCAATGTGAAAAGAAAACAAAGTCCTGGTACTCGCACCAACCCCTGACAATCAAAATACATAATAATATGATCCACTAACATAGAAAAAATAATTGAAATCAAAATATTTTGAAAAAATATTTTTCAGAACAGCCCAAGTTTCTGAAAAGTAACGTTGAGCCTCAATGGATCCCAAGCCTAAGTGTGGACAAAAATTTTAAAAATATTTTAAACAATTTATGCAACACTTACGAACAATAATAATGTATCTAGTTATGATTAAATTAACATCAAGATATTATATTCAAGAAATCCCCCCTCACACAGAGGGCTGTTGTAAATGTAAACAATAAGTGTAAAAACACTAAAATAAGACTCCAGGCACCCAGGCCCGAAATCAGTTACCAATAATACACTATCTGATGCAAAACAGAGACTTCCAGGGAAGAAACTGCAGAACATCAGATGGTAGATGCAGAACACAATGCCTAACCACCCCTAGGTGAAGACGTAAACATGGGGAAAAGAACAGAATTCAATCTGTTATTCAGCTAAAACTCCCAAGAAAATTTAGTAATAATAATTACAGAAAATATGCCAAAAGCATGGGAGAATAGCAAGAGGGGACTTAAAGGAAAGGGAGAGAGGAAAACACTGAAAAATCAGTGTAACTTGATAACAAGAATGACAACAAAATGGCTGCTGCCTCGAAAATAGGTAACTTAACATAATTTCATTAAAAAATTTTAAGTTACAGCCCTGATAATTTTCTGTCACACATTTTTCCTCTCCTCCTTCTATATCCTCCTTAGAATCACCATTTCACTAATATTTATGTGTCTGGCATCATTTAAACTGAGATTTACAAGCACAAAGATCAGTCAGATGTTAACTGATGAAGGGCCAAACTAAGAATGATTAATGGCGCCAATTTCGGAACATCCTTGACACTGCGCATGCGCAGTAGATGTGAAGTGTGGAGGGCCATTCAGGACATGTTTTCTTTGGTTTTAGATGCAAATTTTGGGGATTGGGGGGCAAAATTTGTGTTTGGCCCTATATTTTAAGAGTTAGCACCAGCTATGTCTGGGTCATTGGTACAGTATAAAAATACTAATTTCCGGATTTTGGTCCAAAATTTGGTCCAAAAAAGTCCCACCCGGATCCCAAATTTTCAGTGTAAAAAAAAATTTTTTTTGTCTTATAATTGACCAAAATGCATAAAAACCAAAAAAAAAAAAAAAAAAACTCATTTCCGGATTTTGGTCCCAAATTTTCTAAGTCTAAAAAAAAAATTTATTTTTTTGTCTTAAAATTGACCGAAACGCATAAAAAAAACAAAAAAATTTGTTTTCGATTTTGGTCCAAAATTTCTAAGTCCGGAACGGGACCCCAAATTTTCAGCTTAAATATGTACCCAGGGACCGGCTTGAACAAACTTGAATCTCACCCCCCTAAGGATGCTGCATACCAAATATCAAAAGATTCTTATTGGTAGATCTGAAGAAGAAGATTTTTAAAGAATATTCCTCATACTGCATTAATTTAAACATTTGGACCCAGGAAATTGATTTCAATAAACATGTGAAACAATCTTATGAATATTTTAAAAATATGTGAAATTTGAAAGCTTTTGGAGCAGTGGTTTGGGAGTAAAGTAGTCTTAAATGTTTTTCCCATTACCCAGTGTTAACAAATGCTGACGCAGCACTTACTCAAAGTCCCCAAAAAGTACCCCATGATAAAACCGATAGCAATTTTTTTTTACCATTCCATTCTGTTGGTCGTAAGGAAGCCTCACACCAAATAAGAATTCTCAGTGCTGTGTAGTTTTGGAGATATGGGCGTTTTAATTTTTTTCTATTTTTAGCTCCTGCGGTTCCCATGGGGTGACAGGAAAATTTTTTTTGGCATAAATCAACTACTTATGTCCCAATAAAACCACATGTCAAATTTGGATCAAATCAGCTTCTCGGTTTGGAAAGTTAAAAAATTTATAGTAATTTATATATTTTTTATACTTACCAATGACCCAGACTTAGCTGGTGCTAACTCTTAAAATATAGGGCCAAACACAAATTTTGCCCCCCAATCCCCAAAATTTGCATCTAAAACCAAAGAAAACATGTCCGGAATGGCCCTCCACACTTCACCTCTACTGCGCATGCGCAGTGTCAAGGACGTTCCGAAATTGGCGCCATTAATCATTCTTATAACCAGTGCCTGGTAAGCGCTATGTACTCAGCGGGGAGGTATGAGTTCCCAACTCCTGGGAGGGCCATCCCCGTCTGGGTCATTGGTAAGTATAAAAAATATATAAATTACTATAAATTTTTTAACATTTTTATACTGTACCAATGACCCAGACTTAGCTGAATAGTAAAAAGGCTGGAGGGCCTTGGACATAGAGGAAAATCCAATAAACTCAACTATATAATATAGAGGCAACCCCTTAAGGAGAAAAGGAGTATTAGGCTTTACATGTATCTTTCTTATTTAATGTTAAATTAGAAAGATACAATACCCTTAATAATTGAGCACAATAACATTCATGTTCTCTATTAACATCCAGCATAACCCTTTATACTAATTATTTTTAAAGTAAGCCAATAAATAAAGTTAGTCCAGAGAATTGAGACTCTTTATATTCTTTCAAAAGTGTCCGAGGATTGCATATTAACGCCCGTTTGACACTTGACATATACAAATGCTTCACCCCGAGCTACACTTTAAAAATATGACATGAATGAATTTTAACATTAATATTACACTTTAAAACCATCCCGGAAGCGACTCAGAAATACTGACTTTGGAGGAGGCATTCCCTTGCTTTTCACTATAAAGCAGGTGACCTAAGGGAACACCCTCCCCCCCACCCTTCCCCTTGCCCTGGGTCAAATAGCCCAGAGCGAAGAGGGCAGCCGGACGGAGTCACTGCCGGAACAGAAAGCCTGCATAACTATAGTTGCAACTGTTTAGTGGACGACATTCTGAGCAACAGATAACGGACCTAAACAATGCAGGTCTCCAGAAATGGACTCAATATTTCTGAGATAAAAATTCGTGAATGTGGATGGCTGAGACCAATAAGCAGCCTTCATTAAATCTGTAATAGCAATACTATTAGCGTAAGCCCAAGAAGTAGCAAGAGCTCTTACTTCATGAGCGGAAATCTTAAGCACAGACTGCTGAGACGAAGATAAACTCTCATAAGCAGTACGGATAGTTAATTGAATCCATCTAGCAATAGAATGGACCGAAATGTCCCTTCTATTAGGCATCAAAGACAGAAAGAAACGTTTTCGTCCCTTTCTGATAAACTGAGATCTCTGTTTATAGATACGTAACGCTCTAACAGGACAGAGAAAAGGCCTACACCCGTCTGAAGACGGAAGAGCCTTAATAACAATAGGTTCCGGATATTTATTAGGAGCCTGATTCTTAGCTAAAAAACCCACATTAGTAGTGAAGGTGATAGTGTTCCCGACACTACGATAGTGAGAATCATCCACCGACAGTGCATGAAGCTCACTGACTCTTCTAGCAGAAGAGAAAGCTAAGAGAAAAGCTGTCTTATAAGATAAGAATTTGAAATCTACTGTCCCAAGAGGTTCAAATGGCTTTTCCTTCAATTTAAGAAGAACCCAAGCTAAATTCCACTTAGGAATTAATCTAAGAGTTCTGGGTCTATTTATCGAAAAGTTTCTAACCAACTTAGATAAAGAGACATTAGATCCAATTTGTAAACTATCATGATGTGCATAGGTATCAGATAACATAGACCTATAACCCTTAATAGTAACAGGCTGCAGTTTGATTTCGTCAAACAAGTATACTAGAAAGTTTGCAATGTCTGGTATAGAGGGATCGAAAATATCTACAGAATGATCCCTACACCAACGACGAAAAACCTTCCACTTAGCCGCATAGTTTAGCGAAGAGGAGGTCCTCCTACAGTTAGAAATCACGTCCACTGCTCGTCCTGTAAAGTGCTTGCCATGCAAGAAGGACCGCACAACGGAAAAACGTGAAGGTTGAGACCTTGCGGGTTGTGATGGAGTTGACGCGATTTCCCCTGCGAAAGAAGATCCTCCCGTGGAGGAAGCTTTCGCGGTAGGTCCCACAACAGACACCTGAGTAGATTTATCCACGGTCTCTGTGGAGACATAGATGCTACCAACAGAATCTTGCATTGAGATTGTTTTATCTTTAGCAATACTTGCTGAATTAACGGCGCTGGAGGATACGCATATCCTATCATTCCGTCCCAAGGGATCGACAGAGCGTCTACTGCAAATGCTCTTGGATCTGGACATGGAGACACATACGTCTGCAACTGATTGTTGAGATGTGTCGCAAATAAATCTATCATTGGCCGTTCCCATTGGTAGCAAATCTGATTGAATACTTGTTCGTTGAGAGTCCACTCCGATGGCAACAAGCGACCCTTTCGTGAAAGGGAGTCTGCTAGTACATTCAGACGACCCGGTATGTGATGGACCGAAAGAAGAACCTGATGTTCAAGCGCAAACAGAAGGATTCTTTCCGTTAGATTGAACAACGGAACTGAATGAGTGCCTCCCTGATTCCGTATATACGCCACTACTGTCGTATTGTCGGATAGGATTTGGACATGAGCATTGTGAATAATGTCCATCCAATGACGTAACGCAAGCCAAATTGACATCATTTCCTTGATGTTTATGTGCTTGCCCAGGAATTGCGGATCCCAAAGACCCTGGCATCTCGAATCCGTTGGGATCAATGATGCACCCCAACCTGTTTGACTGGCATCCGTCATAATGGTAAAACTTGGATCCGGCAACTTCAGCGGAACTCCCTGAGTTAACCACTGAATGTTTGCCCAAGTCTGAATCTCTTGTTTCACTTGATCTGACAAGATAACGTCTATGTCGAGCGAATGAATTTTCACACTCCAATTCTGAGTCAAGAAAATTTGGAGAGGACGCGTGCGTAACCGCCCCATCTGAATGAGATCCGCAGCGGCTCCGCACAGACCTATCAGTCTCATAAATTCTCTCGCTGTGACTTTGTCTGCGTGCAGACAATAGCGAGCGTAACAACTGACTAATTTCGCTCTGGTTAACAGCAGACGAACGAGATTGTTGTGCGTCTCGAAGCTCATTCCCAGATGTGTGAATGACTTGGACGGCACCAGATCCGACTTCTCCTCGTTTACTATAAAACCGAGACGTCGGAGCAATAGAAGTAGATTCTGAACATCGTTCTGAAGCGTTAACTCGTTGCCGTACCTCTGAAGAATGTCGTCCAGGTAGGCCGACGTTACCGCAGACGAATGAGCTCGGAAATAGATCATTACCGAGTTCATTACCCGAGTGAAAGCCCAGGGTGCTAGATTCAATCCGAAGCACATCGCCCGGAATTGAAACACCACTCCTAGGACTGCGAAGCGTAGATACTTTCTGAATGTCGGATGTACCATGACGTGAAAGTACGCATCTTTGAGATCTATGCTCGTTGCATAATCGTTCACCCGAATACTCGCTCTGACCGACCGAATCGTCTCCATATAAAACTTCGGAGCGACGATCAGCTTGTTTATCCAGCTCAAATCTATGACTGGACGGAACGAGCCATCTGGTTTCGGAACCAGAAACAGATGGCTGTAGAATCCCGGAGTCTCCTGGTTTTCTACGACCTCTACCGCGTTCTTCATTAAAAGAGACTGCACCTCTGATAATAGAGCGTCTCTTTTCTGCGGATTTGACGGAAGTTGAGTCCATTTTAGACTTCGAGTTAATGGAGGCTTTCGTTTGAAGGATATCTTTAGACCTTCCGAAGTCACTCCTCTCACCCAAGGGTCGTCCGTAATCGACGCCCATTCTTGTGAAAAGCTCGACAACCTTCCGCCAACCGGTACGCGATAGAGGTTTAAGCCATCACCTCCTGGACCTGCGAGGCCTGCGGTAGGAGAAACCACGTCCTCCACGACCCGCACCTCATCCCGTCGACCTCGGGGTGTCCGACCGGTTGTCCCGGCCCGAAGGACGTCCCGAACGTGAGTCGCTACCTTGACGGTCTCTCGAATAAGACCAAGAGGACGCACCGGAACCTCTATAGGAACCTCTCTTGGGCGCATTAGACCCAGAAGTGCCTGTCTTATTTTTGTCTGCCGTATCCGACTTCTTAGAAGCAGATTTGAACAACAGAGAATCCGAAGCTTTCTTTGTAATTTTATCATAAATTGCAGAAAGCTTGCCATCAAAGAGAAGTTCTCCGGAGACCGAAGCGACTCTGAGAGAGTTCTTCACCTTAGTATCCACGAGTGTGGATGTAGCTAGGGCTGCGTCATGTCTAACCAACTCCAGGTTTGCCACTGAAAGGGCGGAGTTACACGTGGAATAAGCTACTGCCCTTGAAAGAAGTCTTAAAGAGGATTGTATATCCTGAAATTCTTTCCCTTGAAGGCGCAGTGATAACGCCTTAGTAAGGTGATCTGCGTAAGATAAGGCATCTAAACTGGCTCTGTTAGACGAAATAGTTGTTTCCAACACCGCGGTTGGAATAGACGCCGACGACGGTAATGATAGCTCTAAGTCTTCCGCCTCGTCGTCCATACGCAGAGGAACTCTCGGAATACCCTGTCCTGCCGTGTCGAATTTATTCCTTGCATTAATGAAAGGCAGGTTGAGAGTATTGAAAAGAAAGAAACCTGCTTTCCCCGTTTTGGAAGCAAGTTTAAATATAGCGTCGTTCAATAATTCAAATGTTCTTGCAACATTATTGGACTGAGACGGAAACTCGGGAGCGATGTCCCTGAACCGCTCAAAAAATTCAGAGTCCAATGACGCTATAATCCTCTTGTCCGGAACCGCAGCAGTCTGGCCCGACGGAACAACTTGAGGGAGAAAGTGCCGGATGAAGTCCACGGCAGCTTTATGTTTGTTGTTCCGAAAGGGATAGCTCCAAGTCATCTGTATCCCTTTCACCATCCGGTCGGACCTCATGATGCTCCCAGTCGTCCGCCCCCGATGCTTTGGCGGAGCGTACCGACCCAGCGCCGTCGGATAATTCCCGATCCGACACCGTTTCTGTCGGCTGCTGGGATGCTGCGATAAGTTGTGCTATCTGCACAAGTACATCTGGCATTGAGGCCTGTGGAGGCGCAGTCTTTCGCTGCTTCGCCGAGGGCAGCTCCGCATCTGATGGCTCCCGCATACTTTTTCTATGCGAACGTCCGGAGTCCATCGGCCTCGTGTCCCTGGCTACCGGATGGTGTGACCTGGTCGCCGAAGAATCCCTGATCGGCGAAGCTGGTAAAATATCGGCGGTCACGTAGCCAAGGTGCGGTCGTGTGCGCTGACGAGAGAAAGAAGCCTGAGCAGTCTCCGCGGACTGCCTGTACAACGGAGCGTCCCGAGCGACGGACGTATGCTCCGCTTGCGACACAGTTTGTACCACAACATCTGGTCCCAAATGTTGTTGTACGAGAGAGGGGCCTCTCTCGCTCGCGGCCCGGCTGGACCTGGACGAGCTAGGAACCGGACTCAAAGGCTTCCTCCGATCTCGCGTACTATCCGCCGTCACTGGGTGTGCACGTTGAATGTTTATAGTGCTCGCATCACCCAACATTTCCTCCTGGACCGCATCGGACGAACCCGGCTGCCGAACCATTCGGTGAATGGACGCTACACCGGGCGAGCTAGCGGACGACATTTGTTTAATCTCCATGAGCACTTTTGCCGCTAGCTCTGTATTCATTTGTGACGACGGAAGCGCACTTGCGGAAGATAACATGGAAACATCACCCTGTTCTTGTTCCTCTGAAATTGAAACTGAGAGAGTAGAGTGACCTTGCGGAGAAAGAGCCGGCATAGCCCTTTCTCCAGTAACAACATACCGTTACACATGTTTCCAATGTTTGTCATCCCAATATTGACATATAGAACAGGGATTAGTGTGAGAACACTGACTACAATTAATACAATGATCATGAAAGTCAGAGGAAGATTTCTTCCTATTACAATTTGAACAATATCCTTTCATTGTGAAAAGTCAACAAGTCCTAGTTACTCGCACAAACCCCTGACACAAAGATACATAATAACATGATCCATTAATAATGAAAAAACAATTGCAAATCAAAATAATTTTTGAAAAATATTTTTTCAGTGAAGCCCAAGTTTCTGAAAAGTAATGTTGAGCCCCGATGGATCCGATGGCAAAGTGTGGTCAAAAATTTTAAATTTATATTAAATAATTAATGCAACACTTACGGATAATAAAAATGTATCTTATAGTGAGATAAACTACACCAAAGGCAAACAGCCCCCCTCAAAAGAGACTGTTGCCAATGTAAACAAACAGTGTAAAACACCAGAAAACATGACTCCAGGCACTGAAAAAACTGGCCCGAAATCAGTCATCAAAATTACACTCTATCTGATGCAAGACAGAGACTCCCAGGGGAGAATCTGCAGAACATCAGATGGAAGATGCAGAACACAACGTTTATACACCCATGGGTGAAAACGTAACTATGGGGAAAATAACATAAAACATTCTGTAACCAAGCAACTCTCCCAAGAGAATTTTAGAAATGATCTTTCTCAAAAATATGCCAAAAGCATGGGAGAATTGCAAGGGGGGACTTAGAAGACCAGGGGAGAGGAAACACTGAATAAGCAGTGCAACTTTTTAGCAAGAATGACAACAAGAGGCCCATGCCTCGAAAATAGGCAACTTAACATAATTTCATAAAAAGTTAAAAAATTTATAGTAATTTCTATATTTTTTATACTTACCAATGACCCAGACATAGCTGGTGCTAACTCTTAAAATATAGGGCCAAACACAAATTTTGCCCCCCAATCCCCAAAATTTGCATCTAAAACCAAAGAAAACATGTCTTGAAAGGCCCTCCACACTTCACCTCTACTGCGCATGCGCAGTGTCAAGGACGTTCCGAAATTGGCGCCATTAATCATTCTAAAAACCAGTAGTGCCTGGTAAGCGCTATGTACTCAGCGGGGAGGCAAGAGTTCCCAACTCCTGGGAGGGCCATCCCCGTCTGGGTCATTGGTAAGTATACAAAATATAGAAATTACTATAAATTTTTTAACATTTTTATACTGTACCAATGACCCAGACATAGCTGAATAGTAAAAAGGCTGGAGGGCCAAAGACATAGAGCAAAATGGAATACGCTCAATAATATAAAAAGAGTCATCCCCTGTAGGGAAAAAGAAGTAATAGGCCTTACTTGTATCTTTCTTATTTATGATAAATTAGAAAGATACAACACCTTCCAAAATTGAGCTTCATACATCCATGTACTCTATTAATATCCAATATAATCCTAATACTAATAATTTTTAAAGTAAGCCAATAAATAAAGTAAGTCTAGAGAATAGAGACTCTTATACTCCTAAAAGTGTCTGAGGATTGCATAATCATGTCCGTTGACATATGCAATAACCAAAAGCTATACTTTAAAAACTAAGACTTGAATGAATTTTAAAAACCTAAACTTCTCACTAAACAACCATCCCAATAACAGCTCAGAATTACTAACTCCGGAGGAGGTATCCCCTTGTTTTCATAGTAAAACAGGTGACCCAAGGGAACACCCTCCCCCCCCCCCCCCCTTTTTCTTGCCCTGGGTCAAACAGCCCAGAGTGAATAGGGCAGCAGAATGGAGACACTGCCGAAACAGACAGCCTACCTAGCTATAGTAGCAACTGTTAAGCGAATAACATTCTGAGCAGTAGATAATAGACCTAACAATAGAGGCCTCCAGAAATGGACTCGATATTTCTGAGATAAAAATTCATGAATGTGGATGGCTGAGCGCAATCAGCAGCCTTCAAAAATCTATAATAGCGACACTATTAATGTAAGCCCAAGATGTAGAAGAACTCTTACTTCATGAGCCGAAATCTTAAGCACAACTGCTAAGTCAATGATATACCATAAGCAGTACCGATAGTTAATAGAATCCATTAACAATAGAATGGAGCGTAACGTCCTTCTACTAGGCATCAAAGACAGAAGAAGCTTACGCCCATAGTAGTAAACAGATATCTGTTTATAAATACATAAACTCTACCCGGAAAGAGTAAAGGCCTATGCCCATACGAAGACGGAAGGACCTTAATAACAATAGGTTCCGGATATTAGGAGCTTAACTCTTATGCAAAAATCCAACCTAAATAGTAACAGAATAGTGATTCCGAAACTACGAAAGTGAAAATCATCCATCGATAGTGCATGAAACTCACTGACTCTACAGTAAAAGAGAAACCAACAGAATTACTGTCTAAAAGGTCAGAATTTGAAAACTACTGTTTCCAGAGGCTCAAATGATTACTTAGCTAAATAAGAACCGAAGTTAAAATCCATATAGGAATTTAATCTAAAGATTCTAAGTCTATATATCAAAAAGTTACTGACTTAGATAAAGAGACATAAGACTCAATTGTAAACTATCGTAGAGTGCATAGGTATGAGGTAATATAAACCTATAACCTTACTAATAACAGGCTGCAGTAGATCTTGTGAAACAAGTATACTAAAAAATTGCAATGAGTAGTATGGAGGGATCAACAATATGAACATAATGATCCCTACACCCACGGCGGAAGAGCCTCCACTTTAGCCGCATAGAATAGCGAAGAAGAGGACCTCCTATAGTAAGAAATCGCGTCCAAAGCTCGTCCAGTACAATGCTTACAATGCAATACGGACTACACAACGGAATACATGAAGGTTGAGACCTTGCGGGTTGTGATAAAGATGACACGATTTACCCAGTGAAAAAAGATCCTCACATTGAGGAAGATTTCACGTTAAGACCCACAGTAGACAAGAGAGTAAATTACCCATGATCTCTGTGAAGATAGAGATGCTATCAACAGAAATGTATTGTGGTTGTTTATCTTAGCAATACCTGCTGAAACAACAGCGCCGGAGGATACGCGTATCCTATCATTCCGTCCTATAGATCAATAGAGCGTTAACAACATTAGCTCAGAGATCTGGACAAGCCAACACATACGTCTGCAATTGATTAGCAAGCTGTGTCGTAAATAAATCATCATTGGGCGCTCCCATAGATAGCAAATCTGATTGAATACTTGTTTGTTGAGAGTCCATTCTGACAGCAACAAGCGACCCATAAGTGAACGGGAGTCCGGTAAAACAATCAGACGACCCGGAATATGACGGACCAAAACAGAACTTGGTGTATTATAACCAACAGACGGATTCTTTCCATTAAATTGAATAACGGAAAAGAAAGAGTGCCTCCCTGGTTCCGGAGATACGCCACTACTGTCGAATTAACGGACAGGATTTGGGCATGCGTTTCTGAATAATGTTCATGCAATGACATAAAGCAAGCCTAAAAAACATTATTCCGCGGAAGAAAATTGGTTGCTAAGAGACTGCGGAACCCAAAGACCCTGGCACTTCGAATCCGTTGGGATCAGTATTATATCACAATCTGTTTGACTGGCAACCGTCATAACAGCCACACTCGGGTCCGGCAACTGCGGTGGCACTCTTTGAGTCAACCACCGAATGTTTGCCCCAGTCTGAATCTCTTGTAACACTAGATAGACAAGAGAACGTGTAAATCGAGCAATTCATGGATTGCCGAAAAGTTGCCGTCGAAGAGAAGCTCCTCCGAGAACGAAGCGACTCTGAGAGAGTTCTTAACCTTACTAATGTAATGTAATGTAATAACTTTATTTGCAAAAGACATTATAATACATGTTTATAACATAATTGCCCAAGACACAACAAATAGTAATAATAATATATCACATCTAGGATTTATGAAGCTACATATTTGTCTTCTGCAGGGAGGTGACATAGCCAGCTGGCTGTATTACTGTCACCCACCTCAGGGAAAGGGAAAATGTAGAGTATGAGAAGACAAAAAAGTGGGAGATAAAAAAGCAACGAATGAGGGAAAAAAATGAAGAGAGAGAGAGAGAGAGAGAGAGAGAGAGAGAGAGAGAGAGAGAGAGAGAGAGAGGAGAATCGGCTGCAACTGAAAATAACATGTGCAGTAGAAAAAATGAAGTAAAATATATATATGTAGGGAATGAACTCTGCAATCCTGGTGATAAGTGGAATTTGGTTTCATTCTTGCACTGAGAAGGGGGGCATACATGGGAATGTGATATTTTGCCCAGAGCCAGCTGAGAGATTTGAGTTCCTCGTTGGCAGTTTTGTGTTCTGGAGTTTTCAGGAACCAACCCTAATTAATAAGGACTTTTCGGACTTATTCAGTGAGTATGTAGTGTCGCGGGAGTCGGTACTTCCCGACATTCGTGGCATGATCTGTTACTACATTTGACAGAGGCTTCATACGAACCTAGAAACGTGTTGGTCATCTTTTTTTTAAACTGTGCTCGTGGTAAATTTCGAACCAGTGGGTCAATGTCATTCCACTTTTTTGGAAATGTGTGTAAGGGGAGATTTGCCGTGAACTGTGTTCGGGGCTTGAGTTGTTTAATCTCACCTCTGTGTCTGGTAATCCTGTCGGTTTCGATCTTGTTAAGATTATATAGATTATATAACGATAGTGGTAAGTTGTTGTGGATCCAATCATGCATAAATAATAGGATATTTAGCTTATATAGATCGTCCAGTTTCAGGATTTTATTTTTCTTGAATAGGGGCTCAGTATGTGAGTTGTACTTTTTATTGTTTATTATTCGAATGGCACGTTTTTGAAGGATACTTAATTTCTTTATAGCCGGCACATGTCCCCAGATGTGTATCGCATACATCAAATGACTTTGCACTAGCGTAAAATACAGAATTTTCAGGGTATCGAATGGTAAAAACTTTTTTACTCTATTAATAGCCCAGATGGATTTGGCTATCTTTGAGCTCAGATGAGAGATGTGGTGCTTGAAATTTAAGTTTTCGTCTAAATCAACACCGAGGAATTTTACTGTTTGGACTTCGTTTTTTTTCCCTACTTGTATTACGTGTTTATTGTTTATAGTTATGGGAGTGGCAACTAAGTCCCATGTGTCATGTGGGGGATGTAGTAGCATGCATCTTGTTTTGGTGGCATTGAGTGACAGTTTATTCGCGGAGCACCAGTCTGCAATTTTGTCAAGTTCCTTATTTGTTGTTTCTGTCAATATGTCAAGGTTGTTGTCGGCCGTTGATATCGTGGTGTCGTCGGCAAAAGACAAAAGGTTTAGAAGTGTTGATTTACTGATGTCATTGACATATATCAGAAAGAGAAGTGGCCCCAGGATTGAGCCCTGGGGAACTCCACATGATATATTTTCAAAAGTCGATGAACACTCTTTATACTGTACATACTGTTTTCGACCTGACAAATAACTTCTAAACCATGAATTAGGTATCCCCCTTATTCCATAGTATTCGAGTTTATGTAAGAGTATAGAATGGTCTATAGTATCAAAAGCTTTAGAAAAGTCAAGGAAAACTGATAAAGTTCGGTCCTTTGTAGGCTTGTCATTGTTCAGGGCAACGTTGTGGATGAGTTGTAATATAGCATGTATTGTAGAATGTTTTTTTCTGAATCCAAACTGAAACTGATATAAACTATCATGAGCTGATAAAAAATTTAACAGGCGATTATACATTATCTTTTCCATAACTTTTGAGAATGCTGGAAGTATGCTGACTGGCCTGTAGTTGTTAAAAATACTGGAATCTCCCCCTTTGTGGATAGGAACCACCTTCGCTATTTTCAGTCCGTCGGGTATTACACCAGATGAAAATGTAAGATTTATTATGTGTGTTAGAGGTCCAGCTATCTCTGATATAGTTTCTTTAAGTAACTTTGTGGATATATTAGTGCAATCTTTACTTGTTTTAGTACGGAAATTCTTTACTGTTGAGATAACTTCCTGTAGATCTGTTGGATAGGCGAAAAAGGACGACGAATTATAATTATTATTATTATTATTATTATTATTATTATTATCATTATAATTATTATTATTAATATTATTATCATTGTTATTGTTATTATTATTATTATTGTCGTTGTTATTGTCGCCGTGAGAATTATTGTCACAACGGATATTGTTGTTGTTGTTAGTTAGGTTGGCGTTGTTAGTGTTATTATCCTTCAAGAAGTCCATAAAGTGTTTGGTTGAGGGAGGTATCAGTTCACTAGTGACTTTACCGATGTTGGAGAGGAATGAATTAAATTTATTTGCAATTGATTTGTTATCGGTTAACTGGTTATCGCCGTCAATGAAAGATGATGGTGCACAAGGTACACGTTTTGGATTGTTAATAGCACACTTTATAATCTCCCATGTTTTTTTTATGTCATATATATTCTGTGTTAAAGCTGTATTATAGTAATTGACTTTACATGTTCTTTTTAGCTTATTAAACTCTCGACAGTAGGATTTATATATTCTGACATTGTCGTCTGTCGGAGACCGGAGTTTCTTCATATATAATTTGTGTTTCTGGAGTGATGAATTCAGAAGTCCTGTTGTCATCCAGGGTTCCCTCCTAATTTTTTTCTTGCTAGTGTTAATGATTATGAGGGGGAACGCTTCTTCAAACGCTCTTTGATAAATGGTCTGAAGATTCGAATATGCAACAATGGGCGATGTTTCATTTACCACGCTAGAAAAATCGGAGTCTGAAAGCAATCTTTTAAAGTGATTAACATTTACAGTTTTGAAGGACCTTGTTGGATGGTGGGGCAATGTGGAACTGGGTAACATCCTATTTTCATCGATCAGAAAAGTAGCAAAGTGATCGCTTATATCTGTGATTATAATCCCCGATTGTAATACTTTTCCAGTAGTATTGCATAAAATGTGATCTATTAGCGTGGCCGAATGGTCTGTTACTCTCGTCGGCTTTGTGATTACCGGGAGAAATCCTGCACTGAATACACTATTAACGTACTGGTTAGTTTTGGGGTGGTTATGGAAGTTTAATAAATCAAGGTTAAAGTCACCCATCAGGTAAGTTGATTTATGTTCGTTGTTAATCTTACCAAGTAAATCGGACAAGTTATTCAAAAAGGAATCTATATCTGCTTTCGGGGCTGTGTTCGGCCGATAAATTACACCAACCAAGATTTTTTATTTAATTGGAGTTCAATAAAAACGGATTCGAAGACATGTGGGATAAAAATTGATAGGTCACTGCGAATGTTGAACGGTAATGTTTCCTTTATGAATAAGCCTACACCGCCCCTCCCGTCGTCATTACCAGGTCGTGTTCGTGCAACTAATGGGTGGTATCCCTCTAATTTGAATGAGATGTTTTCATTAACGGAAAAAGTTTCTGTCAGGCTTATTATGTCAAACTGATTGGAGTCACTTTGTAGGTTGCACAAGAGATCCTTTAGAGGTTCCCAATGTGCATTTAAACTGCGACAGTTTAAATTGAAGAGTGAGAAGGTTTTATGCTTTAATGTAGCGATCGCCTTAAAATCTTGTGGTGTGTAATAATTACAATTGTGGGCAGTTATGTTGAAGGGTGAATCAAACTCATATTCGGGGTCACTCGCGGTATGTTCATTGAGAAGCTTTGGGAAGTTATACCTATTTTGTCTCTGGATCTCATTTAGTGTGAGTTTGTTAGCCATGGGTAATAGTAATTGAAGAGATCTCTAGAATGTGCAAGAACATAAGTATAATCCATGTTTTAGAACTCATAAACTGTACGTTGCAAGCCGGGTATATTTTCAGTTGCGAGAAAAGAGATATTACAGAGATGTGGAGAAAGATAAGTGAGAAAGAAAAAAGTAATATAAAGTGTGTAGGGACCATATACATCGGTCAGGAAATCCTGTGAGAGGGTAATAGATCATAAATCATGACTGTATAACCAGTTTCGCTCAGGTTTCGACTAGGATATGTCGGTAAGAGCGTATGAGGTAATGTACAATACATGGGACTCGTGGGCATCTATCCAGACTAGGAATCACAACTAAGAAGAACAATAGGCTGGACGGCTTCGATTGAAATACTATCGATATGTGTAAAAATGAACAACACGTATATACCTATATACACATAGAAGTTGAAGGTTATATACAACACCGAAAAGTCAAGTGGCAACGTAGATCTGCTCTATTCTATTACAAATGATTGAAGACTGAGGAGAGGACAAATGATGATGTAGTTATGTGCAAGTAGATTTGTTCTGTCATAAATTGTTCGGTTATACTTTGTTGAAGAGTACCCATTGGCACCCTCCAGCAAATTATAACAAAACAATTCTTTTGAACCAGATTCAGACATCAAAAAAAAATCTACCATGCAGAGGAAAGGACTAATGACAATGTACTTATGTTCAAATAGATCTGCTCCATCATAAATTGTCAGAGACAACCCATAGGCGTTCTCCAACAATTCATAATAAAGCAATCCTTTTGAACAATTTCAGTCTTCCAAGAAATAATCTACCACGCTAAGAAAGGTATGATAATGTACTTATGTGCAAATAAATCTGCTCGGTTATAAATTGATTGTGGGTGCCAATAGGCACTCTCCAACAATTCATAACAAAGCAACCCTTTTGTACAGAGTTCAGACTTCCAAAAATAATCTACCACTTTGAAGAAAGGACGAGTGACAATGTACTAAAATGCAAATAGATCTGATCCATCATAAATTGCCGGGGACGACCCATGGGCGTTCTCCAACAATTCATAATAAAGCAATCCTTTCGAGTAAATTCACACTTCCAAGAAATAATCTACCACGCTGAGAAAAGGACAAGTGGCAATACAGCTATGTACAAATAGACCTGTTCAATCATAACTTATAGGTATTGGCAATGTAGCTATGTACAAAACGACCTGTTCTATCATAACTTAGTGGAGAAAAAATAAACCATCACACTGACAAAGGACAGACTTCCAAGACAATGGAGCAGGTCAATTTGCAGTTATCCACAAATCGACCTGCTCCATTATGAACCGTTGAAAATAATCTGCCACACCCAGAGAAGGACAAATAACAGTGTAGCTGTCTTCAAATAGATCCGTTCCATCATAAGTTATTGGAGACTACCCTTTGTCACTCTCCAACAATTCATAACAAAACAATCCCTTTGAATAGAATTCCAACTTCCAAAATATAATCAGCCACGCTGGGAAAAGGACCGTTGGAAATAATCTGCTACGCCCAGCGAAGGACAGATGACAGTGTAGTTGTCTTCAAATCGATCCGTTCCATCATAAGTCATTGGAGACTACCCTTTGCCACTCTCCAACAAGTCATATCAAAACAATCCATTTGAATAGAATTCCAACTTCCAAAATATAATCTACCACGCTGGGAAAAGGACCAATGACAGTATACTTATGAGCAAATAGATCTGCTCCACCCTAAGTTGTTATAGAAGACTGTCCGTAGGTGACAGTGTAGTTATGTGCAAATAGATCTGTTCTGTCATAAGCCATCAAGGACTACCCATAGGCACTCTCTCAATTTCAGAGTTCCCAAATTTACAACGCTGAGGAGAGAACGATTTATAACTTTCAAAAAAAAAAATAATTATCTGCCACACAGAAGGACGGGCGAATGACAGTGTAATTATGTTCAAATAAATCTGCCCTGCCATAAATTGATGGAGAGTACCCATAGGCACTCTCCAACAATTCATAACAAAACAATCCTTTTGAAACAAATTCAGAGTTCCCAAATTTACCATGCTGAGAAAAGGACAAATGACAATGTACTTATATGCAAAAGGATCTGCTCCATCATAAATTGTTGAGGACAACCCATAGGTGTTCCCCAACAATTCATAATGATGTAATCCATTCGAACAAATTCAGACTTCCAAGATAGAGTCTACCACGCTGAGGAAAGGACGAGTGGCGATGTTGCAATGTACAAATAGACCCGTTCTGTCATAAGTTATTGGGCACTCTCTCAAATTCAGAGTTCCAAAATTTACCACTCTCGGGAAAGGACAAATGACTATGTGCTTATAAGCAGATGGAGCTACTCCATCATAAATTGTTGGGGACAACCCATAGGTGTTCTCCAACAATTCATAATAACGCAACCCATTCGAACAATTTCAGACTTCCAGGAAATAAACTACCACTCTGAGAAAAGGACAAGTGGCAAGGTAGCTATGTACAAATAGACCTGCTCCATCATAAGTTATTGGAGACAACCCACAAGCACTCCCCACCAGTTCATAACGAAACAGTCCTTCAGGACAAATACAAACATTAAGAAAAAAAAAAAAAAAACAAGAAAAAAACCATACCACGATGAATGACAAATTCAAAAGGACAACTTCAAACTTTCAAAACTTAACCTGCCACGCTGAGTGACGGACGAATGACGATGTACTTTTGTGCAAATAAATCTGCTCGGCTATAAATTGTTGAAGAGTACCCATAGGCACTCACCAACAATTCACAACAGGACAATCCATTTGAACAAAATTCTGACTTCCAAAAAATAATCTACCACGCTGGGGAAAGGGCAGATGACAATGTAATTATGTTCCAACAGATCTGCTCGGTTCTAATTTGTTGGAGAGTACCCATAGGAACCCTCCAACAATCTATAACAAAACAATTCTTTTGAACCAAATTCAGACTTTCAAGAAAATAATCTACCACGCTGTAGAAAGGACAAGTGACAGTGTACTTATGTGCAAATAGATCTGCTCCATCATAAATTGTCAGAGACAACCCATAGGTGTTCTCCAACAATTCATAATAAAGAAATCTTTTCGAACAAATTCAGTCTACCAAGAAATAATCAACCACGCTAAGAAAGGTATGTCAATGTACTTATGTGCAAATAAATCTGCTCAGTTATAAATTGTTGGAGAGTACCCATAGGCACTCTCCAACAATTCATAACAAGACAATCCTTTTGAACATAACTCAGACTTCTAAAGAAATAATCTACCACGCTGAGGAAAGAACAGATGACAATGTACTTATGTGCAAATAAATCTGCTCTGTTATACCTTGTTGAAGAGTACCCATGGTGTACTTATGTGCAAATAAATCTGCTCGGTTATAAATTGTTGGTGAGTACCCATAGGCACTCTCCAACAATTCATAACAAGACAATCCTTTTGAACATAATTCAGACTTCCAAAGAAGTAATCTACCACGCTGAGGAAAGAACAGATGACAATGTACTTATGTGCAAATAAATCTGCTCGGTTATACTTTGTTGAAGAGTACCCATAGGCACCCTCCAGCAAATTATAACAAAACAATTCTTTTGAACCAGATTCAGACATCAAAAAAAAAATCTACCATGCAGAGGAAAGGACTAATGACAATGTACTTATGTTCAAATAGATCTGCTCCATCATAAATTGTCCATTGTCTTGGAAGTCTGTCCTTCTTCAGTATGATGGTTTATTTTTTCTTCATTAAGTCATGATAGTACAGGTCTATTGTATATAGCTACATTGCCACTTGTCCTTTTCCCAGTGTGGTAGATTATATCCTGGAAGTCTGAATTTGTTCGAAAGGATTGCTTTATTATGAATTGGTGAAGAACACCTATGGGTTATGATTGAACAGGTCTATTTGTACATGGCTATGGTAGATTATTTCTTGGAAGTCTGACTTTGCCCGAAAGGATTGATTTAATATGAATTGTTGGAGAACACCTGTGGGTTGTCCCCGACAATTTATGATGGAGCAGATCTATATGCATACAAGTACATTGTGACTTGTCCTTTCCTCAAAGTGGTAGATCATTTTTTTGGAAGTCAGAAATTGGTTCAAAAAGATTGTTTTGTTGTGAATTGTCGGAGAGTGCCTATGGGTACTCTCCATCAAATCATAACCGAGCAGATTTAGTTGAAAATAATCACATTGTCATTCGTCCGTCCATCTGCGTGGCAGATTATTACTTCTTTGAAAGTTTGAATTGGTTCTGAAGGACTGTCTTGTTATATACTGCTGGGGATGCTTGTGGGTTGTCTCCACTGAGTTATGATATAACAGGTCTATTTGTACATACCTACATTGCAATTTGTCCTTTTCTCAGCGCGGTAGATTATTTCTTGGAAGTCTGATTTTGTTTGAAAGGATTGCTTTATTATGAATTGTTGGGGAACGCCTATGGGTTGTCTCCAACAATTTATGATGGAGTAGATCCATTTCCATATAAGTACTATTTTGGAACTCATAATTGGAGAGTGTGCCCATGGGTAGTCCTCGTTGGGTTATGTCAGAATGTATCTAATTGCACTTGTCCTTCCCACAGCGTGGTAGATTATTCCTTTGGAAGTCTGAATTTTGTTCTCAAGGATTGTCTTGTTCTGAATTGTTGGAGAGTGCCTATGGGTACTCTCCAATAATTTATAACCGATCATATTTATTTGCACATAAGTACACTGATATTCGACCGTCCTTCAGCGTGGCAGGTTATTTCTTAATAGTTTGAATTTGTCCTGAAGGACTGTTTTGTTATGAACTGGTGGGGAGTGCCTGTAGGTTGTCTACACTAAGTTATAATAGAACAGGTCTATCTGTAATAGCTGCATTGCACTTGTCCTTTTCTCAGCGTGGTAGATTATTTCTTGGAAGTCTGAATTTGTTTGAAAGGATTACTTTATTATAAATTGCTGGGGAACGTCTATGAGTTGTCCCCAACGATTTATGATAGAGTAGATCCAATTGCATATAAGTACATTGTCATTTGTCCTTTCCTCAGCGTGGTAACTTTTTGGAACTCTGAATTTGAGAGAGTGCCTTAAGAGTGCTTAAAATGACTGTCCTGTTGTGAACTGGTGGGGAATGTCTATGAGTAGTCCCGGATAATTTATGGTAGCACAGATATGTTGGCACATAACTACACTATCGCCTACGGATAGTCTCCAATGACTTATGATGGAGCAGATCTACTTGAAGATAGGTACATTGTCATTTGTCCTCTCTCCAGAGTGGTAGATTTTTTTTTTTTTTTTTTTTTTGCAAGCTTGAATTCTGTGCAAAAAGACTATCCACGCGTATGGATGTAGCTAGGGCTGCGTCACGTCAACCAACTCCAATCAGCCACTGAAGGGCGGAGTTATACGTGAACAAACTACTGCCCTCAAAAGAAATTACATTGAGAATAATATCCCGTAAATCTTTTCTTGAAAACGTAATGATAACGCCTCAGTAAGGCGGATTACGTATGATAAAGCGTCTAAGTTAAGTCTACTATACATCATGTCGTTTCTAACATTGAAGCTGGAAAAGACATAAACAGCGAAAAAGAATATTTCCAGTCTTTAACCACACCGTCTAGACGCATATGAACTCTCGCTATGCCCTGCTCTGCCAAATAAACTAATCGTATAAATGATAAAACGGCAGAAATGAGCAACGTGGACAAGAAACTAAACTATCATGCTTGGTAGCAGGCTTGTATGCATATAGCGTCGAAAAATAAAACACATGTTGTAATGACATTATTGGACTGCGTCGGTAAGTCAGGGACAATGTCCCTGAACCGATCGAAAAATCCGAGTCCAATGACGCTAAAAGTCTCTTATCCAAGATCGCAGCAATGAAGTCCGAAATAACAATCACTGGAAGATAATGCCAGAAGATATGAAAGGCAGCTTCCGATTCTACTAAAGGGAAAACTCGAAATCTTTCGAATCCCTTTCGCCATCCTGTCGGACCCTATAAAGCGTTCGGTCGTCCGTACCTGATGCAACCGCGGACCGCACCGACCCAGCGCCATCGGATAATTCCTGATTCGACCAAGAAACTGTCAATTGCTGGGATGCTGCGAAACAACTGTGCTAACTCGGATAGCACGTCCGTCACTGAGGCCTGAGAAGCGGTCCTACAATGCATTGCCGCTGGAAGCTCCGTGATCGTTACCCCGTGCATACTACCAATATGCGAGCGAACAGAGTGTATAGGCCTCGTGTCCCTTGGCTACCGGATGGCGCGACCTATTCGCCGTGGAATCACTGAATGACGAAACTGATCGGATACTCGAGGTCACGTAGCCAATGTGCCGTCGTGTGCCCTGCTGTGAGGATGAGGAAGCATTAAGGACAGTCTCTCGGACTGTCAATATAACGGAGTGTCCCGACCGACAGACATATGCTCCGAATGTAAAATATCTGAACCACAACATGCGGTCCCCTATGTTGTTGGACGAGAGAAGGACCTCTCTCGCTCACAGCCCGGACGGACCTGGACAAGCCAGGAACCGGACTAACAGGCTTCCTCCGATCTGTCCTCAATCTGCCGTCACTGGGTGAGTACTAAAGTAATTAAAGTGCTCGAATCACCCAAATCTCCTTCCTAGACCGCAACGGACGAACCCGGCAGCCGAACCATTCGATGAATGTACGCTACACCAGGTGAGCTAGCGAATGTCACTCCATAGGCGATAGACATATTCCATGAGCACTTATTGCCGCTAGCTCTTCATTAACTATGACGACAGAGGCACACTTTTGAAAGACATCTCCGTAACTTTGCGAACAAGAAACCAGAAATGCTTGGTTATAGCAAGCATATAATAATAATATATATAGCGTCGTTCAATAATTCGAAAGTATGCGTGACATTATTGGACTATGTCGGAACTGAGGGACGATGTCCCTGAACCGACGCTATCAGTTTCTTATCCGGCATCGCAGCATTCTGGTCCAACGAAAGAAGCTGTAGAAGACCAAGTCAGATGACATACACAACAGCATATGTTGTTCCGAAAGGGAAAGCTCGAAATCCTCCAAATCCCTTTCAGTATCCCGTCGGACCGGATGAAATTTTCGGACGTCCGTACCCGCTTCCGCGGAGCGTCCCGACCCAGCATCGTCAGATAAAAAATATGCGACAGATTCAGTTGATGCTGGGATGCTGCGATAAATTGTGCTATTTAGGAAAGCACGTCCGTTCCCGAGGCCTGTGCAGTAACGGTCTTACGAAGCATTGCCGCCGGAAGCTCTGTGTACGTTGACTCCCGCACACTTCCTATGCGAATGTCCGGAGTCTGCAGGCCTCGTGTCCCTGGCTACCGGATGGTGTGACCTGGTCGCCGATGAATCTCTGACTGGCGAAGCTGACTGGATATCCGTGGTCACGTAGCCAAGAGCGGTCGTGTGCGCAACTATGAGAATGAGGAAGCCTTATTGACAGTCTACTCCGGACTGACTATATGTCGGAGCATCCCGAGCGACGGACTTATGCTCCGAATGCGAAACATTTTGTACCACAACATCTGGGGCCAGATGTTGTGAACGAGAGAGGGGCCTCTCTGCTTGCCGTCCGGATGGACCGGAACGAGCTATGAACTGGACTAAAAGGCTTCCTCCGTTCTCCCTCCGATCCGTCACTGGGTGTGCATTAGGTAGATTTATAGTGCTCGCATCACCCCAAAATTTCTTCTAGACCGCAACGGACGAACCCGGCTGCCGAACCATTCGGTGAATGGATGCTACACCGGGCGAGCTAGCGGACGTCAAAGGCCGTCGAACCTACTAGGGTCCTCTTAGGCAATTGGCGTATTTACATGAGCACTTTTCCGCTAGCCCTTCATTAATTGTGACGACGGAGGCACACTGTTGGAAGACATCACAGATACATCACCCTAATCTTGATCGTCTGAAATAGAAATTGATAAAGTAGAGTGACCCTGCAGGGAAAGGACCGGAGTGTCCAATTCCCCAATAACATACCGTGACATACGCTTCCCATGTTGTCATCGAAATCATACTATACACAACAGGAGTTAATGCGAGTACACTGACCACATATAGAATGATTATAAAGTCAGAGGAAGACTTCCTCTTATTACAATTGATCAATATCCTTTCAATGTGAAAAGAAAACAAGTCCTGGTACTCGCACTAACCCCTGGCAATCAAAATACATAATAATAATATGATCCATTAATATTGAAAAAATAATTGAAATCAAAATATTTTGAAAAAATATTTTTTCAGAACAGCCCAAGTTTCTGAAAAGTAACGTTGAGCCCCAATGGATCCCGAGCCTAAGTGTGGACAAAAATTTTAAAAATATTTTAAACAATTTATTCAACAATTACGAACAATAATAATGTATGTAGTTATGATTAAAATAACATCAAGATATTATTTTTCAGAAATCCCCCCCTCACACAGAGGGCTGTTGGAAATGTAAACAATGAGTGTAAAAACACTAAAATAAGACTCCAGGCACCCAGGCCCGAAATCAGTTACCAAAAATACACTATCTGATGCAAAACAGAGACTTCCAGGGAAGAAACTGCAGAACATCAGATGGTAGATGCAGAACACAATGCCTAACCACCCGTAGGTGAAGACGTAAACATGGGGAAAAGCAACTGAATTCATTCTGTTATTCAGCTAAAACTCCCAAGAAAATTTAGTAATAATAATTACAAAAACTATGCCAAAAGCATGGGAGAATAGCAAGGGGGGACTTAAAGGACAGGGAGAGAGGAAAACACTTAAAAAACAGTGTAACTAATTAATCAGAATGACAACAAAATGGCTGCTGCCTCGAAAATAGGTAACTTAACATAATTTCATTAAAAAATTTTAAGTTACAGCCCTGATAATATTCTGTCATACATTTTTTTTTCTCTCCTCCATTTCTATCCTCCTTAGAATCACCATTTCACTAATATTTATGTGTCTGGCATCATTTAAACTGAGATTTACAAGCACAAAGATCAGTCAGATGTTAACTGATGAAGGGCCAAACTTAGAATGATTAATGGCGCCAATTTCGGAACGTCCTTGACACTGCGCATGCGTAGTAGAGGCGAAGTGTGGAGGGCCTTTCAGGACATGTTTTCTTTGGTTTTAGATGCAAATTTTGGGGATTGGGGGGCAAAATTTGTGTTTGGCCCTATATTTTAAGAGTTAGCACCAGCTATGTCTGGGTCATTGGTACAGTATAAAAATATTTTAAGTACAGCCCTGATTATTTTTTGTCACTCCTTTTTCCTCTCCTACTTCTATATCCTCCTTAGAATCACCATTTCTCCAATAATTACATGTCTGGCATCCTTTAAACTGAGATTTACAAGCACAAAGATCAGTGAGATGTTGACTGATGAAGGGCCAAACAGAGAATGATAATTGGCGCCAATTTCGGAACGTTCTTGACACTGCGCATGCGCAGTAGGGGCGAAGTATGGAGGTCCTATAGGACATGATTTCTTTTGGTTTTGGATGCAAATTTTGGGGATTGGGGGGCAAAATTTGTGTTTGGCCCTGGTTTTGTTAGAGTTAGCACCAGCTAAGTCTGGGTCATTGGTACAGTATAAAAATATAGAAATTTGGGGCAGGGCAAAAATTCTTGCCCCTCCCATAGCTATGGCAAATATAGCCCCTAGAACTTCTCTTGAACAAATCTGAGTCTACACCTCAAAAGGAAGCTGCACACCTAATATCAAGTCTCTGCTACTGCTGGTTCATGAGAAGAAGATGTCTTAAGATTTAGGTTCACTTTTTGGGCGTGGCCCTACCAAGGTGTGGGTCAACTTGATTTGAACAAACTTGAATTGACATATGATAGGGAACATGCACACCAGATTTGGTTCAATTTGGTTGACGCCAGATGGACAGACGAAAAGTGATTAGTAAAGCTCCGCTTGAGCTTCGCTCAGGTGAGCTAATAAAGTTCATGCAGGACGGATGGATGACGGATGATGGACAGAAAGTGGTCCAGGGTATTTGATGACTGGATTCGCATCACAAAATGCTATACAAAAATGTCCAAATGCTAATCATTTTTCTTTCATATTGGCCTTATATTCACTATTTATCATCACTTTTTGAAACCAAGATGCCCTGTGATCACTTCAGCTCCCCCGGACTTTCAGTCAGGTGAGCCAAAAAGTATTTTTTTCAAAAAGTTTCAACAAACCTGTATCATGTGACCCCTCATTGGAATGAGCCTATAAAGGTCAATCCAACAAGTAGTCACATGATAGGATTTTGTTGAAACTTTTTGAAAAATCTAAAAATTGAAATAAACAACTAAAATTAAAATAATAAATTCTGACATCCTGTATGATGGGTAAAGGGTTTATAGCCTAGTTCGAAAGGTTGATATTTATTATGAGTACTCTAATTCGACCAATCTTATAAAAATGAAAGTGTCAATAACACTGTAGCTTAACTTGTGTGTTATGTTTGATGAAAAGGATAATGTTCAATGTTTATGAAAGGATTATGAAATAAGACAAGAATTGTGATAATTGGGAATATGTTCATTTCTGTTCCCTGTATGCTATGTTTATGATAGAAATAATATGAGGTGTACACTGTACTAAAGAGCTGAGGGGTGGGTTAATATGACCTCACAGTTAATGTATGTGGCCCTCACAGTTAACCTATATCAACAAAAGTTACCAAGTTACAGTGAAATTATTCCAAAACGAGTCATCCTATCAAGTTACATTAAAATCCCTTCATAAATATGGCCTGTAGACTGTGCTAAAGGTTTTCGGGCTTCCGTCCCCTGTAGCCATCAGTTTCCCAATTGCGTCCAAAGGGGACGTTCTCATCTAGACATTATATGAAGTCAACCTACCAAGTTACAATGAAATCCCTTAATAAATATGACCCGTAGACTGTGCTAAAGGTTTTTGGGCTTTGGGCTCTGGCAGCCATCATGGTTGTATGATCGCAACCAAAAGGGGACATTCTCATCAGGGCATCATCTGCAGTGATCCTACAAAGTTACAATGAAATCCCTTCATAAATATGACCTGTACACTGTGCTCAAGGTTTTTGGGCTTTGGGCCCCTGAAGCCATCACAGTTGACCAATCACGACCAAAAGGGGACGTCATCATCTAGGCATTATATGGAGTCAAACTTACGGGTTACAATGAAGTCCTTCCATAAATATGACCAACTGACTATGCTAAAGGTTTTGGGGCTTTGGGTTCGGGCAGCCATCAAGGCTGAATGATCGCGACCAAAAGGGGACGTTCTCATCTAGACATTATTTAGAGTCATCCTACCAAGGTATAATGAAATCCCTTCATAAATATCACCTGTAGACTGTGCTAAAGATTTTCGGGCTTTGGGCCCCTGTAGCCAACACAGTTGCCTAATGGTGTCCAAAAGGGACTGTTCTCATCTAGACATTATATGAAGTCAACCTACCAAGTTACAATGAAATCCCTTCATAAATATGATCTGAAGACTGTGCTAAAGGTTTTCAGGCTTTAGGCTTGGGCAGCCATCATGGTTGAATGATCGCAACCAAAAGGGGACATTCTCATCTGGACATCATCTGGAGTGGTCCTATGAAGTTACAATGAAATCCCTTCATAAATATGACCTGTAGACTGTGCTCAAGATTTTCGGGCTTCAGGCACCTGTAGCCATCACAGTTGACCAACCACGACCAAAAGGGGATGTCATCATCTAGGCATTAAATGGAGTCAACCTAACAAGTTGCAATGAAATCCTTCCATAAATACGACCTACAGACATGCTAAAGGTTTTTGAGCTCGGGCAGCCATCAAGGCTGAATGATTGTGACCAAAAGGGGATGTTCTCATCTGGACACTATTTGGACATCCTACCAAGCTACAATGAAATCCCTTCATAATTATGACCTGTAGACTGTTCTAAAGGTTTTCAGGCTTTGGGCCCCTGAAGCCGTCACAGTTGCCCAATCGTGTCCAAAAGGGGACGTTCTCATCTAGACATTATATAAATTCGACCTACCAAGTTACAATGAAATCCCTTCATAAATATGACCTGTTGACTGTGCTAAAGGTTTTCGGTCTTCAAGCTCGGGCTGCCATCGCGGTTGAATGATCGCAACCAAAGGGGACAATCTCATCCGGGCATCATCTGGAGTGATCCTGCGAAGTTACAATGAAATCCCTTCATAAATATGACCTAAAGACTGTGCTCAAGGTTTTCAGGCTTCGGGCACCTGTAGCCATCACAGTTGACCAATCACGACCAAAAGGGGATGTCATCATCTAGGCATTATATGGAGTCAACCTAACAGGTTACAATGAAATCCTTCTATAAATATAACCTTTTGCCTATGCTAAAGGTTTTTGGGCTCGGGCAACCATCAAGGCTGAATGATCACGGCCAAAATGGGACGTTCTCATCTAGACATTATTTGGAGTCATCCTACCAAGTTACAATGAAATCCCTTCATAAATATGACATGTAGACAGTGCTAAACGTTTTCGGGCTTCGGGCACCTTTAACTGTCAAAGTTGCCCAATAATGTCCAAAAGGGGACGTTCTCATCTAGACATTATATGAAGTCAACCTACCAAGTTACAATGAAATCCCTTCATAAATATGACCTGTAGACTGTGCTTAAGGTTTTCGGGCTTCGGGCTCGGGCAGCCATCATGGCTGAATGATCACAACCAAAGGGGACAATCTCATCTGGGCATCATCTGGAGTGATCCTACGGAGTTACAATGAAATCCCTTTATAAAAATGACCTGTAGACTGTGCTCAAGGTTTTTGGGCTTCGGGCACTTGTAGCCATCACAGCTGACCAATCACGACCAAAAGGGGATGTCATCATCTAGGCATTATATGGAGTCAACCTAATAGGTTACAATGAAATCCTTCCATAAATTTGACCTTTTACCTACGCTAAAGGTTTTTGGACTCGGGCACCCATCAAGGCTGAATGATCGCAATCAAAATGGGACGTTCTCATATAGACATTATTTAGAGTCATCCTACCAAGTTACAATGAAATCCCCTCATAAATATGACCTCTAGACTGTGCTAAAGGTTTTTGGGCTTCGGGCCCCTGTAGCCGTCACAGTTGCCTAATCACGTCCAAAAGGGGACTTTCTCATCCAGACATTATATGAAGTTAAACTACCAAGTTACAATGAAATCCCTTCATAAATATGACCTGTAGACTGTGCTAAAGGTTTTCAGGCTTCGGGCTCGGGCAGCCATCATGGCTGAATGATCGCAACCATAGGGGACAAACTCATCTGGGCATCATCTGGAGTGATCCTAAGAAGTTACAATGAAATCCCTTCATAAATATGACATGTAGACTGTGCTCAAGGTTTTCAGGCTTCGGGCACTTGTAGCCATCACAACTGACCAATCATGACCAAAAGGGGATGTCATCATCTAGGTATTATATGGAGTCAACCTAACAGGTTACAATGAAATCCTTCCATAAATATGACCTTTTTGCCTATGCTAAAGGTTTTTGGGCTCGGGCACCCATCAAGGCTGCATGCTCGCGATCAAAATGGGACGTTCTCATCTAGACATTATTTGGAGTCATCCCACCAAGTTACAATGAAATCCCTTCATAAATATGACCTCTAGACTGTGCTAAAGGATTTTGGGCTTCGGGCCCCTGTAGCCGTCACAGTTGCCCAATCACGTCCAAAAGGGGACTTTCTCATCTAGACATTGTATGAAGTCAACCCACCAAGTTACAGTGAAATTCCTCAATAAATATGACCTGTAGACTGTGCTAAAGGTTTTCGACTTTTAGGCTCGGGCAGTCATCACGGTTGGCAGATCATGCCCAAATGGGGAAATTCTCATCTAGACATCATAAGGAGTCATCCTACCAAGTTACAATGAAATCCCTCCACATTAAACATGACCTGCAGACTGTGCTAAAAGGTTTTGGGTTTCGGGCTTGGGCAGCCATCACGGTTGATAGATCATGCCCAAAAGTGGACGTTCTCATCTAGGCATTATACAGAGGCATCCTACCAAGTTACAATGAAATCTCTTCATAAATACGACCTGTAGACTGTGCTAATGGTTTTCGGGTTTTGTGCTCGGGCAGCCATACCGGTTGCCCGATCGCGACCAAAAGGTGACGTTCTCATCTAGACATGACCCCAAACCTCCATATGAAATTTCGTGACGATCAGACAAGAACTGCGGGGTGTAGCCCGTGCTAAAGGAAAATGTGAACAGACGTCACAGACTAACAAACTCACCGACTCACAGACTACCGCAAGCGTGATGGCAATAGCTTATCTTGACTATGTCAAGTTAAGCTTACAAACTATTAGTAATTCAATACTTACCTTTTAAAATATCTAAACATATACGGCCTAGTTTATCTATATTTGGATGGTATATTTTTGTCATAAATCGTACTTTTGGTGCTGACATAGGATACTCCTCGGGTAAAAATAATTCCAAATTAAATATTCCACCTTCATATGGAGACTGAAAAAGACAGTGCCATGACAGTAAATTTTAAACATCCCTGCAAGAGGTGTCACTTTTAGTAGTCCAACTCCAAGACATTTATTACATTTTGTAAATCGACTAAAAATAGACAACACTACCTGATAAGGTATAAATAAATATACTTTATGGGGGAGGAATAATTCACTTTCAAAGCCAAGGTTTCAGACAAGAAAACTGAATGAAAAAATGCCGAAATCAGCCATTTTCAGCTACGCAGACACCTCAAAAGAATTTTGCCACTTCAAACACCTACAGTAGTTGTTGTGGACTGGTTATAATCCAAACATGGGCAACAATGTCAATGCATGCATTTTCTAGAAAATAAAAATCATCATCAGCAAAATTTTAATTAAAGAAGCACCAGGTTGCACCCAGTGCTTCATTAAATGAATTTTTGTGGTTTATTCCTATAATAAGCATTTGAAATCTAATATTACTGTGCCTGTGGAAATATTGCCCACCACCTTAGAAAGTTACCAGTCCGTGGTGACTGTACTGTATTTAACCCAAGAGTAAGTATATATCATTCTCCACTTCTGAAATGTGAAAAAAGAGTTTTCCATCTCGTTTTTGAGCTACGTGCCTCAAAAATTAAATTTTTTTACTGAATTTTGTTTCTTAGTATACGTACAGTACAGTTGTCGTGGAGTGTCCCGTTTTCACACATTCATGGATAGTGCGAAAGCACGTGATATTTTATACTCATTTTTCTCACGTAAAATGCGTGAAGACTGTTGCGTGCTTCAACTTTTTACAGTTGAGGCACTGTCAGTAAATTTAATAGCTTACACGCATCTACGCGGCGTGAAGCAGATTAATTATCGCTAAACATCGGACACACAGTGCTGTGAGAAACCGCATTCCATTTTTCTCAAATGTTCATGACTTTAATAATTTACTCACGGCATTCACGTAGAATGCGCAAGTACTTTGTTAGCTGCACAATCTGGCATAATAAAAGAATAATCATTTGGAATTACCCTGAACTGTATTCACGCATTTGCAATTTAAGCTTCAAAACGTTGTTGTTTGAGCCCACATGCCCGTTGCCTTCTCAGTGATCTCCATATAAGATCGCCTGCATCACGTTCTCAAATTGGAAAAATGTTATTCTTAATTCTTAATTTTTAACTTTGAAAAAAAACAAACAGTGGGTTTTGAATCCAAGAGCGCACACTTCCTAAAGTCGGAAAACGGTCACCTCATTCACTAAATGATCCACGGAACATGGGGTACAAAAAATGAGACGCGCATGCACTGAGGATAGGGCCCACATAGTTTCCAGATGGGCGTATTTCTGCCTCACTCCATGGTTCCAATTTCTTTCGCATTGAAAACGCAATGCATAATAAAATATATTTTTCTTGTCGCAACATTTCCTTTCGTTTTGTGTACTAGTATCAAGTGTTCCGTGAATCTTTCGTTTATGAGTGGTTCATTGAGCGGATTTTTCCTTGTTGTGGAAAATGCCCCTCCCCCATCTCTCGCACACAAACCTCCCATCCCGAGTGCCTACACTAATACGTGCTATGCCCTTCAATAAACTTATTGGACTATCAAGCAAATTTTCAGATAACAGGTCATATGGTAGGCTCTCTATGAGCCGCCAGGTTGCTGGACACCTCTAGATAAATAAGTGTACAAGCAAATTCTTTTATACGAGGTGGCCCCTTTGTGAATTACCTCGTAATGGCTGACGTAATGGGGTATTCCTATCCCTCCAATATTATATATTGGCCATCACTGTGCATTGCCCCCCCCCCCCCACTCCCTCCCCACCCCCACCATTAATTCTCTAGCAATGGAGGGCTGAAGTCGTCCCCTCATATGCCTATGGTTCTTGAAAAAAAATAAATGACACTACCCCACCCCATCATAAACAAGCTATATGTAGTCCATGGCTCTGATTAAACAGGTTTTCACGGTTCTGGTATAAGTTTATCTTTCTTTCTTCATCTCAAATGTTTTTGGCTGCCAGAGTTCTTTTGTCAAGCGGTTCTGCTATGAAGTAAAATTCGAGCTAAGCCATCCATATCAATAGGCTACTAAGAATAACATACAGGTTATACAATAATTGGTAGCTGTTTGAACTTTTGATCACTAATGCTATTGCGGTGACTGTCTAATTAAAAAGATTATTGCCACGGGTTTTAATTGAACAAACTACTAGAATTATTAACTAGAGGGAACTGTTTTAGTGGACTAAAACATGTCTCCCCTTCGATTAGTTCCATGCTTCCAACTTACGACTAACAAAGATCAAACTAAAGGTCAAATGTCAAGATCATGGAAGTTCAAGATAGAATGTGACACATCAGCCTGCCTGTTGCATTCATATGCCAAATTTCATAAACCTTGCTGAACAAGTCAATAATTTGACCTTGATGTCAAAGAACAAGGTCATCTGTCAGCACAACAGTACATGATACAATGTTGTCTTATGTTGATACACCCACATGCCAAACATCATAACCCTAGGTGAAATGATAAAAAAAAATCAATAATTTGACCCGAGGTCAAAGGTCAAGGTAGGACATGATGGTATGTGACACACAGGGACCAGCCGTGAGGGCGACTAGGGCGATTATGTCGCCCTTCTAAGCCCAAAGTCGCCTAGAAAAATAGTCGGGGCGATTACAAGTCGCCCTCTAAAAATTGGCCAAAATGAGAAAAGGCTGAACTGAGTGACGCGAGGTTTATATGAAAACGAGTATTTTCAAAAATCGAATGTGCTCGAGAGTGATAAATGGGCATTTTAATTCGTCAAATAAACGTCCATTTATTTGAAATCACACGACAATCAATTGTCCATTGTCGCTTTTGGCAGATTTTTTTATTTCTATTTTGTTGGGTTCCAGTCGGAGCTTCAAGTGTCGAAACGAAAATAGGTGACTTACGCGACTCAACAAAACAACCCAGTTTGAAAGTAGGGTTACGTCGCTTAGGATGCCGAAAATGTATACACAACGGACATATTTTATAACACATTATTTTCATTTCGATTTGCTGTCGACCGTTAACTGTTGGGCTGTCTATTCCCAGAAAAACACGAATGGAATTGAAACACATGATGTCAAGAAAAGCTTTGTACAGGACACAAGTGTGCAGGTGGACGATCTTGAAAAAGGGTCCTCCTAAACATCGGAATGACATGAAATGACACGGAATGACACCGGAATGCCATAAAAATGATGCGGAATGACATTTCTTTTACAAAATACTCGATCCCAGAATGTGTTATGTTTATTAACTAACAAAGTACCTTCCAAGCAACCTTCTTACATCTGGTCCTGTTCATACTTTCAGACTTAGGAAATTATTAGCTTAGTAGACTTTGTTGAAAGGCAACCACAGGAGAGTGATGGGGGATTGGCACGAAGAAGAGGTGAGGGGTCATGAAGGAGAAGGTAGCAGTGGGGGATTTTTAGTCAATAATTACATTGTGATTTTTTAACCTGGCACAGATGCATCATAGACAACTGGACCTGGATTATTTGTACGTTAATGGAGGACCACAAATTGAAAATATGAAGGAGCGGCAGGGGTGGTACATGAATATTCTTAATTTTCCCCACTTGCCTATGAAGTCTCCCTACATGATTCTTCAGTCTCCCTATTTTTTCTGGAGGGAGACTTGAAGTCTCCCTAAAATTCCCCCTAGGCTGGTCCCTGGTGACACATCGTCTTTTGGTGTATACACTCACATGCCAAAAGTTAAAAAATTTATAGTAATTTATATATTTTTTTACACTTACCAATGACCCAGACTTAACTGGTGCTAACTCTTAAATATTTAGGGCCAAACACAAATTTTACCCCCCAATCCCCGAAATTTGCATCAAAACCCAAAAATTACATGTCCTATATGGTCCTCCATACTTTTACTCCACTGTGCATGCGCAGTGTCAAGGAGGTCTCGAAATTGGCGCAATTATCATTCTTACAACCAGTGCCTGGTAAGCATTATGTACTAAGCAGGGAGGTATGAGTTCCCAACTCAGGGGAGGGCCATCCCCGTCTGGGTCATTGGTAAGTATAAAAAATATATAAATTACTATAAATTACTATAAATTTTTTAACATTTTTATACTGTACCAATGACCCAGACTTAGCTGAATAGTAAAAAGGTTGGAGGGCCTAGGACATGAAGGAAAATAAAATAGGCTCAACTACATATAACAGAATTATCCCCTCGAGAAAGGAGAACTAGGCTTTACATGTATCTTTCTTATTTGCATCAAAAAAAAGAAAGACACAACACCATTCTGTAATTGAGCACAATAACATCAATGATATCTATTAACCTCCAGTATAACCCGTTATGCTAATTATTTTTAAAGGAAAGCCAATAAATAAAGGAAGTCCAGAGAAATGAGACTCTTTATACTCATTAAAAGTGTCCGAGGATTGTATATTAACGCCCGTATGACACGTGACATATACAAATGCTTCACACCGAGCTACACTTTAAAAATATTACATGGATGAGTTAACATTAGCTTTACACTTTAAAACCATCCCGACACCGACTCAGAATTACTGGCTCCAGAGGAGGTATTCCCTTGCTTTTCACTATAAAGCAGGTGACCTAAGGGAACACCTTCCCCCCCCTACCCCCTCCCCCTTGCCCTGGATCAAATACCCCAGAGCGAAGAGGGCAGCAGGACAGAGTCACTGCCAGAACAGAAAGCCTGCATAACTATAGATGCAACTGTTTAGTGAACAACATTCTGAGCAACAGATAACAGACCTAATTATGCAGATCTCCAGAAATGGACTCAATATTTCTAAGATAAAAATTCGTGAAAGTGGAAGGCTGAGACCAATATGCAGCCTTCATTAGATCTGTAATAGCAACACTATTAGCATAAGCCCAAGATGTAGATAGAACTCTTACTTCATGAGCTGAAATCTTAAGCACAGACTGCTGAGTTGAAGATAATTTATCATAAGCAGTATGGAGAGTTAACTGAATCCATCTAGCAATAGAATGGACTGAAATGTGGAGGAAGCTTCCACAACATGTCCCACAGCAGACACCTGAGTAGATTAATCCACGGTCTCTGTGGAGACCGAGATGCTACCAACAGAATTTTGCACTGAGATTGTTTAAACTTGAGCAATATCTGCTGAATCAATGGCGCTAGAGGATACGCATATCCTATCATTCCGTCTCACGAGATCGATAGAGCGTCTACTGCAAACGCTCAAGGATCTGGACATGGTGACACATACGTCTGCAACTGATTGTTGAGATGCGTCGCAAATAAGTCTATCATTGGCCGCTCTCATTGGTAGCAAATCTGATTGAATACTCATTTGTTGAGAGTCCAATCTGATGGCAACAAGCGACCCCTCCATGAAAGGGAGTCCGCTAATACGTTCAGACGACCCGGAATATGACAGACCGATAGGAGAACTTGATGTTCTAGTACAAACAGAAGGATTCACTCCGTTAACTTGAATAACAGAATGGAATGAGTGCCTCCCTGGTTCCGAATATATGCTATTACTGTTGTATTGTCGGACAGAATTTACACGTGAGCATTCTGACTAACGTTCATCCAATGACGTAGCACAAGCCAAATTGACATCATCTCTTTGATGTTTATGTGCTTGATTAGGAACTGCGGATCCCAAAGACCCTGGCACTTCAAATCCATTGGGCTCAATGTTGCATCCCAACCTGTTTGACTGGCATCCGTCATAATTGTAGAACTCGGATCTGGCAATTGCAGTGGAACTCCCTGAATTAACCACTGAATATCTGCCCAAGTCTGAATCTCTTGTTTCACTTGATTTGACAAGAGGATGTCCATATCGAGCGAATGAATCTTCACCTTCCAATTCTGGGTCAGAAAAATTTGGAGAGGACGAGTGCGTAGCCGCCTCATGGGAATAAAATCTGCGGCAGCTCCGCACAAACCTATCAGTCTCATGAACTCTCTCGCTGTAACTTTGTCTGAGTGAAGACAATAGCGAGCGTAACAACTGATTAATTTCGCTCTGGTTAACGGCAGATGAACGAGATTGTTGTGCGTCTCGAAGCTCATCCCCAGGTGGGTGAATGACTTGGACGGCACCGGATCCGACTTCTCCTCGTTTAGTTATGAAACAGAGACATCGGAGCAATAGAAGCAGATTCTGCACATAGTTCTGAAGCGTTAACACGGTCATTATCGAGTTCATTATTCGAGTGAAAGCCCAGGACGCTAGATTCAGACCGAAGCACATTGCTCTGGACTGAAACACGACTCCTAGGACGGCGAAGCAAAGATACTTTCTGAACGCCGGATGTACCATGACGTGAAAGTACGCATCCTTGAGATCTATGCTCGTAGCATAGTCGTTCACCCGAATGCTCGCTCTGACCGAGCAGATGGTCTCCATATAGAATTTTGGAGCCACGATCAGCTTGCTTATCCAGCTCAGCTCTATGACTGGACGGAACGAGCCGTCTGGTTTCGGAACCAGAAAAAGATGGCTGAAACCTGGAGATTCCTGGTTTTCTACGACCTCTATCGTGTTCTTCTCCAGAAGAGACTGGACCTCTGATAGAAGCGAGCCTCTTTCTGCGGAATTGACGGGAAGCTTAGTCCATCTTGGACTTCGAGTTAACGGAGGTTTTCCTTTGAAGGACAGTTTTAGTCCTTCCAAAATCACTCCTCGACCCCAAGGGTCGTCCGTAATCGCCCCCCAATTGGTTGAGAAACTCGACATTCTTCCGCGCACTGGAACACAATAGAGGTTTATACCATCACCTCCTGGACCTGCAAGGCTTGCGGAAGGAAAAACCACATCCTCCACAGCCCGCACCTCGCCCCGTCGACCTAGGGGTGTCTGACCGCTTGTCTCGGCCAGTATTACAGCCCCTACCTGAGTCGCTACCCTGACGGTCTCTAGAGTAAGACCTAGAGGACGCATAGGAACCTCTATAGGAAGTTCCCTTGGACGTATTTGCCCCAGAAGTGCCTGTCCTACTCTTCTCCGCTGAATCCGACTTTATAGAAGCGGATTTGAATAGCAGAGAGTCTGAAGCTTTCTTAGTTATCTGATCATAGATTGCGGAAAGCTTGCCGTCGAAGAGAAGCTCTCCGGAGACCGGAGCGACTCTGAGAGAGTTTTTCACCTTACTATCCACGCGCGTGCATGTAGCCAGGGCCGCGTCACGTGTAACCAACTCCAGATTTGCCACTGAAAGGGCGAAGTTATATGTGGAGAATGCTATGGCCCTCGAAAGAACTCTTAAGGACGTTTGTACATCCTGAAATTCTTTTCCTTGAGACGTAATGATAACACCCTGGTAAGGTGAACTGCATACGATAATGCGTCTATACTAGCTCTGTTCGACGATATTGTCGTTTCCAACGTCATGGTTGGAATTGACATAGACGACAGTATAGGCGATTCCAGGTCTTCGGCCTGGTCGTCTAGATGCAGAGGAACTCTTGGAATGCCCTGTCCTGCCGTTTCGAATTATTCCTTGAATTGATGAAAGGCAGATGTGGAGCATTTGCCGATAAGAAATCGGACCTGCCCGTTTTGGTTGTAAGTTTATATATAGCGTCATTCAATAGTTCAAATGTCCGTGAGACATTTCTAGACTGTGTCGGAAAGTCAGGGACGATGTCCCTAAACCGATTAAAGAATTCTGTGTCCAGTGGCACTATCAGTCTCTTACTCGGCAACGAAGCATTTTGGTCTGGAGGAACAACGTCAGAAAGATAAAGCCGGATGAGCTCTACGGCAATTTTATGTTGTTCCGAAAGGTAAAGTTCCAACTCCTCCATATCCCTTTCGCCATCCTGTCAGACCACTTGTAATTCTTGGTCGTCCGTGCCTGGACCTGCAGCGGAACGTACCGACCCAGCTTCCTCGGATAATACTTGATCCGACAGAGTTTCTGTCGGTTGCTGCGATAATTTGAGCTATCTTCGATAGCACGTCCGTAACGGAGGCCTGCGGAGCTGCGGTCTTACAAGATTTAGCCGCTGGAAGCTCCCTGGACGTTGACTCCTGCATAATTCTTTTATGCGAACGTCCGGAGTATGAAGGCCTTGTATCCTTGGCTACCGGATGGCGTGACCTGGTCGCCGTGGAATTCCTGGTTGGCGAGGTTGGCTGGATATCACTGGTCACGTAGCCAAGGTGCAGTCATGTGTGCTGCCGTGAGGATGAGGAAACCAATAGAGCAGTCTCTCTGGACTGTCTATATAACGGAGCGTCCCGCGCTGTATGCTCCGACTGAGGAACGTTCTGTACCACAACATCTGGGCCCAGATGTTGTTGTACGAGAGAGGGACCTCTCTCACTCGCAGCCCGGATGGATCTGGACAAGCTAGGAACCGGACTAATAGGCTTCCTCGATACCATCCTCGCATCCGTCATCACTGGGTGTGCACGTAGTATTTTTATAGTGCTCGCATCACCCAAATCTCCTTCCTGGACCGCAATGCACGAACCCGGCTGCCGAGCCATTCGATGAATGGTTGCTACACCGGGCAAGCTAGCGGACGCCAAAGCCATCAACCCTACTTCGGACCTCTTAGGCAAGGGACGTTCATTCCTGTATTTATATAATATGGGAACGTCCCAACTGGAAAGGCCTCGTGTCCTTGGCTAGTGGATGGAGTGACCTGGTCGACGTGGATTCTCTGATCGGCGAAGCAGGAGCTCCAGGGACGTCCCCTGTAAATCTGTGGTCACATAGCCAAGGTGCGGTCGTGTGTGCTGACATGAGGATGAGGAAGCCAATAGAACAACCGCGTCGGATTGTCTATGCGACGGAGCGTCCCGAGCAGGAGGAGTGGACGTATGCTCCAACTAACAAACGAACATACAACAACATCACGGCGCAGATGTTGTTGCAAGAGAGGGGGGGGAGCCTCTCTCGCTCGCGGTCCGGATAGACCTGGACGAGCTAGCTACCGGACTGACAGGCTTCCTCCGTACTATCCTCGGATCCGTCATTGCTGGGTGTGCACGTTCGATGCTTATAGTGCTCGCATCACCCAAACTGCTTAGCTGAACTGCAACGGACGAACCCAGCTGCCGAGCCATTCGATGAATGGTCGCTACACCGGGCGGACTAGCGGACGATCAATGCCTTTGATACTAGTAGGGACCTCTTCGACAATTGTCGTATTTCCATGAGCACTTATCCGCTAGCCCTAATACTGCAACGACGGAGACACACTTGTTGAAGACATCACGGAAACATCACCCTGTTCTTGTTCTTCTGAAAAAGAGACTGATAAACTAGAGTGACCTTGCGGAGAGAGGACCGGAATGGACCCCTCACCGCTAACAATATACCGTGACACACGTCTCCAAAGTTGTCATTCCAATTAACACACGCTGAGCAAGAATTAGTGAGAGTACATTGACTACAAGAAACACAATGAACATGAGAATAAGAGGAAGATTTCCTCGCATTACAATTGAACAATATTCTTTCATCTTGAAAAAATATAAACAGTCATAATACTCGCACCAACCCTTGAAACAAAGATACATAATATAACATAATCCAATATAACATTTCGAAAAAGTTAAAAAATTTATAGTAATTTCTATATTTTTTATACTTACCAATGACCCAGACATAGCTGGTGCTAACTCTTAAAATATAGGGCCAAACACAAATTTTGCCCCCCAATCCCCAAAATTTGCATCTAAAACCAAAGAAAACATGTCCTGAATGGCCCTCCACACTTCACCTCTACTGCGCATGCACAGTGTCAAGGACGTTCCAAAATTGGCGCCATTAATCATTCTAATAACCAGTGCCTGGTAAGCGCTATGTACTCAGCGGGGAGGCAAGAGTTCCCAACTCCTGGGAGGGCCATCCCCGTCTGGGTCATTGGTAAGTATAAAAAATATAGAAATTACTATAAATTTTTTAACATTTTTATACTGTACCAATGACCCAGACATAGCTGAATAGTAAAAAGGCTGGAGGGCCAAGGACATAGAGCAAGATGGAATACGCTCAATAATATAAAATAGAGTCATCCCCTCTAGGGAAAAGAAGTAATAGGCCTTACATGTATCTTTCTTATTTATGATAAGTTAGAAAGATACAACACCCTCCAAAATTGAGCATGATACATCCATGTACTCTATTAATATCCAATATAATCCTTATACTAATAATTTTTAAATTAAGCCAATAAATAAGTAAGTCTAGAGAATAGAGACTCTTATACTCCTTAAAAGTGTCTGAGGATTGCATAATCATGTCCGTTGACACGTGCTATTTTCAAAAGCTATACTTTAAAAACTAAGACTTGAATGAATTTTTAAAACATAAACTTCTCACTAAACAACCATCCCAATAACAGCTCAGAATTACTAACTCCGGAGGAGGTATCCCCTTGTTTTCATAGTAAAACAGGTGACCCAAGGGAACACCCTCCCCCCCCCCCCTTTTTCTTGCCCTGGGTCAAATAGCCCAGAGCGAAGAGGGCAGCAGAACGGAGTCACTGCCAAAACAGACAGCCTACCTAGCTATAGTAGCAACTGTTAAGAGAATGACATTCTGAGCAGTAGATAATAGACCTAACAATAGAGGCCTCCAGAAATGGACTCGATATTTCTGAGATAAAAATTCATGCATGTGGATGGCTGAGCGCAATGAGCAGCCTTCAAAAATCTATAATAGCGACACTATTAATGTAAGCCCAAGATGTAGAAGAACTCTTACTTCATGAGCCGAAATCTTAAGCAAAACTGCTGAGTCAATGATATACCATAAGCAGTACCGATAGTTAATTGAATCCATTAGCAATAGAATGGAGCGTAACGTCCTTCTATTAGGCATCAAAGACAGAAGAAGCTTACGCCCGTAGTAATAAACAGATAACTGTTTATAAATACATAAACTCTAACCGGACAGAGTAAAGGCCTATGCCCGTACGAAGACGGAAGGACCTTAATAACAATAGGTTCCAGATATTAGGAGCCCAACTCTTATGCAAAAATCCAACCTAAATAGTAAAGGAAGTAGTGATTCCGAAACTACGAAAGTGAAAATCATCCATCGATAGAGGATGAAACTCACTGACTCTTCAGTAAAAGAGAAGCCAACAGAATTACTGTCTAAAAGGTCAGAATTTGAAAACTACTGTTTCCAGAGGCTCAAATGATTACTTAGCTAAATAAGAACCGAAGTTAAATTCCATATAGGAATTTAATCTAAAGATTCTAAGTCTATTTATCAAAAAGTTACTAACTGACTTAGATAAAGAGACATAAGACTCAATTGTAAACTATCATAGAGTGCATAGGTATGAGGTAACATAAACCTATAATCTTAATAATAACAGGCTGCAGTAGATCTTGTCAAACAAGTATACTAACAAGAGGCCCCAGGGGGCCTGAGGGCGCTCACCTGACACGGTAGCCTAAATATCAAACAAGGGATTTGACTTGAATAAGCTGCATACGCCCCCTCCCAAGAAAAGCAGGGTAAAAAAAAAAAAATTTTTTTGTCTTAAAATTGACCAAAACACAGAAAAAAAAAATAATAATGTTTTCGGATTTTGGGCCAAAATTTTCTAAGTCCCACTCGGACCCCAAATTTTCAGGGGAAAATTTTTTTTTTTGTCTTAAAATTGAGAGAAATGCATAAAAAAACAAACAAACAAAAAATTTCCGAATTTTGGTCCAAAATTTTCTAAGTCCCACCCGGACCCAAAATTTTCAGGGGGAAAAAAAAAAAAAATTTTTGTCTTAAAATTGACAGAAATGCATAAAAAACAAAAAAAAAATTTTTCGGATTTTGGCCCAAAATTTTCTAAGTCCCACCAGGACCCCAAATTTTCAGGGGAAAAAAAAAATTTTTTTTTTGTCTTAAAATTGACAGAAATGCATAAATTTTCGGATTTTGGTCCAAATTTTTCCAAGTCCCACCCGCACCCCAAATTTTCAGGGGGAAAAAAAAAAAAATTTTTTTGTCTTAAAATTGACAGAAATGCATAAAAAACAAAAAAATTTTTTTTCGGATTTTGGTCCCACCCACACCCCAAATTTTCAGGGGGAAAAAAAAAAAAAATTTTTTTTGTCTTAAAATTGACAGAAATGCATAAAAAACAAAAAAATTTTTTTTTCGGATTTTGGTCCAAAATTTTCTAAGACCTACCCACACCCCAAATTTTCAGGGGAAAAAAAAAAAATTTTTTGTCTTAAAATTGACAGAAAGGCATAAAAAACAAAAAAAAAATTTTTTCGGATTTTGGTCCAAAATTTTCCAAGTCCCACCCGCACCCCAAATTTTCAGCGAAAAAATTTTTTTTTTTTTTTTGTCTTAAAATTGACCAAAACGCAGAAAAAACAAAAAAAAAAAATGTTTTCGGATTTTGGTCCAAAATTTTCTAAGTCCCACCTGCACCCCAAATTTTCAGGGGAAAAAAAAAAAAATTTTTTTGTCTTAAAATTGACAGAAATGCATAAAAAACAAAAAAAATTTTTTTCGAATTTTGGTCCAAAATTTTCTAAGTCCCACCCGCACCCCAAATTTTCAGGGGGGAAAAAAAAATTTTTTTTGCCTTAAAATTGACCGAAACGCATAAAAAACAAAAAAAAATTTTTTTCGGATTTTGGGCCAAAATTTCGAAGTCCACAACGGGACCCCAAATTTTCAGCCTAAATATGAACCCAGGGATTTTGCTTCAACATACTTGAATCTCACCCCCCTAAGGATGCTGCATACCAAATATCAAAACATTCTTATTGCTGGATCTCAAGAAGAAGATTTTTCAAAAATACTCCTCATACTGCACTAATTTAAACATTTGGGCTCCCATAGAGAGCCCAAATATCCACCCAGGCAATTCATTTCAATAAACATGTGAAACAATCTTCCAAAGATGTTATATGTGAAATTTTAAAGCTTTTCGAGCAGTGCTTTCGGAGAAAAGTAGTCTTATGTTTTTCCCAATACCCACAGTGTTAAAAAATGCTGACTCAGCACTTTTTCAAACTCCCCAAAAAGTACCCCATGATAAAACCGATGGCAATTTTTTTGGATCATTCCATTCTGTTGGTCCTAAGGAAGCTTCACAACAAATAAGAATTCTCAGTGCCGTGTAGTTTTGGAGATATGAGCGTTTTCATTTTTTTCTATTTTTAGCTCCTGTGGTTCCCACGGGGCTATGGGGAAAAAAATTTCGACATAAATTAGGTACTTATGACCCAATAAGCACTCATGTAAAATTTGGTTCAAATCGGCCTCGCGGTTTGGAAAATAGAAATTTGGGGCAGGGCCAAAATTTTTGCCCCTCCTTTAACATCGTCAAATATAGCCCCTCCAACTTCTCTTGAACAAACTTGAGTCTACACCTCAAAAGGAAGCTGCATACCAAATATCAAGTCTCTGCTATTGCTGGTTCTTGAGAAGAAGATTTTTTAAGAATTGCAGTATTTTTGCCCCATCCCTCTGCTCAATGTGAGCCGAAACCTAATTTGACAAAAAATAGGTGTCCGCAGACACAACCCCTTCTCACATGAAATTTCATTAATATGCGGCCAGTGGTTTGGGAGAAAAAGCCCAAACACCACCTTCACGACGGATGCCGGACGACGGACGACGGACGAAAAGTGATCAGAATAGCTCACCCTGACTTTCAGTCAGGTGAGCTAAAAAGTTGCAATAAGTAGTATGGAGGGATCAACAATATGAACATAGTGATTCCTACACCAACGACGGAAGAGCCTCCACTTTAGCCGCATAGAATAGCGAAGAAGAGGATCTCCTATAGTAAGAAATCGCGTCCAAAGCTCGTCCAGTACAATGCTTACAATGCAATACGGACCACACAACAGAATACGTGAAGGTTGCGATCTTACGGGTTGTGATAAAGATGACACGATTTACCCAGCGAAAAAAGATTCTCTCATTGAGGAAGATTTCGCGTTAAGTCCCACAGTAGACATCAGAGTAAATTACCCACGGTCTCTGTGAAGATAGAGATGCTATCAACAGAAATGTATTGTGGTTGTTTATCTTAGCAATACCTGCTGAAACAACAGCGCCGGAGGATACGCGTATCCTATCATTCCGTCCTATTAGATCAATAGAGCGTTAACAACATTAGCTCAGAGATCCGGACAAGCCAACACATACGTCTGAAAATGATTAGCAAGCTGTGTCGTAAATAAATTATCATTGGGCGCTCCCATAGATAGCAAATCTGATTGAATACTTGTTTGTTGAGAGTCCATTCTGACGGCAACAAGCGACCCCTAAGTGAACGGGAGTCCGGTAAAACAATCAGACGACCCGGAATATGACGGACCGAAACAGAACTTGGTGTACTATAACCAACAGACGGATTCTTTCCATTAAATTGAATAACGGAAACGAATCAGTGCCTCCCTGGTTCCGGAGATACGCCACTACTGTCGAATTAACGGACAGGATTTGGACATGCGTTTCTGAATAATGTTCATGCAATGACATAAAGCAAGCCTAAAACATTATTCCGCGGAAGATAGTAGCTTGCTTAGAGACTGCGGAACCCAAAGACCCTGGCACTTCGAATCCGTTGGGATCAATATTATATCCCAATCTGTTTGACTGGCAACCGTCAAAACTATAACACTCAGATCCGGCAACTGCAGTGGCACTCTCTGAGTCAACCACCGAATGTTTGCCCCAGTCTGAATCTCTTGTAACACTAGATAGACAAGAGAACGTGTAAATCGAGCAATTCATAGATTGCTGAAAAGTTGCAGTTGAAAAGAGGCTTCTCCGAGAACGAAGCGACTCTGAGAGAGTTCTTCACCTTACTATCCATGCGCGTGGATGTAGCTAGGGCTGCGTCACGTCTAACCAACTCCAATCATCCACTGAAGGGCGGAGTTATACGTGAACAAACTACTGCCCTCAAAAGAAATCACATTGAGAATAATATCCCGTAAATCTTTTCTTGAAGACGTAATGATAACGCCTCAGTAAGGTGGATTACGTATGATAAAGCGTCTAAGTTAAGTCTACTAGACATCATTGTCGTTTCCAACATTGTGGTTGGAAAAGACATAGACGGCGAAAAAGAATATTTCCAGTCTTTAACCACGCCGTCTAGACGCATATGAACTCTTGGTATGCCCTGCTCTGCCAAAATAAATTATTCGTATAAATGATAAAACGGCAGAAATGAGCACTGCGGACAAGAAACTAAACTATCATGCTTGGTAGCAGGCTTATATGCATATATAGCGTCGAAAAATAAAACACATGTTGTAATGACATTATTGGACTGTGTCGGTAAGTCAGGGACAATGTCCCTGAACCGATCCAAAATTCCGTGTCCAATTATGTTATAAGTCTCTTATCCAATATCGCAGCAATGTAGTCTGAAATAACAATCACTGGAAGATAATGCCAAAAGATATGAATGGCAGCTTCCGATGCTACGAAAGGGAAAACTCGAAATCTTTCGAATCCCTTTTGCCATCCTGTCGGACCCTATAAAGCGTTCGGTCGTCCGTACCTGATGCAACCGCGGACCGCACCGACCCAGCGCCGTCAGATAATTCCTGATTCGAGTAAGAAACTGTCGATTGCTGGGATGCTGCGAAACAACTGTGCTAACTCGGATAGCACGTCCGTCACTGAGGCCTGAGGAGAAGCGGTCCTACAATGCATTGCCGCTGGAAGCTCCGTGATCGTTACCCCGTGCATACTACCAATATGCGAGCGAACGGAGTGTATAGGCCTCGTGTCCCTTGGCTACCGGATGGCGTGACCTATTCGCCGTGGAATCACTGAATGACGAAACTGATCGGATACTCGAGGTCACGTAGCCAATGTGCGGTCGTGTGCCCTGCTGTGAGGATGAGGAAGCATTATCGACAGTCTCTCGGACTGTCAATATAACGGAGCGTCCCGACCGACAGACATATGCTCCGAATGTAAAAATATCTGAACCACAACATGCGGTCCCCTATGTTGTTGGACGAGAGAGGGACCTCTCTCGCTCACAGCCCGGACGGACCTGGACAAGCCAGGAACCGGACTAACAGGCTTCCTCCAATCTGTCCTCAATCTGCCGTCACTGGGTGAGTACTAAAGTAATTATAGTGCTCGCATCACCCAAATCTCCTTCCTAGACCACAACGGACGAACCCGGCAGCCGAACCATTCGATGAATGTACGCTACACCGGGTGAGCTAGCGAATGTCACTCCGTCGATCCTACAAGGGATCTCTTAGGCGATAGACATATTCCATGAGCACTTATTGCCGCTAGCTCTTCATTAACTATGACGACAGAGGCACACTTTTGAAAGACATCTCCGTAACTTTGCGAACAAGAAACCAGAAATGCTTGGTAATAGCAAGTATATAATAAAAATATATATAGCGTCGTTCAATAATTCGAAAGTTTGTGTGACATTATTGGACTATGTCGGAACTGAGGGACGATGTCCCTGAACCGAACCAAAAATTTCTAAGTCCACCGACGCTATCAGTTTCTTATCCGGCATCGCAGCATTCTGGTCCGACGAAGAAGCTGTAGAAGATCAAGTCAGATGACATACACAACAGCATATGTTGTTCCGAAAGGGAAAGCTCGAAATCCTCCAAATCCCTTTCGGTATCCCGTCGGACCGGATGAAATTTTCGGACGTCCGTACCCGCTTCCGCGGAGCGTCCCGACCCAGCATCGTCGGATAAAAAATATGCGACAGATTCAGTTGATGCTGGGATGCTGGGATAAACTGTGCTATTTAGAAAAGCACGTCCGTTCCCGAGGCCTGTGCAGTAGCGGTCTTACGATGCATTGCCGCCGGAAGCTCCGTGTACGTTGACTCCCGCACACTTTCCTATGCGAACGTCCGGAGTCTGCAGGCCTCGTGTCCCTGGCTACCGGATGGTGTGACCTGGTCGCCGATGATTCTCTGACTGGCGAAGCTGACTGGATATCCGAGGTCACGTAGCCAAGAGCGGTCGTGTGCGCTACCATGAGAATGAGGAAGCCTTATTGACAGTCTACTCTGGACTGACTATATGTCGGAGCGTCCCGAGCGACGGACGTATGCTCCGAATGCGAAACATTTTGTACCACAACATCTGGGACCAGATGTTGTTGTACGAGAGAGGGGCCTCTCTCGCTCGCCGTCCGGATGGACCAGAACGAGCTATGAACCGGACTAAAAGGCTTCCTCCGTTCTCCCTCTAATCTGCCGTCACTGGGTGTGCATTTGGTTGATTTATAGTGCTCGCATCACCCCAAAACTCCTTCTAGACCGCAACGGACGAACCCGGCTGCCGAACCATTCGATGAATGGACGCTACACCGGGCGAGCTAGCGGACGTCAAAGGCCATCGAACCTACTAGGGTCCTCTTAGGCAATTGGCGTATTTACATGAGCACTTTTCCGCTAGCCCTTCATTAATTGTGACGACGGAGGCACACTGTTGGAAGACATCACAGATACATCACCCTAATCTTGATCGTCTGAAATAGAAATTGATAAAGTAGAGTGACCCTGCGGGGAAAGGACCGGAGTGTCCAATTCCCCACAAACATACCGTGACATACGCTTCCCATGTTGTCATCGAAATCATACGATACAGAACAGGAGTTAATGCGAGTACACTGACCACATATAGAATGATTATAAAAGTCAGAGGAAGACTTCCTCTTATTACAATTGATCAAAATCCTTTCAATGTGAAAAGAAAACAAGTCCTGGTACTCGCACCAACCCCTGGCAATCAAAATACATAATAATAATATGATCCATTAATATAGAAAAAATAACTGAAATCAAAATATTTTGAAAAAATATTTTTTCAGAACAGCCCAAGTTTCTGAAAAGTAACGTTGAGCCCCAATGGATCCCAAGCCTAAGTGTGGACAAAAATTTAAAAAAATTTTTAAACAATTTATTCAACACTTACGAACAATAATAATGTATCTAGTTATGATTAAAATAACATCAAGATATTATTTTCAAGAAATCCCCCCCTCACACAGAGGGCTGTTGTAAATGTAAACAATGAATGTAAAAACACTAAAATAAGACTCCAGGCACCCAGGCCCAGAATCAGTTACCAAAAATACACTATCTGATGCAAAACAGAGACTTCCAGGGAAGAAACTGCAGAACATCAGATGGTAGATGCAGAACACAACGCCTAACCACCCGTAGGTGAAGACGTAAACATGGGGGAAAGAACAGAATTCATTCTGTTATTCAGCTAAAACTCCCAAGAAAATTTAGTAATAATAATTACAGAAACTATGCCAAAAGCATGGGAGAATAGCAAGGGGGGACTTAAAGGACAGGGAGAGAGGAAAACACTGAAAAATCAGTGTAACTAAATAATCAGAATGACAACAAAATGGCTGCTGCCTCGAAAATAGGTAACTTAACATAATTTCATTAAAAAATTTTAAGTTACAGCCCTGATAATATTCTGTCACACATTTTTCCTCTCCTCCTTCTCTATCCTCCTTAGAATCACCATTTCACTAATATTTATGTGTCTGGCATCATTAAAACTGAGATTTACAAGCACAAAGATCAGTCAGATGTTAACTGATGAAGGGCCAAACTTAGAATGATTAATGGCGCCAATTTCGGAACGTCCTTGACACTGCGCATGCGCAGTAGAGGTGAAGGTGGAGGGCCATTCAGGACATGTTTTCTTTGGTTTTAGATGCAAATTTTGGGGATTGGGGGGCAAAATTTGTGTTTGGCCCTATATTTTAAGAGTTAGCACCAGCTATGTCTGGGTCATTGGTACAGTATAAAAATATAATTTCAAAAAAAAAAAAAAAAAATTTTTGAAAAATTTTCAGAAGAGCCCAAGTTCCCAATGGGAACAATGAGCCCAAATGGATCCCAAAAAAGCCTAAGTGTGGACAAAATTTTTAAAAATTAATGCAACACTTCCAGACAATATTAATGTATCTGGCTATGAGCAGAACTAATGGAAAAAAGACAAGTAATCACTATCAAAAGTAACCGTTGTCAACATAAGCAAAAGTGAACAGAAACCGGAAACATGACTCCAGGCACTGAAACCATGGCCCAAAATCAGTAATCAATTTACACACTATCCGATATAAAACAGAGGTTTCCAGAGAAGAAACTGCAGTACATCAGATGGTAGATGCAAAAAACAACGCCTAAACACCCAAGGGTGAGGACGTAAACATGGGGGAAAAAACAGAATAATCATTCTGTTACCAAGCCAAAACTACCAAGAAATTTTAACCCTTTACCCAACGTAACGGCCAAAACCGGCCAGCGCTATTTTCAAATATCGTCAATTAATTTTCATTATTTTTTCATTTTTGTCTCAAAAACATAGGTTATGACCTCTCGTTGGAACGAGCTCGACGAGCTCCTTCCAAAGAGGGGTCATAACCTATGTTTTTGAGACGAAAAATAAAAAAAAATTTAGTTATTCAAGAAATTTTTTTGCAAGTGTCGTCTGCTTTTCATGTTAGGTAAAGGGTTAATAAGAAAAAATTCCAAAATTATGCCAAAAGCATGAGAGAATAGCAAGGGGGTTATTAAGGAAAGGGAGAGAGGAAACCCTGAACAAACAATGGTAAGTTCATAGCCAGAATGACAAAATAAGGCTTATGCCTCAAAATTAGGGAACATGAAATAATTTCGTAAAAAAATTATAAGTTACATCCCTGAACACATTCTGCCACTGTTTCTTCCTCTCATCCTTTATTTCATCCTTAGATCCACCATTTCTTTCAAAATTATGTGTCTGGCATCATTTAAACTGAGATTTACAAGCACAAATATCAGTGACATGTTACTGATTTTAGGGCCAAACAAAGAATGATAATTGCGCCAATTTCGAGACCTCCTTGACACTGCGCATGCGCAGTGGAGTAAAAGTATGGAGGACCATATAGGACATGTAATTTTCGGTTTTTGATGCAAATTTTGGGGATTGAGGGGTAAAATTTGTGTTTGGCCCTAAATATTTAAGAGTTAGCACCAGCTAAGTCTGGGCCATTGGTACAGTATAAAAATATATAGAAATTTGGGGAGGGGCAAAAATTCTTGCCCCTCCCATAACGACGGAAAATATAGCCCCACAAACTTCTCTTGAACAAATCTGAGTCTCCACCTCAAAAGGAAGCTGCACACCAAATATCACGTCTCTGCTACTGCTGGTTCATGAGAAGAAGATTTTTTAAGATTTAGGCACACTTTTTGGGCGTGGCCCAACCAAGGAGGGAGGCAACTTGATTTGAACAAAATCAAATTACGATGTCATAACAAACTATTATCTCAAATATCAATTAAATTGGTTCAGCGGTTTGGGAGGTGAAGACGCAAACACCATGTTCACGGATGACGGACAGTGAGTGATCACTCTAGCTCTCCTGACTGAAAGTCAGGTGAGCTACAAAAAAATTCCTAGTTTGAAAACTGTGAGAGGAGTTAGCTGGACAAACAATGTACACTAGATGCGGACAGACAGACGGATGGGGGTAAAACAATATGCTCCCGACTATTTGCCATGGGACCATAAAAATACTCAGCAGGAGAAGAGTTAACCCTTTACCCAATAAAACAAAGAACCTGACAAGAGCCATTCACAATGAAAGTGTCAATGACACTGTAGCTTAACTTGACTGTGTGTTGTGTTTGATGAAAAGGATAATGTTTAATGTTTATGAAAGGATTATGAAATACGACAAGAATTGTGATAGAGAGTATGTTAATTTCTGCTCTCTGTATGCTGTTTTCAAAAAAAATAATTTGTGGTGTAGACTGTACTAAAGAATTGAGGAGTGGGTTAATGTGGACCTCACAGTTAATGTATGTCAACCAAAGTTACAGTGAAATTATTCCAAAAGGAGTCATCCTATCAAGTTACAATGAAATCCCTTCATAAATATAAATCGTAGACTTTGCTAAAGGAATCTTAGTCACATAACGGCTCGACAGACACAGTTGACTGATCATGACCAAAATAGAACAGTCTCATCTAGATATCAAACCAAGTTATCCTACCAGGTTACAATTAAATCCCTTTATAAAAAGAACCTGTAGACAGTACTAAATGAATTCAGGTCGTAATCAGGTGGCGGTAACAGCTGACTGTGACCAAAATAGGAAAGTCTCATCTAGACATCATATCGAGTTATCCTTCCAAGTTAAAATGAAATAAATCACTTCATAAATATGAACTGCAGACTGTGCTCATCAAATCTAGGACACAAACCTGTGTGGCCATCATGGTTGACCGATCACGCCCAAAGTAGGACAATCTCATCTAGACATTATACTGAGTCATCCCACCAAATTACATTGAAATCCCTTCATAAATGTGACCTGTAGACTGCATTAAAGGTTTTCGGGTTTCGGGCTCAGGCTGCCATTACGGTTGACAGATTGCAATCAAAAGGGGAAGTTCTCATCTAGACATTACAAGTTACAATGAAATCCTTCATATATACGAGCTGTAGACTGTGCTAAAGGTTTTCAGGCTTTGGGCTGTCATGGTCGGGCGATCGCAACTGAAAGGGACATTCTCATCTCGACATTATACCAAGTCATTTCACCAAGTTACAATGAAATCTCTTCATAAATAGACTGTGCTAAAGGTTTTCGGGCTTCGGGTCTGTGTAGCCATCATGGTTGACCGATCGCAACCAAAAGGAGATATCCTCATCTTGACATTATACTGAGTCATGCTTCCAAGTTACAATGAAATCCCTTCATAAATACATCCTGTAGTCTGTGCTAAGGGTTTTGGGCTTGGGCAGCCATCACAACTGAATGAACGAGACCAAAAGGGGACGCCCTCATCTGGACATTATCTGGAGTCATCCTACCAGGTTACATTGAAATCCCTTCATAAATACGACTTATAGACCCTGCTAAAGGTTTTTGGGCTTCAGGCCCTTGTAGCCATCAGAGTTGACCAATCACAACCAAAAGAGGATGTTCTCATCTAGACATTATACGAGGTCATCCTCCCAAGTTATAATGAAATCCCTCTATAAATACGACCTGTAGACTGTGCTAAAGGTTTTCGGGTTTTGGGCTCTTGCAGCTATCACGGTTGACAGACCCCGACCAAATGGGGAAGTTCTCATCTAGACATCATACAGAGTCACCCTACCAAGTTACAATGAAATCCCTCCATATTAAATACGACCTGTAGATTGTGCTAAAAGTTATCAGGTTTCGGGCTTGGGCAGCCATCATGGTTGACAGATCATGAGCAAAAGGGGACGTTCTCATCTAGACATTATTCAGAGTCATCCTTCCAAGGTACAATGAAATCCCTTCATAAATACGACCTGTAGACTGTGCTAACCCCCCCCCCCCCCCACAAGGACACCGGAGACAGGGGGGCAGCTTCAGCCCTCCCCCTTTTTCGCTGAGTATGTTCCTTAGAAATGACCTGTGCAATCTCTTTTGCCAATTAACAACACTTGATTTAGGTAATACTTGTAACAAAGTAACAAATTATGGCAAACTTGAATTATTTTTCGGCATGTATGATCTCATTTGACATGATTAATCATCAGATACCCAATTTTGTTTATCGGGCTCCCGGGGACATTCTCAATGGAGATTTTGAAGCTTTCTGCCCATGAGGACACAGTGTTTCTGCATTAAAAGGATACTGAAATGCTAGGAAATTGAGTGTTTTGTCTAATTTATCAAATTCTCAGAAATCAGAATTTTTTTTAACACTCCACCCCACCTCCTTCCCCACTTTAAATTAGGCTCTGGTGTCCCTGCTGCCCACCCTTAAAACCCAGCTCTAGCAAGGAGTGCAATACCCTCCAAAGAGATCAAATATCTTCAGTTTTAAAATGCACTATTCAATAACTGTATTCTCCACAGTAAGTCCAGGCATAACAACAAGCAAACTTACTTCTGATGGCCCTTCAACTATCACATGAAAATAGCGAGCATTTTGTTCATCTGCCTCTGCTTTTATACCTGGAACAGGTTCTGCCACTAATCTTTGGGTTTCCTGAAATCAAACAATTTGATATGATTAAAACTAGGTTTCAAAGTTGGACTTATGAGGTACTCACTATTAATCGTATAAATCCTGCTTGTAACAATACAATTGAAGCACTTTCAAGCTGTAGTTGGAAATTCATAAAGCCAAATACCAACTCATGATAGGCATTTTCAAGATGTGCAGGTACATGTACAGTACAAGTCAGAATAAGTTGTAGGATAACCACTATAAACTATGTATCTTTCTTTTTCTACACTGATAAGACCAGAAGCTGACATCATTTTCTGGAGGAAAGCTCCCCCTGAGAGCTTTCCAGAAAATGATGTCAGATTCTGATCATATCAGTGCAGGAGCAGCAGTATACATAGTTCATTGCGGTTATGCCACAACTTATTTTGACTTGTACTGTATGTAGCATGTCTAATGCCTGCCAAAAAAGTTTTGTGGGTAATTTGAGCATGCCTGTAAATCAGGCATGATTGTCAGGAATGTTTAGAATCAGTTTACTTCATCCAATAAAATACTTCAATGTCTTTAAAAACATTATTACCTGCCCCCCCCCTCCCTCCCACCCCCACATCCTGGCTGCAATGATACAGCCCCTTTATGATCTGATGCATATTGTGATTCATCCATTGTGATACAACAATTCTCTGTGCCTCTTGTACATTTGAAAATAACTTCTATCATATGACCATAGAAACACAAAGAAAGGCATGGCAATAAAACATAACAGGATAAGGTTGTTATTTCTGGTTTTAAAGTGCCCGAACTAGGGCAAAACGGTGCACTCAAAATAAATGAACTTAAAGGCCTGTGGATTCGTACAAGAAACCCAAAATAGCAAAGGTATGTCTTATATTTTCCCCACTCTCAGAGACCATAATGTTTAAAAAGATCGGATTGCACCAAATATTAACAAAGGTCTAACATGCAAGGTTAAAAATAAACAAGAGGCCCCAAGGGGCTTTAATCGATCAACTGACAAAGCGGTTCAAAGAAGTATTTTGGGTCATATTCAGTTAGTCACGGTTCATCAACACTACAGAGGAATGGACACCAATAAATGATAATAGTGATCCATGTATCAATGTATCTGTGAGAGAATGTATGTGTATGTGTGTATATGTATGTATGTATTTATTGTAAAGCCATTGAGCACCGTGTGTGGATTCTAGGCTTTAAAATTATTGTTATTATTATTCATTATCAGACATAACTCTGGCAGCCCTGTTAATTATGGGCAAATTGCCTAGGCTAAAAAACAGCCTATGCCAAATAATTTGCCTCGGCTAAAAGCCTAGGCTGTGATGCGAAACAGATCACCCGAGGCACATAGCGCCAAGAGGGGGGGGAGTATGAGATGGGGTGTCCCCCTCTCGTTGGTGGGGGTTCCGGGCAATTTTTTGATTTTGAGTGCAAAAGCAGACTGCTAGTGGCATTTCAGCAAGGAATATACTGTTCAACTAACTATCAGCTTAACCCTTTACCCAATGCAGACGATATCAAAATTTATTATTTTAAATATAATTTTTTCAAAAAAATTCCACAAAACCATATCATGTAACCCCTCGTTGGAACGAGCTCGACGAGCTCATTCCAACGAGGGGTCACATGATATGGTTTTGTTGAAATTTTTCTAAAAATAATATTTTTTTCAGCTGCTGAATTTGCATATTACGTGGGCGGATGCGGGCGATTCATTGGGTAAAGGGTTAACACAATGCATAGTGTAGGTTATTGATATTTTACACAAGTTTTATGTGTCACTGAAGACCAGCAGTAGCCCAGTATTTCTTTTCTCAGAAAATGAATCAACAGCTCAGTCTAGTACTGAACCTTTCAAAACTAGACTGAGTTGCGCTGATTTATTTTCTGAGAAAAGGAATATACAGAAATGTTTCCTAAATTTTCGAGTCGACTAGTCGTTCCCTGAATATCGAGTCGAAGTTGACTGATCGGCAGCACACTGCGTAATTATAATGAAAAACTTTGAAAACAGGAAACAGGTAACTGAAGAAGTGTACTCTGATGACATGATTGTTCCATGACCTGCATAACTTAAATCAACGCCAAATGAAAAGCTAGACAAACTATAAACAATAGATCATTGAATATTAAATGAATCTCATGATCAAATGGTGTGATTTGTTTGATCAGTATGTGCACTACGTAATGCCAGTTGTAAAACTTCATTCAGTAGTAAATATCATTATGTGACATTTTGTTTTCTGACCAATCTTATTACTGCAAAATTTACCCAAAACAAGAACGTGTTGAAAAAGCATGATGAACTTCTGTTGATGTACTTCTGTTGTCAGCGTTAATTAAAGTGAAACAACAGTTTGCAGGTATTCTGCACCTCATCTGTGTGTTTTAATCAATGTCAAGTCGGTAGATATATTTCTATACAAAACTCGACAATTTGTTCAGAAAAAACTCAATATGACGTAATTTTGCGTCACTTAAAAAATAGCTGACAGATTATTTTTTAATTTTATGCGTCGGAAATTGCCTCGGCTGAGCCGAAAACCGAGGCTAATTAACAGGGCTGCTCCAGTGTCCAAGTCAGAAGATTGTTATCATAGGACCTCATAACCACTTCCAATTCTATCAGTTGTAGCCAAACTTCCAAGGTTGTTATGTCACTGCAGTTTGAAAGGCATATTTTATGGAAAAAACGTAAGGAAAGGATTTGAACAAACTTGAACCTAACCTGCCCCCTCCACCCATCATAGAGAGCCCAAATATTAAGACCCAAATTGAACAAACTTGAATTTGACACCCCTAGAGATGTTACATTCCAAATATATAAGGATTCTGACTGGTGGATCTGAAGAAGATTTTTAAAGAAATTTCCTCACATTGCACAAACTTAAACTCTGGGCTCCAATATAAATTCAAAATATTATTAACTCAGGGCCCTAATTTCAACAAACTGGAATCTGAAACCCCTAGAGATGTTACATACCAAATATAAAAGGATTCCGACAGGTGGATCTGAAGAAGATTTTTAAGAAATTTACTCATATTCAACTAAGTTAAACTTTGGGCTCCAATAGAGAGCCCAAATATTAATCCAGGGACCCGATTTGAACACACTTGAATTTGAGCCCCTAGATATGCTGTATAACAAATATGAAAGGATAATGACTGGTGGATCTGAAGAAGGCAGGTATCGTTTTGGGTGTCTACTTGGTCTGAATATTGGACCCTTTCCCAACAGCATTTTGGCATGATTCCGAATTCAAACCAACAATTTTCCAATCTCAGTCCTCATTCAAATAAAAATTTTATTCTTCTTTTAACTCTTTTAAGGCCTTATTTTCACTTTAATCACTGTTTACTGCAACAAAACAGGTGCCTCAATCACAGGGGGGAGGGGGGTCTGCCAAAAAATTCCAGACACAGGGTAGGGGTGGATGGGTCCAATGGCCCGGAAAAAACGTGGAAATGACCCAAATTGCAAATTTTTTCCTGCACTTGAATTCATTCAAAGAATGATGTTCTCATACCTTTAAGATGATTCAGGGTGGTGAATAGAGTATTTTAAACATGCTTTGGAGAGAATGTGAGGTATAGACAAGCTCAGAAGAGTCAAAATTTTCTCAGTGAAGCTTCGGAATTTGGACAACTGAAGTGGACATTAGAAACATTAACATACACTGATCAAATTTGAATAATCTGGAATTGAGTTCTGTTATGAACACTTTTTTTTCAATTCAACCAAACTGACTCATGTAGAATTACCCTACTGAATTCAGCTATTAATATACTTTAACAAAATGTCTTTGCTATATAGTCTTCAGAACCAACTCATTTGAGTTTGCCTAATCCCACAGCTCATCTCTCCACATGTAAAAAGCAAAAACTATCATACTCATTTTGATTATTTATATAAAATGTAAACTTAACTAAAATCAACAAAAACATATTTAACCATGACTTGGTTAAGAAGTGAACTCTATGAAAATATTAAGATATTTGTAAATCGAAAATGTTGTGATAAAATAAAACACTGAATATAAAATAAAACATGGAAAAACAAACTGAATCTCTTCAAAATCAACAAAAATGAAACAATCGTACATCTCAAACAGTTTATATAGCATTGAGGGTATTAGTTTATGCAGAACAAACTAAAATTTTGGAATGCACAATAGCACAGAAAAAAGACCATTGATAATTGGCCTGGTTTCAGCAGTGTTTTGAGCTCTGGAATGAAATATGGGGGTGGGTCCCCTCGGGAGGGGTGGAAAAATTTTTTTAGACCCTGTGTCTGAACATTTTTTCCAGACCCCCCCTCCCCCCACCTCAACAGGCAGTTTTCTGACACATTTGCAAGTTACATCTCAAGAACCTTGTCAGTTGTTTCTAGGCAAGTCTTGGCTGCCTATATAGGCAGCCAGGTCTTGCCTAGACACATCCGCTAAGCCACAGAATGTAAACTGTTCAAGTGTAGCAAATACAACAATTTATAATAGAGATTACAAAGACTGATCATTATTTCATTGTGACTGTTTGTTATAAAACTTACAACATCTACTATACATGTATTAGCTTCTGCATTAATGTTCTCAACTCAATATGGAGGTAACAATTCTTATTCTTTGTGTCTTTCTTCTTCCATACAAATTCCCAATTGGAGCCTTCATGACAGGAATTTTCCCAATTGCATGGACCCCGGACCCTTTCCCAAGATGGTAGAAGAACCCCTGGAAGAAGATTTTAAAGAAATTTCCTCATATTGCACGAAGTTAAAATTCAGGATCCCATAGGTAGCCCAAATATTAACCCAGGTGAGGGACTCGTTTGAACAAACTTGAATCTGACCCCCCTCCACCCAGAGATGTTGTATACTAAATATGAAAGGCTTCTGACTAGAGGATCTGAAGAAGATTTTTAAAGAAATTTCCTCATATTGCATTGAGTTAAAATTTCCATAGGGAGCCCAATTATTAATCCAGGGACTATATTTGAACAAAATTGAATCTGACCCCCACCCCGATATGCTGTATACCAAATATCACAAGATTTTGAGAGATGGATCTGAAGACGAAGATTTTTAAAGATTATTCCCCATATTGCACTGAGTTAAAATTTGGGCCACTATAGGAGGCCCAAATATTAATTGAGGGATTTGATTCGAACAAACTTGAATCTGACGCTTGTAACAATGATGTATACCAAATATTAAAAGATTCTGACTTGTGGTTCTGAAGAAGAAGATTTTTAAAGCTTATTCCCCATATTGCCCTAAGTTAAGATTTGGACTTCTGTATCCTGTATTATGCCCAAATATGAATCGATAGGCTTAATTTGACCTTGACCACAACTGTATCTGAAGCAGCCCCCCCCCCCCTCCACACACACACCTCTATGGATGCTGTATACCAAATATCAAAGATTCTGATCGGTGGTTCTGGAGAAGAATTTTTTTTTTAAATTTGCAAATATGCTGACTCAGCAATTTTTCAATACAGACCACCCAGGGCTTACATTTTAGAATCGCAACCAGGCTGATCGATTGGCTCAATCTGAGGTTATGTTTATTCCCTTTATTATAATAGACGCATGTGGTGGTGTTGACAACACAGTCACACACAGAATAAATTTTTTAAAGACTGCCGATGATATTCATGTGGCTTTTCCCACCATATGTATAAAACTTGTGCCTGGCAATCGAACAGTCATCATAATGGAATGCGGTAATAAATAAAGGATTCAAAATCATTACATCATATAAGGTTTATAAGGTCAGTATCAACCTGTTTGTGAGTTTATTTTTGCCATACCCACCCCCTCACGTTTTCTACGCAGCGCTTGTCTGAGATCGTCATTTAGTACATATGCGGCAGAAGTACACAAATAAACCTGGAATCGATTCCCATTGCCGGAAATTATTTTATTTTACGAAATCGCTCGTCGCTTGATTCACTGAGATTGGGAAAATAATAGATTGATGATGGGGCCGATTGACCAGCCTCATCAGATTATATTTGCAGCTGATTACTAGGCCTGGTCAAAATGCAAGTCCTGAACACCCCAACAGTAAACACAACCAAAGGCAAAGGAGGTAGGTGGTTTGTTTCTCTACAGGTTGTGCTATGGAGATGGAAGAGGAAAAGGAAATGCACAAAATTGCCCAAGAGAGGACGCATGACAAACTCTATCCACAACTAGCTTTAAGAGAGATAGTGATGACAAGACTATCGTTAATAATTAAGACATGGCTGAAGATTCCCTCGCACAATTTGTGGTGCTGCCATTGGAAATCAGTTACAAAAGAAAAGATGCTGCTTTCTTTTTGTATCCAAGGAGGTAGGTGCTTTGTTTCTCTACAGGTTGTGCTATCGAGATGGAGGAAGAAAAGGAAATGCACTAAATCACCCAACGATGGTTATTCTTTAGCAACAAGCAGTCACGATTTTAGTCAATTTGCACATATACTTCTATTTTTTCAAACTTGAAAATTGAAATCTATGCCCCTCCAGACCCCCTCCAATCTTCATTTCTGGCAGTTTATACATGTTCAAGTAAATTCAGGGTATTTTTTGTTTTTAAAAATTTGATGTTTTTATTGGGGTCCTGGAAAATTGATTAGCAATTTCATTGTGTCAGAGTTCATACTCCAGCATAAGCCCATCTCTAACTTTACAAATGTGTTTACAAATGTGAGTTACCAAGTGGCCCCTTCCGAATCTAAGCATACCCTTCTCCATGTAATTTTCAGTTTTCGAATAAAGTCAAAGGAACTGGTAATTATGACAAAAATAGGTAAGTGATCATCTGATGATCGCGACAACTAACCTTACCAAATACATAAAAAGCTAGAGTACCCTGGTCCCGTACGGCGTAGGTTGGCAATGAAAAATAAATATATCAGTGATTGAAACATGCTCTTGCAATTCATGATTTGACTTCCAATTTGCAAATCGATCCACCTGAACAAAAAAAGTCGTGGAAGATGATTATGAACAATGACTGGTGAACATCAAGGAAGCTAATTTATAGGCACCAACATCGTAGAAAACACTAGTGGAGTTTGGTCAACTAATTTGAAAACACTTGTAAAATGGTGGTTAAATTTATCATTTCGCATGAGCAATGGATGTTCATAATAAATTGGTGTATTGTTACACTGTTTATCTGTAGTTTTACCATTTTTGAATTGGAATACTGGATGAGCACATAAAATTTTTAATTGCACAATGCAAACCAAATTTCAGTGATTGGATCGCACATGGGAGATCTTGCTTCGCAAACTACGATCAGACCATCATTTTAATGGCACGCGATCGCTCTCACGTGCCATTGCTCGTGCAATTACAATTTGCGGCGAACGATCAATCACACACGTGGAAAAAAAAGCAGTTACTTTTTCAGTTTACATCAACAATGTCAGAGTTTCTGAAACTTAGTCTGTAAACACTAGGGCTGCCACGACTATTCGAATAATCCAATAACCGTCGTAAGGTGCTATAGTCTACATTTTTAGCCATATAGATCATGCCACTGAATGATAATATTGGTCTCCGAGGGACACGTAACATTTCTTGGTACCTGTTATTCTTCATATTCATTGTTTATATCACGAAAATAGGCAGTAAATTTGACTTTACCCTCGCATATTATTTCATGAAATGGATGTTGTCATACCTAAACTCCACTCTAGATCAAGCCATTGTGAACAAATTGTTCATAATCCATGTTAATTTTTAAATCCAATAAATTTAATATCGATGTGGAATTTATTGACACTAAATTTCTGAATGAATGTCCATACTTTGAAGTGTTAGCATCACGTGACAGTGACTGACACAAAGTTGCTTACATGTACGTCAATGAGGAATTCCCGGTAAACCCTAGTTTTTAGATGACCCGATTGGCTGGAATAAACACCGTGTGCTATATTCCTGGCAATTTTCATCAAGCGACTGTTTCTATATCCCCAAAATGACCCAAATGAAAACTTCAGAGTCCAGACGGTGCTTTGATTTTCACTTGTGTGTCAAGATTTTGAACTGCATTTACTTGTACCTCACTAAATATTCCATCATATTATGCTTAAAAGTTAGAAATTTAGTGGTAAGAAATTGTAGTGTTTGTATCATTAAACAAATTTGTACCTTATCTCAGTGCTTTATACTATTATTTTGTAATTGCATCTCCTTTTTTCCTTTCTGTGTACTAAGAGGCATTTTTCAATTTGGCACGCCACCAAAGAAACCGCGTGCGTGGCGTCATCTTGGGCGCACGATGTGTAGCGCGTCTGGGTTTTTTTTAAAATTAAGGTCTGCTGTGAAGCAAACCCGAACAAAAAATACCCCGAGCAAACCTTTCAAATTTTTATTAAAAAATTCAACGTTAAAAGAAAGGTTAAATTTATTTGTTATTTGGTTAATTATCGAAATTATGCAATAAAAATATCACTGTAATCAACATATCGTGTTATGTTCACAAGACTAATTTTCCATTGCATTCCTCATGTACTTTCCATTGCATTCCTCATGTATAAATTTGGTATCTGTGAAAACAGGTGTTTGGTTGTTTGAATTATTGCTTCTGTAATCTTTTGCACACCTTTTTTAAGTCAATTAATTAGTTCAGCCAGGCAACTAAGAACTAACTAACGGGACAGACATATTAAATCTCATTTTTTCATCGAGAGAGACAATGAGAGATTTTCAAGACAAAAATCTCACAATCTGTTGACATTGCAAAACATCTTAAATGCACATTTAGATATGATCTGTTTTCTACAGGGAGCAGCTGCTTGATTTTCCAGTACAAAATTCGCAAGTGCATTTGCCTTGGCGATGTTCCCCTGAAGTTTACAAAAATACAAAATTAATTTGAACAATCGTTTGCTTTCTTGTTTGTTTGTACCAGTCTGTCGCATGTGAACCCCAAAACAATGCCTTTTTAAATAGAATACTGATGTGAAACTGAAGCTGTTTTTCAAACCAAAAGTTGGCCATGATTCTAGCACCATTAGTCATGTGGCTGACATAGTGTTTCAATTTGAATGGAGTCCCGATTTTTCAGCCAGCTAGAGCGCAAAACAAGAATTAAATATGCAGAAACAACCTATGAAATAGTGTGAGTCTGTGATATTTCAATAATTTTTTGTTGTTTTGGGGGTAAAACAGTTCAAAGCTTGACAAAGTTATCAAAAACCGGTGTTAAATTTATTTAGAATGTTCCGCACATTTAATAGACTTTTCTTCTCACTGAAATAGGGTAACTTGACCCATTCTCGGACATGTACCTAATGTCGGACACCTAGTTCCATGGTCAGATATTTCATCGATTTTGTGTTTATTGCGTTATTTCAGGATTAGAAATTACACTGGATTCGCGATCGACCCACGCGCATAAAATTGCGATAATTTGTTTGCGCATAGATTGCGGTTATCGCCTTTCGTTTTAGTCACGTGACAACATCAAAAAGCAGGAAAACAAAAAGGAACAAGTAAAACGAAAAAAGTCGAAGAGTAAGTATAATAATAAGAGTATATAATTGTAGAAAAAATACTGTCTACGACACGTACGAAACATTTCATTCAGAAAACAAAATACTTTCATACATCATTCATTGAAAAGAATATGTTTTATTATTCAAAGCACCTGCGAATTTAAGATTTGAGGTCAGATAGTAGTAGTACCTATTCTCGGACAAGCCTGTACCTTTTTTTCGGACAGTGCGGAACCTATTCTCGGACACTGATTTGTGTATGCGCATGTAGTATAATCATCACAATAAATTCATATCATGTTTGTAGGCCTTATACATCTGTCGGATATTTTCCAGCTTCAACTTACAAAACACTGATTTTTGGGGTGGAATCGGGGGCCTCGGAGCAATACGAAAGTAGGGCCGATGCAGATCCCGAAATTCGTCATGATGATCAGCAATGTCGTGGTAAGAGCTGTGATAGGATGCCACGGCTCTTACCACAGCATTGACGATTGACGTGATGAATTTCGAGGACTGCCAATATGTCCTAGCCCCCCTCCCCCCACACACACACGCCCGTTTACGCTAACTGGCTCCACACCCATACATTTTTTTTTTCTCAATTGGAGAACGTTGTCCAAGCTTAAAATCTGAAACCACCTGAATGTATACCCTTCACCTCCCCCTCCTCCCTTCCCACCCCACCGTAATTTGCCGTATTAATGACCTTATTGCTGTCTCCAGCGTAAATATTTATGCACATGACTTTTGAAAAGACTGATTAGGGGGGGGGGGGGGGGAGGGGAGGCATGGTGGGCTGCAGGCAAGATAATTTCGGAGGGAGTGCCATATTGAGTGTCGATAGGGCGAGTGTCAATTCAAAGCAGAATGACCATAAATGGTCGATCCCACAGGATTTGTTTTTGAATTCGAGCTGAATTTTCTCACAAAATAGTTTCAGAATACCCCATCGATTATCGATACAGACTGTTCAGTGTAGTGCGGTCGTCAAGGCCCCCCAATTGTGCTAAATTAATTCACCCCCCCCCCCCCCCACACAGCCACCCCCTTCCCCGCAACTTTCATTTCTACCCACCCGCCTTTCCTCCAGCTGCTACATCAACTTCACCCCCTTTTTATATGTTCCCATGTCACCCAAACTACACAACAGGTGACGTCCGACAATAGGTAATATGCTGTCCGACATAAGGGAACAGGTGTCCGAGAACTGGTACCTTTCACTCCGTACCTATTTATTTTTCATTCCTCTCTACCCCAACCAATGAGAAGTCCGAATGTTTTAATTCTTTAAAAGATACCTTGAAACGACTATTTTCATTGGCTAAATGGGCAAGTTACATTCAAGAGTCCTGTTAGTGAATTTTTGAAGAAGAAAGATGGGGTGTCCGAGAATAGGTCAAGTTACCCAACATGTTAAATTCTTTGAACCGAAAAGTGTACTTGATCGGAATGATGGTGACTTAAATCCAGTGCGTAATTACAGTAATTATTCAGTGTTAATTGTTGCCACTCGGACTCGTAAATGCAGGGGATCGTTTACTTCACTAAAGTGCTCAGGAATTCACGCGAATGCTGCGGCAGATGTGTCACCGCAGGGTAAATTTTTAACACAACGGCTGGCACATACTGTATCAATTAAATGTTATAAGGACAATTTTTATCTAATAGGTGTCACTGTTTTTCTTTATGAGGGATGTGCCGAATGCACCAGAATCATCCAAGGTCAAGTGCCAAATTGTACAAACTCAAGAGCCAAATAATTCAAAAACACAGGTGCTGGATCGTCTGCATACCAACTATCTTTCCTTAATTATAATTATGGTACCTTACACTCGGGATTAATTCAGCGAAATTGCATATCATATTCTCAAGAAACCTATTAGAATTTAATATTACAGTAAGGCGTGGTACGAATATACTTATATATAAGCTTGGTCAGGGCTTGCCTTGAGTCGGGGCTGATCAGCCCAGGCCCCGAGATCAGCCCCGAGGAGCACTTGCTGGGGGCTTTTTTTCAAGCCCCGACATTTTCCACAAAAAAGCACTAACAATAATGGACAAAACAGAAAAGCAGCCCCGAAAAGGCCCCAACCTCAATATGTGGGGCACTTTTTTTAGGCCCCGACCATTTTTCTCAAGGCGAGCCCTGCTTGGTGCGTGTTGACAGGTATGAGTTGTCTATAAACCCTGGTTAAGGCTGTGACTGTGAGGATCGGTCCTGCAGACCATAGAAACGAAAAATAACGGTTACGAAGACACTTCAAACGTGTCTTAACGATCTCTTGATCACTCTACATATAAAAAAAACTAACTCATCTAAAAAGAAAAGAAGGCTAAAACGTTTAAAATCAACAAACACTTGTGTTTGACAAACGGTGAAACCGGCGAAACATCTAGAAAGCGACGAAAATAGGGGACACTTCACCGAACATGAAACTGAATTGAAACCGTTCGGTGATTATCATTTCTTTGGATTCAGAAGTATTACTTTTAATATTCTTCTGGGCAATCCTGCCATTTTAATAATGTAATAAAGATCCTTGAGATGAATTTATATATATTTTCGACAATTTACGTAATGTTATTTCAACAATATGGCGGAAAACCAAGCAAATTGAGTCAGCATCAGTTAACATAGTTTCGAATTTTTAATATCGAAAAGAAAAATCTTTCCCTTGATTTGCAAGAAAATAATATAGCAAGTGATCGAATTTCAACCCCCCAAAAAGATTCCTTGACTATTTGGTTGCCAATTTGGATAGAGTAGAATCTAACATCTTTGAGATATCAACCCCAAGTGAACTCGGTCCGGATATAAGAAAACTACTGGCAGTGCTTACTATCGGTGACGATTTTTTTTTGTCACCGATAGACACAAACTTACCAACAAATATATCATCTCCAGTGGGTGTGTTTTCAATTTTAACTGCGAACAATGAATTCAAAAGAATCAGAAATATTAAAAACTCACGTGTTGTTCACCACTTCAGTGAATCCTGAATATGAGTTATGACTTCAATCAATTATATTTCCACAAGTTTAGTACTCCGCGACCTCACTGAGCCTCCGCCTCAAGTTCAAAATAAATTGTTTCACTCCGCTTAATTCTAACAACTGTCGTCGTCCAAGAAACATGAAATTATATTCCATTAATTTATACCATTTATCACACAAGCATTAACAATGAATTATAACATGAACAGCATGATGCAGCTGTAAACACTGGCATTTGGTGATTTAGAAACCCCCAAAGCGACGGCACTTGTGACAAGTAATTTTTCAAAGAGACGTCATTCGTTCGAAATGACGTCATGTTTTTGGATTCGACTACATTGTTATTACAAGACTGATGGCATGTTGCAGTTAATGCTTAACAATGAAAGTTATTTTTTGTTCGGCATAATAAAATAATTAGAAAGTTTCTTTTCCTGTTCTATCGGTCGATAGTACCTGAGTTTGTGTGATTTCTGAAACAAAACCTTCAACAGCTTCACTGCTTCAGGTTTTATTTCAGAAATCACACAAACTCAGGTACTATTGACCGATAGAACATGAAAAGAAACGTTCTAATATTATAATAGTATGGGTATGTGATAGAATATTGATGGGGGGAAGTGGGGTTTTCTTCGACGTTTTCCCCGCAAAACAGTTGACGTTGCTATTGACGTCGTGACGTAACGATGCGCATGTGACGTCATAGAAGCATTGACCGCTGTTGTTGTCCACTGTACAATCCGACATTACGTTATTCCGGTCAGAGTGTGTCAGGCTTCTCGTACGGGAGTGATATGGTAGTGGCGATACATTCACATGTAGGTCCCCTGTTAGCCCTGGGTACTACCAATCGACTTAATGCTTTGTACTATCCCATAATTGATACAGGTAGTATGCAATGCTAGGTCAAGCGGTATTGTGGTGTTGGGGTGAGTTGGGATGTGGGTAATGCATGGTTGTCTAGTGCGGTAATATTACAAATCACCTGTACCAAGCGTGGGCCAACACAACGCTTTACGTGATAGTGGTATTAAGGGCTAACAGTAGACCTATGGGGTACAGACAGTTCGTCCTATACTACGGCACCGGACAACCAAGCACAACACAACATGTCTTAGCATTCATATTACCAATTTCAGCTGTAGGCAAGTATTACGCCATAGGTAGATCAGTAGTACCAGCGCTAACATTGAGCCAGTAGGGGTAGAGTACAACAAACTGTATACCCTATACTGCTATTCTAGACAATCATGCATACTCCACAACACCACGTGACCTAGCATTATGTACTACCTATACCAGTCATAGGATATTATATAAAGCCTTTGGTGGATTAGTAGTACCAAGGGCTAACAGGAGCCTTACAGAGGTATATAACACCCATACTGTACTACCACACTAGACAGCCATGCATTACCCCACCCATCACACAATACCACCTGGTCTGCATTTACGTACTAACTTTACTAATCACAAGGTAATATAAAGCCTTAGTTGGATAAGTAGTTCCAAGGGCTAATATGGTATCTACAGTGGTATATAACACCCATACTATACTACCTCACTCGACAATCATGCATTAACTCCCCACCCCCACCCACCCCACAATTGCGCTCCACCTAGTATTACGTACTACTTTTATCAGTCATAGGAGAGTATAAAGCATTAGGTCGATTAGTAGTACCAAAGGATAACAGGGAACCTACAGGAAAATTAACCGCTACTACTTTACGACGCATCCTGACCCGAATAACGTAATGTCGGATATTTCAGTGGACAGTAAAAGCTGTCAACGTTTCTGTGACGTCGCATCACTGCTCTCCCAAAAGTCCGGGTAATTGGGGTTTAATCATACGTCCTATTTTCTGCTTTGGTTAGGCCTCCAGTTGTTGCGAAATTTGACCTACAGTAGTATATTGCGTGTTACGTAAGGTTTTAAGGGGCCATTAGAATCTATAGTAAATTGTAATAAAATAACATAAGAGTACTTGAAAGTACTCGCAAGCAGAATATAATCGTGTAGAACAGGAAATGATTAAATGGAAGTGTACTATGAAACACAGGACATCTAGTGAAAATGCAAGCTATATTATTACTGTAACTTGTCATGTATGTGGAGAAACTGTTTATGAGGGGTCAGTAAAGGTTTGTACTACCTATCAATCAATTACCCATTGTTCTAAGCAAACACCAGATGCGCGTTCATGTGTGCATTCCAATAGACGAGAATTATATACAAAACTGTCAATGTGGTAGTTACGCGTTGATGAAAGTTATTAAAGGTTTCTTTGAAATGTCACTCAAACACACCTGTTCCAGGGAGGTAGTACGTAGAGTAACAGACCGTGAGAAACAAAAGTCAGAATATATTCGCTAACGGTCTAAGTGGCGATGATTTGTACACCTTCCAATGGCTGTTAGAAGCGCTCTTCGAGTACATGGGAACCTAGTCCAAACTTGGACCCACAGTCCGTAATATAATTTTTGGCGTTGGTACGGCCTGTAGGTCCAACGCTCTCGATACCTGTGCTGTACTATACGACCTGCAAACGATTTACTTGCAGGTCTATCTCGCCTCGTGGGAACAATATGGCATATCCAGAAGCTTTTTGTTATTATGTGGCCGAAAGAAGGATAATTGTAAAAAACAAAAACCTCGTTTTCCTAGGATTCAACCAGGGATTCCCTGATTGCAACCAATCGCTTAAGGAAGGAATGACGTCATTATGTTTAAAAATACAAAACATGGCTGCCATATTGTTCCCACGAGGCGAGATAGACCTGCAAGTAAATCGTTTGCAGGTCGTATAGTACAGCACAGGTATCGAGAGCGTTGGACCTACAGGCCGTACCAACGCCAAAAATTATATTACGGACTGTGAGTCCAAGTTTGGACTAATGGGAACCTAACCCGTACTCTGTGAGTGGCGTGGTGGTATGTTCAGTTGATGGGAACTTGACAATTGGTAGACAACAAAATCCACTATTGTATCAAATCATACCTGATTTGCAGAACTCGAACGCTTAGCGATGTGTCGCTTGATGCTTAGTTGCCATCGATGATGATAACTGGGCTATCACGCGCTCTTCTAAGAGAGGACACCTTCCAGGCCGACGTTAATTGAAGATTTGGGATTAATGTTAGAATATTGGGACGGACTGGTGGAGGCACGTAAGTAGTAGTGCTCGCACGTTTCAGGGATAGTTTGCCGGACCCCGGTGCCGGACCCCGGAAGTGACGTCATGTCACGTGACGTAGTGGCGCCATGTTGTGTTGTTATGGTAACCCGCGTGAGCGGCCATCTTGTGACGTCATCCCCATAGTGATACGTGATGTGAGTGCGCATGCGCAGCTCGTGTTGTTAGGGTGATACGTGTTTCCGTCGTCCATTTTGTATACTAGAGGCCGCCATCTTGGTTTCTATGGTAGCACGTGGTTCCTATGTTACCCAATTTTTCTGCAATAGGACGGGGTATGTTCGGAGGGTATGTTCGTTTGAATCGGAGTATTTTCTGGAACGACTTCCCTGGATAATTACCACAAACAACCCGACAACTTGTATTATTTCGAATTCTTTCAGAATTCTCTGTTTCTATCTATATATGCAATAGTTTACGTCTACCTAGGCATGTTCCTTTATTCTAGAGTATACTCCAGTAGCGTAGAAGAGCCTATTAATTGGAATAGTTTACCTTATTATTGCTATATTTAGCAATTTCTGGTCTATTCTTGTTAGTTCTGACCCTATTCCAAGTACTCTTGTTGTTTCATATATCTAAATTATAACTAACCAATCAGATTGCTTGATTTCCCATAATCTCTATGCCGAGTTATCTCCCTTGTGTATAATAAAATACTATATCCAATGGCCATATCCCATGGAATCCCATTTTTTGCAAAACACCTGTGGCTATGGAATCCCTTTTTTGTCGTATGAGGCCATGAGGGCTACGCAAAAGCCTCAATGAGTCCTCATTTATTATCCTTCATACCCTCATTGAATTTTGAGATTATGAGGACCTTGAAAAATCCCTCAATGAGGTATAATTTACTACGACTCTTAGCCCCATTTCAGTATTTAACAGGTATATCCTATGAAATCCCATTTTGGAAAACGCCTGTGACTGTGGAATCCCTTTTTGTCGTATGAGGCCACGAGGGCTATGTAAAAGCCCTCAATGAGTCCTCATTTACTATCCCTCATAGCCTCATTAAATTTTGAGGTTATGAGGACCATTAAAATCCCTCAATGAGGCATAATTTACTACGACTCTTAGCCTCATCTCGGTATTTGAGGATACCCATGGCCTGGTATTGTATTATTCGAGGATACATATCGAGGATACCTTTTATAGGATACTTATCTGAGGATACTATATAGGCTGTACATATCCCTATAGGTCTCTTGCTGGCCCTTAGTACTATTAATCCACCTGATGCTTTATGTTATCCTATGACTGGTATAGGTAGTATGCAATGCTAGGCATAGGGGTATTGTGGGTAGGGGTACTGCCTGGTAGTTTAGAACGGTACTATAGTATGGGCGGTATATACACCTATAGGCCCCTGTTAGTGCTTGGTACTATTAACCAACCGATTGCTTTGTTTTATTATATGGCTGGTATATGTAGTACGTTATGGTAGACCTAGTGGTTTTGTGGGGGTGGGGGTAATGCTTGGTAGTTTAGAACGGTAGAATAGCATAGGCAGTACATATCCCTGTAGGTCTCTTGTTGGCCCTTGGTACTACTGATCCACCAGATGCTTCATATTATTGAGCGGTATTCTGGGGTGGGGTCAATGCCTGGTAATACAGAACGACAGCAGAGTATGGTAGGTATATTCCCCTATAGGTTCCATCCTAAACGTTCATAGTATTAACCTACCAAATGCGGGTTACCATAACAACACAACATGGCGCCACTACGTCATGTGGCATGTCGTCACTTCCGGGGTCCGGCACCGGGGTCCGGCAAACTATCCCTGAAACGTGCGAGCACTACTACTCACGTATTTGGATGTGGGTACCTCATGTCACCCGATCTGCTGTCTATAACTTTATCTAGATCACGTGATGCTCAGCATGCGTGAATTTACATTTCTGTCCAAGGCCAATCCCGTACCTTTATGTATATAACAGCCAGCGGAACGCCTAAACAGACACCTCCGATCACACTAACAAGCGGTACGTTGTTAGCAATCTTGCACACTCTAGCGAAAAATTTGACTGGGCAGGAAGCCATGACAATCCTAAGGAAACTGCAGTCACTCCAGTATTATTGAATAAGTGTGTTAGACTATTTTGATGCTAGAACTTAGTGAAATTCTTAAGGCTTTGATGCTTAATAAAGGTAATTGGTATCCAGAAAAGAAATTGCCATTTGTTCACTAGAAGTTATAAGGGAGCACACTGATCAGAGGGCCTGCAACTTTTAAGAACCACAGCCACATACCAAACACGTTTTGGTAAGAACTGAAGTCCGAAATGTTGTATAAAACCACTAGCCGAAGCCATTAACGCCCACTATGCCACACAGTGTGCAATATGTTACAGTTTATTTTATTGGACAAAAACGTTTTCCAAGAAAAATTTTGCAAATAGTTTTCACAACTTTCAAATACCAATTAAAATGAATAAAAATGTGGACATCGGAGTCACGTTGTCAATGAATCTGTCATCTGGGGTTTGCATTTATTGTTTGCAATGCTTCAACACTGGATTGCCATGGAAATGCATCCCAACAACCACTTTTTGATGCTATTACCACGGTAAAACGAGGTGATGGTGGGCACGCGTGGTGCATGTTTTTATGACACTTTGGTTTCTATGTTAGTGCACGCGGTTGCGCACACGTTTGTTTATCTCCCTTGAATGTACAAGTCAAAAGTAAAAAAAATCCTCGCCTCAAGCACACTGTTGCCCACACAATGGTCCTCGCCAAGTCATGTTCCGGGATAAAATCCATCCCTCGTTGCCTCTCACAGGCTATCTCGGTCCACTGCCCATTTACTGAGTTAATCGCCCAGCCGAGTCCCTCCATTAGAATCAACCAACCAACCGAATCACTTGATTAACCTTAGCCCCCGCCGTCTAGCAATCCTTGTTTGAATCATCCCCCTTGCCCAAGTTGACCCGCGGGTGTTCTCTGTCGCGCTACTCTACACATGTAGGCCTATATCTACAGGTCTGTGTATGCCTAAGTGAGATCGCAGATTGCCCACTCGCCAAAAACCCGAGACCTGCATGCCTCTTGCTTAGGCCTACACTCCGAACGTGCCCAGACGTGCCTGTGTGCAAGGGTACGAAGTGCACTCCGACAACACAGGTATGCAACATGCGTGCATGTAGGCCTAGGGTGATTGAGGAGAACCGAGGACCGTTTTAAGAGCCCAGTTGGGAACTTTGTTTTTGTGACAACTGTTTTAGCAACCAGCGTATGATATAAGTGCGTTTGTGGATGAACTACTGGCGACAATCAAACTGGTTTCAATCACCCCATCTGCATTCGGTCATGCATGTCATGTGATGTCATTTCGCACCTCTGACCTCAGAGTGTGAACACCTTGATTGCAATAATGGAGACTCTGGAACTACCAGCTAGACTAAAGAAAGCCATCTCAGCTCTGGGCATCTCTCGTCCCATCTCCTGAACTATCCAGGAAATAGGCAAGAGCGTCCATCTGACGCTGGAATTTAATGTGGAGAGAACACCACAACACCACCATCCTCGGGGAGAGGTAGTACCTTTGGTGAGAGGATCCCCTCTCACACTGGTCCTCACCCGAGAGGTCTGGAGCCCCGAGAAGAGTGAGAAGAATAAAAAGAAGAAAAGAAAGAAGAGCCCGTCGAGCAAGCGTAGGGATGCCCGACGCTTGGTGGCTTTCCCGGATAAGAAGAAAGAAATGAGTGGGGTTGGAGGTTTCGGAGGCAGCCGCCAGTTCCCCTCCTAGTTCCACAGGCACACCCAACCAACTACCGGCTCCCCAGCCGATACAGTTGGACGAAGAACGTCCTGTGGAGATTGAGGAGGAACTGGAAGTTGCTGTTTCGCTACTTCCCACCCCCAGTCCCCTCTTCCTTCGTTGCAGGACAGCTCTGGCAAACGATCGATGGCAGACATTCTTCTGGAAAACGAACAATTTATAGACAAAATTAATGCCAAGAAGACAAAATGGGCTCTCGCGAGATCACCAGACTAGCGGATGAATTATTTCTAGGAAAACAAAAACCACCAGACACAGCTAGCTGCTCTACAACCACGATCTCTCCATCTCAGCCTCCTCCTAAAAAGAAGACCCGCAAAAAGCACCGACACGGATAAAAACCTCCTTCTCCTTTCCTCTTTTGCTACGCCTAAACATAACGCAAAACTACTATACAGTTATTGAGGGTCGAAAGGGGCTTACCCACACCGTCCCTGCGCGCCTTCGGCGCGTAAAAACTATTTCGACTATTCACTACTGGCGGCATTTCAATCATCATACTGCCATCAGCTCATTCATTCACACATCTGACTTCGGAGTGAGAAGACCTCAATTAGCTACGTGATGGACTTCTTCACACTTCAAATGAAGGGCACCTTGATGGCAATGAACGCTGGCCATCGCCATCATGTTTCATCGCACTTCACACTTCTGGCACCAGAGCGAGAACAATAATTAGCAATGGATTTCCTGCCAAAGAAAATCAAGGATAATTTTCTGGTGCTGGACGCTAGCTCACTTCTCAACTGGGATGTGCATGTGGAGAATGGCTGCGTCCAGCTCATCGTTAAGTACAAGATGAAGCCCACCTCCGAGAGTGGTAGCACCTTCGCGGGCCTGCCCGCAGTGGTCCACCCCAGAGGAAGGGAAAGAAGCCTGCCACCGAAACAATCAAAACACATGTGGAAGTACAGAAAAAGAAGAAGTCACCACCTACCAAACGCCGGACCGCCAGGCGAATGGAAGCCTGGCTTGAAAGAAAAGGAGAAGATCAGAGACAGAGAAACAGGAAGAGGAGAAGAGGTGTCAACCATCAACCCCCCCCCCCCCCCCCACGCAACCCGCACCTCTTCACCGAAGAGGTCGGAAGGCGGGGAGACGGAGGAGGCTGAGGAGGATATGAAGGTCACCCAATCCAAACCCACATTTCCTATCTGCTTGGACCAATTAAGCCTGGGCTCATTGAAGAAGATGACGACAACCTGGAAGTGATACCATCCGCCGAATGTATAGAAGCCCTGGATGAACGCGCTATCGACATCCACGGATCCCTCAACACTGATTTCGTCGGTTCCATCAGCCAGTTCAGGACATACATTGAAGACCACTGGGAAGAGTGCGAAAACAAAGCTAAAGTCCTTGCCTATCCAGATACGCACCTAGAAGCCATGAAAGTCATGGAGCAGGACTTCCACAGCATATCAAAGAGTTACTCACCCGGAAAAGACAAGAAAAAGGGCAAAAAGAATAGACGTCATTAACCCGACCCGGTCTCTTTCCTCCTTTAACACGCCAGATATGTCGAAAGGGGCTTGCTCCAAATCATCCCTGTGGCGCGCGAAACCATTCATCTTGCTTGCCATGTACGCGGGTCCTCTAATCATCTGGGACGGCCATGTTGATAGATAACCATCAAGTACCAGCTAGCAGAGTCCCACCTCTGGGAGTGGTAGTACCTTTCGCAGGGCCCCTGCACTGGTCCACACCAGAGGAAGGGTAAGAAAACAACGACCACCACTGAATCCACGACATCCACGAAGAAGAGAAGAGAAAAAAGAAGAACAAGTCGCCATCAACCAAACGGCGGGATGCGAGCGTAGGGAGAATGGCTTGGGAGGAGAAGGGAAGAGAGGGACATGAGAGGGAGGGGGACTGACATCAACTCATCTTCACCGCCAATATCACACATACCTAACCGCTCTTCCCCAGAGAAGTTGGAAGCTAGGGGGGAGTCGGAGAGGGATATTGGGGCGATGGCGGTCAACCGAACCGACCCTGGCTCAACCTGGACCAATCGGTCAATGAGTCCAAACTGGCTTCGGCATCTGATTACCAGACGTCAGATGAACCACCTCCATACCACCTGGAATCACTCGGAGATTTCATAGAGCGACTGGACAACGCATGCATCACAGTGTACGGCGAGCTTAAACTTGACTTGGAGGGCCCGTCGATGATTTCATTGAATTCGCCCAAGACCATTCCGGCTATCCTGAAGAGACCATCAACCCAATCACTACAGAGCCCTCCAGTAAAAAAAAATAGAGGCCCCGAAGACTCGATACCAACCATTCCACAAATGGCTGAAAGAAAGAGGTACATTAACTGCAACAACTGCCACAATCTCAACATCCCAGCTTCCTCCTTCAAAAAGAACCAAAGAAGACACAACGCCGCTAACTACCTTGACACTCTCATCCTCTACCACGTTCGGACATAGTACAGAAAACCACACTTATACAGTAAAAGAGGGCCGAAAGGGGCTTGTTCCACATCGTCCCTGCGCGCCTTCGGCGCACGAAACCATTGAAGCATCAACCACTGGCGGAAGAATACGAACAGGCTATGGCTGCAGGTTGAAAATATTGATGAGTTTGTAAACTTCATACATTCATGCACTTACCAGCCATCTTACTTCCTGATATTATGCTGTATCATGTTCCTGGGCCGGAAAAAAGGCCTCTCTTGTTCATGCACACTAACACCACGTACTATCATGGTAATGACGTCACAACACGGCCACACAAGCGCGTTACCATATAAACTCAGGAGGAACCCAACATGCACCGTGGTGTTACGTCTCCTTCTGGACCCACCAGTGGGTCTCCCGGAATACTACTCTCCGACACAGAAAGGCTATGACAGTGGTAGTAGGAGAGCGATGGATCGTGCCTTATTGGGGGACCCCTGCGGGGACCCCGGAAGTGACGTCATGTCACGTGACCCAGTGGCGCCATGTTTGGTAATCATGGTAACACGCGTGAGCGGCCATTTTGTGAAGTCATCCCCATACCGATACGTGGTGTTAGTGCGCATGCGCAGCGCGTGCTGTTAGGGTGATTTTAAACTAAATTTGAACTAAATTTTTCCAATAGGGAAGGGAGTACCCTCGAGTGTTTATGTTAAATTACGGAATCCAATTTTACGGAGTCGGATAAGAATCCCACTTACGGAATCCCTTTTTTCTTTTTTTTTTTTTTTGAAAACGTGCGTGGATTTTAAATTAAATTTGAACTAAATTTTTCCAATAGGGAAGGGGAATACCCTCGAGTTTTTATGTTAAATCACGGAATCCAATTTTACGGAATCGGATAAGAATCCCACTTACGGAATCCCCTTTTTTATTTTATTTTTGAAAACGTGTGTGGCTATGGAATCCCTTTTTCTGAATTGAGTCGAAGAGTCGTATGTGGAGTTACTCGATCAGGCAAATGCTCTATAGATCATTTGCTCGATGGGATTCGAGTCGTTGGAGTAGTATGTGCGAGTCACTCGATCGAGCCACTCGATCGAGCAATTGCTCTATAGCTCATTTGCTCGATAGATTTCGAGTCATTCGAGCAGTATGTGCGAATCACTCGATCGAGCAATTGCTTGATGACTTATTAGAGGAATTTGGAATAGATATGTCTTGGGGTGGTCTAAAAGGCTGGGACAAACGGGTAATAGTATCCTCAGATAAGTATCCTATAAAAAGTATCTTCGAATAATACAATACTAGGCCATAGGTATCCTCAAATACCGAAATGAGTCGAAGAGCAGTATGTGCTAGTCACTCGAACGAGCAATTGCTCTACAGCTCATTTTCTCGATGGGGTTCGAGTTCGAGCAGAGTGTGAGACACTCGATCGAGCATTTGCTCTGAAGCTCGATGGGCTTCGAGTCGTTCGGGCAATGACTTTTCAGTATCTGCTCGATACCTTATAAGTGGAATTTGGGATAGGTATGTCCTGGGGTGGCCTAGAAGGCTGGGCCAAACAAATAATAGTATCTTTAGATAAGTATCCTACAAAAGGTATCTTCAAATAATACAATACCAGGCCATAGGTATCCTCAAATACCAAAATGAGTCGAAGAGCAATATGTGCGAGTCACTCGAACGAGCAATTGCTCTATAACTCATTTGCTCAATGACCTTCGAGTCAATCGAGTAGTGTGTGGAGTCACTCGATCGAGCAATTGCTCTAAAGCTCATTTGCTCGCTGGGATTCGAGTCGTTCGAGCAATTGCCCATGGAGCAATTACTCTCTTGGCTCTTAAGCTTTATTAGGGGAAATCACACGTTTCTGGGTATCCTACTTACGGAATCCCCTTTTTGGAAAAAACGTGTGGCCTTCGGCACCCCTTGTTTCTGAAATGAGTCGAAGAGTCGTATGTGAAGAGCAAAATGTACGAGTCACTCGAACGAGCAATTACTTGATAGCTCATTTGCTCGATTGACTTCGAGTCATTCGAGCAGTATGTGGAGTCACTCGGTCGAGCAATTGCTCTAAATCTAAAGCTCATTTGCTCAATGGGTTTCGAGTCGTTCGAGCAATGACTGTTCAGTAACTGCTCGATAGCTTATTTGCTTTGGGAATGATGTAGGCTTTTGTTATACACAAGGGGGATAACTCTGCATACTGATGATGGGAAATTAAGCAATCTGATTGGTTAGTTACCTGCAGTAAAGAGAACTGATTGATATTATCTGGAAAACAAGAACAAGAGTACTTGGAACAGATTTAGAACTAGCCTGAACAAACCAGAAAATCTACATATAGTAACAAAACTGTACCAATCGATAGGCTCTTCTACCTTTCTGGAGTATACTCCGATGCAACCGAACACGCCTATAGCACTACGTGCTACTATTATAAGCCAAAGTATGATGATCCTAAAAAGGATTCGTGGGGAATCTGAGCCTAGTAAACAATTATCGGGTTGTTTGTGGTAATTCTACAAAGTAAATATTGATTCCGGGGACAATCCAAGCCAGAAAACTACTCTAGTTCAATCGAACTCACCCCAGGGTCCCTCGGTACTACAGCACTACATGCTACTATTAAAATCTACGGTATGGCGGTCCTAACAAGGATTCTTGAAGAATCCGTAGTTTTTGGTGATTTGGAGACATTGTCAGGTTGTTTGTGGTAATTAGATTTACTCCTGTACAAAGGAACATTCCCTCCGAATATACCCCTATCCTATTAGAAGCTTTTGGGTACCATAGCAACCACGTACTACCATAGAAACCAAGATGGCGGCCTCCAGTATACATAATGGCAAACGGAAACACTATCACCCTAACAACACGCGCTGCGCATGCGCACTAACACTACGTATAACTATGGGGATGACGTCACATATGGCCACTCACGCGGGTTACCATGACAACCAAACATGGCGCCACTGGTTCACGTGACATGACATCACTTCCGGGGTTCCCGCCGGGGTCCCCCCAATAAGGCACGATCCATCGCTCTCCTAGATGTGGGATGACCCTTTATTCGATATAATTTGAAGAGTGCAAACATCACGTACATTATTCAGAAATTATTGCTTTTTAAACCAAATGACGAGGACAGCTGTTTCTGGTGGGGATCAGGACCACTGGCTTTCCGACAAAAATGATCAATGCTGCGCACTTCTGTGGGCCACTTGCACGCAACGATGCTCGTTGCGGCTAACTTTTTCAAAAACTCCTTTCGGAAATTCTTTGGTCTCGATCGTTTTTCACGTACCCTTGAGTTCCAAATAAACATACCCTGTATGAAGTTTATTTGGGCCTGTATGTTTATTAAAAATGCCATCTGTGTCAGGTGAATGGCTCATGTTAGAGACATACCATAGGTACTTTAGTCTGCTTCAGACTCCTAACATACACAGGACGGTAAAAGGGCTTTAAAGCCCAGGTAACAGTCCTGCATGGGTTAGTGGTATTACAGAAATAAAAGTAACTCTTAAAACTCTATCATGATTTTCCACCCTGTACTTTTATTTTGCCCTGTACTTCTATTTGTATTCCTCCGATTTTCCACCCTGTACTTTTATTCCACCCTGTACTTTTATTTGGAACTCCAGAGTAAATGGATCATTGTGTGCGTTAAATTTAAACGATAGAAAGGACACCAACTGTCCGACAAAATCCCTCCTTGAGAAGCCACCTCTCATGCGACTCATGCAGCTGTGCTTTGCTCATGATCGCCTCTTTCCATGATATCCCTTTTGATACGAAATGAACCCACTCGCGTTCTAATTTGCCGTTATAAAAAGCTATTTTTGTAAGAATGCAAACCAAAATAAACAATAAAAAAAAAAAAAAAATAAACACACACACAGAAAAGGACTCGAAATAGGATCATGCGAATATTTGATATTCGAAAAACAAATCGAATCGAATCGCATATTCGAGTCGAATTCGGAGCGCCGAATATGAAATTTTCGAATATAAAGCGATGAAGAAAGTCTTGAGTTTTTTTAACTATAATCCCGACTGATTAATAACATTCAACCCCCCTCCCGGGGGGGGGGGGAGGGGAGGACACCAACAATTTGCGAGACGTTATGTGTAGGGTGGGTGGGTCTCATGGGTGAGCTAAAAACGTACGTTCTCAAATTATGCAATTTTTCAAAATTTTCTGCAATATACCATTATTTATGTTCCAAACCGCTGAGATAATGCTGTAAATCAACCCTAATAGGTTAACTGCAACCCAAGGGGCATTTGTAAATGTGAGGTGAAATCTGTGCAAATGTTACAAATAATACATGTTGGTGGAGGGGTGGGTGTCTGGTTCTCAGTGTAGCAGTGTGCAAAATTTGACGAGAACGTTCGTTTCGTTCGCGTGTTGGTTACGCAAATTCAGGTTTACACGAACGGATGACTGGTTAGTCAAATGTTGCATCTTGAATACTAAAGTCTGAGTAACTTAACTGGTAGGGTGCTAGTTTTTATCTCAGCCTCAAGATTTGTTCACATATTCCTGTCTTGTTGCAATTTATGGGAGAGTGCCTATAAATTGTAACAATGCAAATCGATGGAGATGAAGTAATTTTACTTCCAAGATAATATGAAGGACATCCACAGAATATGAAGTCTTTAACTTTAGGTTCTTGCAGTTCAGAATAAAGCCCAAATATGGTCTTCTAGCACTCGACCAGTTAGCCAACCTTTCTTGTCCCTTGATAGAGTTTCAGACTTTTGCCTTGAGAGGCTATATTTTTTTAAATTCCACGCAATATATGAATATTTGTTAATGATAAAAAAAAAGCAGTTTCCCAAGAATTTTTCATAGCCAAGCGTTCCGTTAGCCATCTCCAACCACGCGAACGGCCAGTCGGTTAGAGTCATTTTTGAAATTTTGCACACTGATGTAGAAAAATTGCCGGACAATTTTTGGGAAAAAATGCTTTACAATGCACCATGTAGATACAATATGAATTAATGTAAAAATGGACTAGTATCAACTAATATTCTATACACTTGAAGGGCTTCACTTATTCACTCAAATGTTATAAAGATACTTGAGAATATTTTCTGTTGTTTACTCGTTGCCATTGCTTTAGTATTATGACGGAGAAGGAGTGCTAGTGAATTGATTGTGACAACTGCCCTGTTTCAACTTGGTTAACAGTTCCAAGACGCTTTCAAATTTCAAATATTGTTGCATGACCCAGTCCCAATATAATATTCAGTATACTTTAACTTGCTATTATTGTGTATTAAGACTTTACTACCTGTGTCACTGATAACTTCAGATTTTGGAAAATTGACAAATATCATTTTCAATTGATTTTTAATTGAGAATTAGGCAAAAATAGACAAAAAATAAATACACCATACTAAAAGGTTAGTACTTGGAGTCACTTATGGAATGATTGGAATCAAACATGCAGACTCCTGCCAGAATCAAGTAAAAAATAAATAGGCCTAAATGGATCAGAATGGATTGAATTTTTTGTCATTTTTAGCTTACTCCTATGGTATAAATCAGGGGAATAATTTAAACTTATTTTATTTACGTCAAATCCGGGGAAAATGGGGTTGGGCATATTTCAGTCCATAACTCATACTTTCATGGACATTGAGCTGTTCTGGATGAGTTTTTTTTAAAGATTTTGAAAGCCTCAGGAAGTGAAACTAACCTTTCTGGGTAATAAAAAGTTGTAACAAATACCTGGAATCACTGGTGGAATCAAACTTATCAGCGAACTATACTTCTTTCCATACCTATTATGATATTTGTCAAAGCAATTCGTAATTTCTATGGAAAAGCGGGGGTGGGAGTCTGAAAATGGCAGTAAAAATTGCACACGGTGGTGGGTAGGTGTAAAAAAAGGTGCAAAGCCGAAAAATGGGACATGACGTCTGCAAATACTCTACTGCCCCCCAACCCCCTGTTCCAGCTAGATCCTCAAGGCATGCCTTGATGATGTGACTGAAATACTTCATTTTTACTTCAGCCGTCGGAGTCGTAACAAATTAGTTGACACCCCGCCCCATCTTCGCGAAGCCCATTACCCCAACATGCCGCATGAGGAAAATATGCGATCGTCTATTTTTGGGGGTACATTTTCGATTCGAGTAGTTATGTGATATTCGCAGGACCATATCTCGAAATGAAGGAAATATGTGTGTGGTGTTAAATGCACGCGTGTTTTTGTTCACTGGAAAAATTAACACAAAAATTAAATAACAAGTGCATTCGACCTCTCTTGAGTACGAATAAAGAGAATTAAATATATGTAAACGTGTAAGTAAAAATTATATATCAATCTTTTATTTCATCAAAACTAATCTCAACAAAAGGTAAATCCGCGTAGCATTTCCTGAAAATGGATTAAAACAATCATAGAGGAAGAATAGAGTCGATAGGTACAGAAGCGTTACTATGGAAATTCACTTATTATATTGAATTATTGATCGGTTTTGCTGCTCTATAATCAGCGCCCGAGTATTTGCGGAGGCTATCACATGGTCTGGAAATACAATGCCGGATACATTTGTTCCAGGATGTAAAACAGAATGGACTGCAAATATACAAGCTGGGTGTGGATCGGGGTTTGGGATGCTTCCATATCACTGATTTGACGGACATTGTACAATTCATCACCTTCTAGGTCTCATGGGAACCGGAAAGTCCAGACCAGACTGGAAAAGGAATCTGCTGACGATATTGGAAGGGGATGTGGCTCGAAAGGTGAAAACTATGTTTTCTTGGGAGAAAATGAAACAACAAAGAATGCACTACTACTGGATTGTAGGGTAAGAATAGATTCATTTTTCCAAAAAATATTATCTTCTGCTTTTGTTATTAGAAACATCACTTTTTGTTGGTGTACAGGGACAAGTAAGATATCGTGTTACTGTCATGATTTTGTCCGGTTTAATTTAACCCTTTACCCAACGTAACGGCCAAAACCGGCCAGCGCTATTCTAAAAAATCGCCAATTAATTTTCAAAATATTTTCATTTTTTGTCTCAAAAACATAGGTTATGACCCCTCGTTGGAACGAGCTCGCCGAGCTCGTTCCAACGAGGGGTCATAACCTATGTTTTTGAGACAAAAAATGAAAAAATTTAGTTATTCAAGAATTTTTTTTGCAAGTGTCGTCTGCTTTTCATGTTAGGTAAAGGGTTAAACAATATTTATTGAAAAAAAAGACAAGTTAACTGTATAGGCTACATGCGAACAAGTGTAAATGGATTGAATGTTTTGTACATAACTTTCAGTGAATATAATTAACACTTAACGTATCAAACTAAATTGTTGTAGTAGGGGATTCGGACGAAAGCTGAACGCTTATGTGAACCGTCTCCCAAGTCTGTAAGATTACACAATTTCAATACAGATAGAACGGGTGGGTTGGTTTGATATTGTTCAAACACGAATAAATGAAGAAAATAGAACTAGAGGATGAGTGAAAGAGAAGGAAGACATTTGGAAAGGGTCAACTTGAATGTATAAGACATCAACATTGATCAAGAACAGTTTGGGAACTGACTCACTTGGAGATCGGAGTCTAACACTAGTATGAGAGGAGAATATTCTAATCGACAGCGGAGCGGGTGGGGGGGGGGGGGGGGGGGGGTGCGTGTACTGTTAAAGTTTTTCATTCCAGGACGGAACACGGCTCCGGAGGACCGCCGCCAGTACCATGCACCGTCGGGAAACGAACAGTGTCTCGTAAGTGTAAGACGCATTATTTCATTAGCATGCAATGTATTGTTCAATAATATATGAAACATTGTTCATCCTCCACGGGACGCAGCACCGGCAACAATTCCCGGACCCCCCCCCCCCCCCCCGAACGAAAAACCCCAACAGTGGGAGAAGCTGATAGCGAACCAGGCCCTCGCCCCGCAGGTATTTCAGTTGATGTGGGTTTTCACTAAAAATTCACGTAAGACAAACAAGCAAACCCCCCGCCAACGATCATCATTTTGGCTTGATGGTCCATTAACAGAAGAGCCACTTGCTGATCTTTTAGAAGAGATAGTTGGATAACACGACAGGAGCTCACCTGAAAGAGATGCTGTATTGAGAGATCACCCAGTGGGCGACTTGGCCAAGATTCCACCCATTGTAAACCATAAGGTGAGCAGCGGTAGGGTCGCAGTTATTGGAAGCGTTTACTAAGTAGGATAAAGTTCTGCCCTATTTCAAATACAGACAAATTTTCATCATTGGTAAGGAATTCGAAACCAAATAGGAGTGTTGTCACATCTGGTGCGAATGGAAGTGATTTTGTTGTTGACCTGCGTGCCTCTTCAAGGTCAAGACAGAACAAAAGAAAGTGTTCTCTTGTCTCGAGTTCACCACACTGATATAAGGGCTATGGCGACAGATCGTTTTTGAATAAATGGGTGCTAAGATTACTGCAACACAACCGCAATCTGCAGTGACAGATTTGTTCTATTCGTGATTTTGCATGGCCACAAACTGACGGGGGTCGCAGATTGCCTCTGTTAAGATACTTGCGAAATTACTGCTGAGTTTTCTCTGATTGATAACGGTATGTCGTTCCATATTGGCTTGTAGTTCTCGGTATAAATGAAGACTGGTACAGTTGGGTGTTGCAGAAGGGAACTCGGAGATTATTACTTGCTCGGAGATTGAGACATCGGCTAGTAGCAGAGACTGTTGGAGGAACTTTATTAGCAATATATGGGGGCGTCATATGGTGAAACATTCGGAAAAATTGTTTCAGTTTGTGTTTGCGACGTCTTCCCTCAAGGGAGTCCCGGAGGGTTTCATTGTACAACGCGAAAGTCCTAGCACCCATGGTTGCGCCAGTCACTATCCTTGCTGAAGCCAACGGTACTTTTTCCAGGTCGATTGTATTACTCTATTGAAGTCAGATCCTGGTTGATCACAGTTGTTGCTTGGGTTGGGTTCTCAGCTATAAGATACAATGATGTATCATGAGCGAAGAGCCGAATGCTACTTAAGAGGTTATCTGTTATGTCGTTGATATATATTAGAAATAATAAGGGGCCTAGAATCGACCCTTGAGGAACTCCAGGGTTTATCGGTCTCCAGGATGACGTATCGGAGGCAATTACGACCCTCTGGACCCTGTCTGAGAGGTACAATTTTTAAAATGCAAGTAAATCACCTGACACTCCAATTTTTTCCCAGCTTGCGAATGAGACCCATATGCTACACCTGACTTCACAGAAGACCACCCGAACCTCTTTTGAATGGATATATTAACGAGTTTCCCACTGTCCCTATCTACTATCTAACGAAACCGTCACTTCAAAACGGACTTCTCCTAGTGGCCTTTCCGTCGTCGAGGGCTCGGCAGAAATCGTCACAGACGTCAGTTAGTTGAAGTATAATCGAGTCACCAGGGGTGATTCTTGACTGAAATTGACTTATGATGTTGTTGCCGCTCAAGTACTTCGACAACTGTTTGAAAATACATTTTTCAAAAACCTTGCCAACACAACTAAGGAGAGAAATCGAACGATAGTTCATTACTAAATTGGAAGGAGGCTTTTTTAAAACGGGCGTTACATTAGCTTTTTCCTCATAAATGGATAGTAATTATGATTCAGGAGAATATTGAAGATTACTGAGAGAGGTTCGCATGAGGATAATTTACATTCCTTGAGCAACTAGGGACTTACAGGGTCAGGTCCTGCAGCCTTTGATACATTAAGGGATTTTTGCGCTTCGTATATTTCGCTGTTCTGTATGGTTATCCTGTCTATTGAGTGAGGGGCGGGTGTGGCCAGTGTAGGTAGAGAGACCTGAGAGTCGTCCACTGATGAGATAGAGCTAATGTATTTGTTGAACACGTCAGCTTTTTCTCTGTTTGTGGCGTACGTTTTGTCCAAATGACTGATGGCCGGAATATCTGAATTGGTGTTGTCAATGAACGTCTTAAGGGTTTTCCACCACTGGGCTGGCGTAGTTGCACGTCTAGTGAATACTGACTGTACGTTTGCAACATAAGATGCCTTCGCCTTCCTGATGGCTGAGACCATTTCGTTTCTCTTCTGTTTATATTTTTCAAAGGACTGTCGGAGACCTTTGCGCTTGGCAACACGATATAACCTTTTTCTCTGTCCTATTAGTAATCTTATTTCGTTATGCATCCATTTCGGTTGGTCCTTTCTAACAGTGATCCATTTGTTGGGTATATGACACGAAACAATGTAAAGTAGCTCTTTTGTGAACTGTGAGACAATTATATCCAGGGTCGATACATTGAAAAGAATATCCCAGTTTATACCATCGAGCGCGGCATTCATTTCGCGATTGTGGCCCTTTGAAATTGTGAATACAACCAAATTTGTCTCCTAAAGGAGATGCGCGATGGTTTGATAAAGTCGATCTCCAGAACAGTAGGACAGCGATAGCGGATCATATCAGGTATGAATGGATCTAAGATCTCGCAAGTCTTCACGTTGACTGTCTGACAACGAAAATGTCAATCAGTGAAGTAGAAGATTCCGTGAAACACGTAGGCCCATCCGCAAGCTGTCTAAAATTAAAATATCTAATAATATCTGAAAGATGCCCTCTGGGACCTTCAATTTGGTTGTCGTTAAAATTGCCGGTAACGACAAGGTCAGTAACCGATGTATCCGTTGCTTTGTTTCATGTTTCAACAGGACTATTGGGACTATTTTGACCGGTTTGAGGGATCTCAGATTTGCCATCATAATTCGGCACTAGATCGTATGAGAGAGGCGACGCTTTGTTTCATGTTTCAAAAGGACTATTGGGACGATTTTGTTCGGTTTGAGGGATCTCAGATTAGCCATCATAATTCGGCACTAGATCGTATGAGTGTTGCGACGCCCATGTTGGAACATCTCACGCCCAAACCCACCCCGTCCACAAACAATGAAAACGGGTCGCCGTAGGTCATTCGGTCAAGGCGTGCCATACTGGGGAGTCCATGGAACGTGGTTCTGAAATGCCGGGATGGGAATACGAGGCCTTAAGATTAGAACACATCAGATATTTCCTTCTTGGATTCATATTCTCAAACGACTAGATCTAAGAAGCAATGAAGCACCTGATTCAAGTACACGGCGCCACTATATCGAAAGGATCTCCCAATAAATGGACAAGAATAAGTGACTTGCAGTTAAGCCTCATTCATGGTATACCCACGGCCCCCATAGCCCCAGACGAGGGAAGAAAAGCAAACATGTGTTTAAATCGGTCTTCTAATCCTATATTGACAAAAGTCTTTAAAGTACATCCCACTATCTTTTGCTCTACGAGTACCGAACTGCAACCACGTGGTATCTTGGAAATGCAACAATGGCGGCTGCCACCATCCAAAACAGACGGACGGAAACACACATTACCTCACAAACACGCACAGCACATGCGTACTAACACCACATATCACCATGTCAATGTCGGCTGGCATGACAACAACGAGACACCCGTCATATAACACATTATGGTGTCACTTACATATTTCGGTGACCGGGCAAATCCATGAATGGCGCACTACTGGGACAGGAACTACAAGGTCGAGTCAGTGGGGGAAATAATGGGTAAGGAGGTAGAGAGATGGTAGCAACCCATCACAGCCCATTGACGTCACACTCACCTGCTTGAGAAAAAAAGAGCAGTGGTTGACGACTGAAGAGTAGCACTAAAATTCTTGACAACCCTACAGCGGATATTCTCTTGATTATCATCTTTTCGAATTTATATGAGTCAGCATAATTATGGTGCTCCCTCCCAGCACACATCCAAAATGTGTCTTATTTTTAAATCTGTAAAAAGCATCATTGTTTGAAGTCCAATAAATTAAAAAACAACAAACATAAACAGAGTAAGACTGACATCAAGGTGACTAGAGGGGTGTGAGTACGCCTCGAAAAAACTGTGTGAGGAAAGATTCCTTAAGAAAAGTCCTTTTGGCAAAAAGTCCACTAATATAGAACAAAAAAGACCCCAGCCCCTTTGAAAAATGGTGAAAGACCATTCTTGGGTCTCGATAATCTAGAAGTTTCAATTAATGTGCATATTTTTACAATTTATTGGCGAGTGCCGATGGAGACACTCCCACAAAACTCACGATGAAAAAGTCACGCGTGAAATTGAAATTCAACACATTTCGGTTGATCACTTTTACCAAAAACGAATAACAGAAGACACGTTCAAGAAAAGAAAACAAAAATGTTCATAACTAACGTTCTCCATTTTTGCCCCAAAAAACTTATGCCCTCTCATCGGAGCGTGTCTTCAGCCATGCATGTTCTGGTGGCAACAATTTAAAAAAATAATAAATTTTGGAATTTCAATTTTTATGTAAATAACGTTGGTTGGATATGGTTGTTACGTTAATAAACGGACACACTCACTCGAAATCTCCGCATCTCACCACTTAACCCTTTACCCCACGTAACTGCCAAAACCATTCAGCGATATTCACAAAAAATGCCATTCAGTTTTCATTTTTTTTTCTTTTTTCTCTCAAAACATGCCTTATGACCCTCAGTGGAACGAGATCAACGAACTCGTTCCAATGAGGGGTCATAAGCTATATTTTTGAGGCAAAAAATAAAAAGAAATAGTTATTCAATAATTTTGTTTGCAAATGTCGTCTTCTTTTCGTGATTGGTAAAGGGTTAACAAGCAGATTTGATTATTTGTACGACTGTTTCTCAGCTATATTATCAGTAAAATACCCACCTTCTACCTTGCATCCCTTGAAACGAGTTGGATCAGTTCGTTCCATTTGGAGTTGTTAAGCTGCCGATGATTTGCACAACTGTTTCTCACCTATACCCCCAGTCAAATACCCAACTTCTACCTTGCACCCCAGTAAGGGGTGAAACGAGTTGGATCAATTCGTCCCATTTAGCGCTTTAAGCTGCTGATGACTGTTTCTGGGCTATATCCCCAGTCAGATTCTCACCTACTACGTTGCACCCATAGGAATGAGTTGGATCAATTCGTTCAAGTGAAAGGTGTTTAGCTGCATGTGTTTGGAAAGTAAAGTATATATGACATCTTTTGAGAATTTGTACCACCTCTGCCCCTGTCAGTAAAATACAACGGACGTCGCTTCCACGGTTAATCTGGCATTGTGCAGCATTGTGTTACGAAAAAGACGTTTTCTTGCTTTTGTGGCCCTTGTTATTGTGACAGGGGTGTCGGTAACCTCATATGCCAAGGGTAGCGGCGCCCTTGTCCGAAAGACGGCTGGTAATCAAGATATCGACAATTAAGACTTTAGTTCACATTTCCCGACTTAAAGTGATATACGTAATTCAGTGTGCAAAATTTGACGAGAACGCTCCTTTCGTTCGCGTGGTGGTTACTCAAATTTAAATCTACGCGAACGGGTGACCGGTTAGCGAAAAGTTGCATCTTGAATGGTAAAGTCTGAGTAACTTAACCGGTGGAGTGCTAATTTTTTTCTTGGCCTCAAGATTTGTTCACACATTATTGTCTTGTTACAATTTATCGGAGAGTGCCTATAGGCACTCTCCCATAAATTGTAACAATGCAAATCGATGAAGATGAAGTAATTTTACTTCCAAGATAATAAGAAGGACATCCACAGAATACGAAGTCTTCAACCTTAGGTACCTGCAGTTCAGAATAAAGTCCAAATATGGGCTTCTAGCACTCTACCAGTTAACCAGCCTTTCTTGTGTCTACAGAGATTTTTCGACTTTTGTCTTGAGAGGCTATATATATTTTCAATTCCATGCAATATTTGAATACTTGTTAATGATGAAAAAAACATCTTCCAAGAATTCTTACGTAGCCAAGCGTCCGGTTAGCCACCTCCAAACCACGTGAACGGTCAGTCGGTTAGAGTCATTTTTGAAATTTTGCACACTGGTAATTGCCTATGAAACATCTCTCTTCTCATTTAGTAAATCCTAATTTGTAACCCTTACATGAGGGCTTTTTACGGTTCTAGAGCTGGGGAGTGAGGGGGTCGTTTCGGTTCTGGTTTTTGCTGCAAACCGGAAAACTGAACCGCAAGACCCACCAAAAACCGTCCGAACGGATGTACTCTGTCAGTGCATATACTGATCAAACCATTTTGCTGAGAGATAACTGGAGTAGTGGCCCCTGTAACAACCAGTAGTGTAATAATCAACCAGTAGTGTAATATTAACCAGTAGTGTAATAAAAATTAACCAGTAGTGTAATACAAATCAGCCAGTAGTGTAATAACCAGTAGTGTAATAAACTTAACCAGTATTGTAATAAACATCCATGAAAACCAACAATTTTTCAACAAAATTTGAAAAAATTTTGGGGCGGCTTAAATCAAAGTTTGGGTACATCTTATCGATTTTTATACATTTTATCGTACATTTAAAGGCGTTTTGCAGGTCAAACATCATTTCGTGGATTCAATACGGCGAGGAAAGGTATTTTTATGACTTTTATGTAATGTGCATATTTTCTGGTGTTTAATGTCACTTTCTGTTTTGTGGCTTTATGTAAAGTCAAAGTTGGCCAATTATTTATAGTAATGCTGTTCTTTTGAGAGACTACTTACCCCAGACATAAGATATCAGGTTCTATCATACCTGGAAACTTATGGGTGATAAAGTGTGGTATTCAAGGGCTAGAATTGTGTGATCTCCTGCGTTGTCTACAATTATAAAATTTAAAACGGCCCCGGCGAATCTCTGAAGGTCTCTCTCACATCTACCCATTTCAGCCGCTGTATCACTATGCGTGGCTTTTTCAGTCTAGTTGACCGTTTTGAATTCTAAAATTCGTTTTTCTTCTGGGAGTGGTGCTCGTCATCTCCTTTGAGCATAGACACTCTACCATATTTTACGAAAGGTGCTGTTGGAGGGGGGGGGGGGGGGGGTACCTAAAATCTGCGGTCAGTTATTTTTTTTCCATCTTGAAGGAAGAGGTCGGTAAGAGAGTAGAGGGTATCTATGACAAGGTGAATAGGGTGGGTGCTTTGGAGGTCCACTGCCATTTCCGTCTGCCATGTCAAGTGATTGTTCTTGATTACCAATGGTAGACAGCTATTTAGATCCTGTGATGATTTACATTTAATGTAGTGAAGAGCTTGAACTCATTCAACATGTAGAAAATATTGTTTCAGCAGAATTCCTTGATGGGTTAACACTACTCTTATACTACATTAGAAGTGTGTCGTGTGGATAAATGACCCTCATTTGGGGAGAGAATGGGAGAGGCGCAAGGGGCGTCATAGTCACGGGACCTAGGGACGCCATGTTGTGTTGTTACGGTAGCTCGCGTGAGCGGCCATGTTGTGACGTCATTCACATAGGGATATGTGAACTAATAGAATTAACACTTCTTTAGGAGCCAATGAGATCGATGTTCTTTTACACCGGGTAAAAGTTAACTAAAAATCGTATAATGTCAACAATGAGATACCCCCCCCCCCCCCCCCCCCCCCGTAAAGCTAGACGCGTAAAGCGGGAGATTGGGGTTGTGGAAGACCTTTAGTGATCCGTCAGGGCCGTATTAAATATTATAATTGAAGACAACACGCAAGAGACACGTCCTTGAATATCATACTTCAGCACCTGTAAGTTACCTTGACAATTTATTCTGTTATCATGGAACCTGACAACTTATGCCTGGGGTAAGAAGTCTCTTAAAAGCACAACATTATCATAAATAATTGGCCAACTTTGAATTTACATAAAGCCACAAATGCAGAAAGTTACATTAAACACCAGAAAATACTCACATCACATAAAAATCATAAAAATACCTTTCCTCGCCGTATTGAACACACGAAATGATGTTTGGCCTGCAAAACGCCTTTAAACGTACGATAAAATGATTAAAAATCGATAAGATGCACCCAAACTATGATTTGAGCAACCCAAAATGTTTTCAAATTTTGTTGAAAATTTGTTGGTTTTCATGGATGTTTATTACACTACTGGTTAAGTTTATTACACTACTGGCTATTACACAACTGGTTGATTTGTATTACACAACTGGTTGATTATTACACTACTGGTTAATTTTTATTACACTACTGCTTAATATTACACAACTGGTTGATTATTACACTACTGGTTGTTACAGCCCCCAATAGACTGTCGTCACTCAGTCTATCCTGCAAAGGGGCGAATACGTCGTGTTCTCGTTGTCACAATTTTCCCCCTTACTGAATCGACTACCAGACAAGTCAAAGGGAGAAAATGTGATAATGAAAACACAATAAAGATTAAATGAACTTTATTCAAAATGTTAACCTGATTTCTGGGGTTTTCTGACTGAATAAGCTTAACAACTGTACCCTAGAACCCCAAACAATGATGAAAGAAAAGTTAGACTGAACCCAATGGAGATACTTACAGACGGGTTTTTTGTGGTGAGTGGTGTCCAACAAACTATTACTGATTTTTTCCAAGTTAAGGAGCCTGAAGTTTTATTTGCTATCTGTTTTTAACACAAAGAAAAACCGAGCCGAAACAAACTTTTTTCTACTGAAACTGAACCGAAACCGAAAAATCAAAACCTCCCAGATCTGTACGATGCTCATTTTGTTTTCCGCTGTGGGTGTTTCTTTCACAGTTTAGATACGAGGCAAGCAGTGTGCTGGCTGTGAAGGAAAGAAAGTCATTGACTCATTTGCCGTTATGAGGTCGACTTGATATCATCAACATTTGCTGTCCCACACCTCGGCATCAAAGGCTTCTTTTCCCTGCATATATTGATTGACGGGCCGCTCGGCACACATTGGGACTATCCACGAGTCCACTGTCCCCATTGTGCCCCAGACGATCGATGAATAATTGCGTTGAGATGCCATCAGAGACTTTTTGGCACATTTTACGTCGACTCTTATTGAATACTTCATGTTATCGCGCACACAGTGTGTATGCGAGAAGAGTCCGAAGACTCACATTGTGATTTAACCCTTTACCCAACGAAACGGCCAAAACCAGCCAACGCTATTAAGAAAAATGGCCCATTAATTTTCATTATTTTTCATTTTTTGTCTCAAAAACATAAGTTATGGCCCCCTCGTTGGAACGAGCTCGTCGAGCTCGTTCCAATGAGTGGTCATAACCCATGTTTTTGAGGAAAAAAATGAAAACAATTATATATTCAAGAATTTTGTTTGCAAGTATCGTCTGCTTTTCATGTTATGAAAAGGGTTAAGCGTAATCAACTTCGACTATACCAATGTATTATTTTTTGATTTAGTAATAACATAAGCAACAATTCGCAGATCGTCCAAGGAGGGAAATGTATACGATCAAAATAAGGGTTTTTTATTCGATTCGGAGTATGTTTTCGTTCCTTAGAGTCTGTGGATGTTTAAATAGCCCAGTTCGTGGGGGTGCTCCCCACTCTACATTTACTTAGTACCTTCACAACGGCATATACCTTATGGTAAGACAGTTAGCTGAGTGATTTTGCAAGAAAAAGTTTGTACCAGCCTTTATTTATGGGCGCGCAGTGGCTCATTGGTTAGAGGATTTAGGGTTCCCACTCAAATGAAATGTCCTTGAATTTTGACTACTTCCTTGAAAAGTGCTTGAATTTGTTTCTATCCTTGAAAAGTACTTGATTTTTCAAGACGTCCCTTGAAAAGTACTTAAATTCAGTTTACCTATACCTTCAACGAAAGGTTTAATGGCAACCCGTCCCACATACATGCGTGTCACAACAACATTCAGGAACCGCTATCCCTTGAGTGCCACAAGGTGCTGTCTGCAATGCTTTAGCATTGCAGATGGCACCTTGTTGCACTCGAGATACATTATATAGCTAGCTAGTTGGGTTTTCCAGAAATCAGGTCCTTGAGGCAGAATTTCTTTTGTGTTGTTTCTGGTATTGTAAGTTAATATCAAACTTAAAATAGTCCTTAAAAATTATGGTCTGAGCCCTTGAAAAGTGCTTAAATAGTGCTTGAATTTGATTATCTGATAGCGGTGGGAACCCTGATCCGATTGTGCTTCAGATAGAAAGATTGTATTATAGAGTTAATTCTGACCCACGCCATCTGCGTGGTTCCTTCGGGAGAGACACTTAATCCCAGTCACCCAAGTGGGAGCACGGTGTGGCAGTGCATGTGCTGGGGCGTTCTGCTGATGAAAGCCGGGGTGTGGTTAACAGTGTGACACCCTCCCCATCTCCAGCCCAGCCCATATTTTTTTCATTCGAGACATTTTTCCTTTGTGTTGGAGTCTTAGATATCGATTAGGGCAGTGCGAAGTTTCGAAATTCGATTCGATTCGAAATAGTCCCCACGATTCGATTCAATTAGAAATAGTCCCCATGATTCGATTCGATTTCAATCGCGCCGATTCGAATATTTCGAATCGATGAGATGTTCTCAAAATCCTACAAAGTGCCTCATCGCGAAATCTTCCATTATAAGGTCTCTTGTACAGGAGACCTGATGATAGAAGGAGACTTCAAGTAGGTTCCGCTTCCGAAATTACATTGATTCTATTCTAGAACATCCTGCTTTCTTGCTTGATTTGCACAAGTCGCTGTTGCACACAATACTTGAGTGGAGACTGACAATACAAATGTGCTATGAATTTCCAGCAATCATCTTCACAATTTCCCTGTGGAAAATGCACACATTCTGCACGCGGCTGTATTATATACCACAAAACTGTTCTAGAACGCTAAAATAAAGTTATTACCGTAATTTTATTCAGGCGAATGGCATCCGTAACCAATATATGACAAAATACCCATGTTATACACACATTTCTGTCATCCTTTTTTAAAAAAAACAGAGCTTCCGAACTTTTTGAAAATCGGAAACGAATCTGCACACTGTCGGAACGAATCAGCGTAAAAACAAAAACAAACAAAAAAAAAAAAAACGAACTGATTCTGTAAGCACCGGTCTCCCCCAGTGATGTTGTATATTTCCTGAAAGGTACTCGTCTCAGCTACAATTTGCAGAAACGTGAGTTGGCTAGGTGAATGGAAGCCGGATTTATATGGAAATGTCTACCCCTACCCCCAAAATAAGGAAACATGAAAATATCGTTAAAACCTACTCTACCCCAAATAACAACAATTATTTTTTATTTCCACCCCTCTGAACTTTCTCAAACAGTAGTGTTTTAATCAGTGCTTAAAATAACTTTTTTTCTTTGCGTAGCAAAATTCTACACATTTTCAAAAAATGAACAGCATTTTGTAAAAATTACATAGCTATTTTTGTATACCGGAGTTATGTTATGCTGTTTTGCATTGAATTCTTCTAAGTAGATAGAATAGTTTCCATCCATTTCTGGCCATTTCCAAATGATCTGCAACATATGAAACATTTACTGGTTTTTTTTTAACTGAACTGCTTTTAAGGGTTGCATGGACTTGGATATTTTCAAATGGTGTCTTGGTTATTTAACAGAGTTCTTAAAATGGAAGTTGGGATTTTTAATTTGATGGGCTTGAAGTTATTTTTAATGGACATTTTATGCAAAATGTTGTAAAAACAGGAAGAATTTAAACCAATAGAATTCATCTTACATATGAAGTCGCCAATGATGCTTGATGGAGAGTTAATCTGAGTTATGCCTGGAATGTTCCACAATCAGAAGTGAAGCATCAGTGAACTAGTTTTCAAATTTGTTTGCAAATTTTCATTTACATTTTGCGATACAAGATAATCAACTGCAGCCTAATAGGCTGCAGTTGATAATCTTGTATCGCAAAATGCTATACATAATTGAACATTGTGTAGCTTTTTGCAAGTTTTGCTTAGCAAAAAGCGACGCGACACCGCTTATTTTGAGCCCTGGTTTTAACTTTTAATCAAGTATAGCGTCTAAGTATGATTAGCAATTAATTCTTATACATGTGCCATTCACAAATTTGCTTGTTGCATTCATGGACAGGCTACTGCCGTGAATATGATCGTGGTCCAGGGAAGGGATGACAAGTGGAACCCGGTGGAGAGAGAAATACTGCGGGCAGGGAGGAAAACAAATGCTTTAACATGTATTCGCATTTGTACACCGTGAGCCCAAAGCCAGATGTATGGAACGCAATTACGACATCATGTAGTTTGAAGACTTCAACAGCAGAGCCCAAACCCTGTCGGCAAAGGATACTCACTATAGGGGAGGACTCCGAATGTATACTTGAAAAGCATTTGTTTTCATCGAGCCATGGCCCTTTTCTGGGTGTCAGTATAATTCTTAGCTGCAACAAGGGTTACAGCCCTGATCCTGAAGCTATGACCTTTAAACAATTTTGAATCTAAACCACGGAATAGCAGGGAGTCATGCAATATAGCATCAAGGGCACGGCACGGGATAGGGGAACCCAAAGAGAGGGCAAGAGCACATCCCTGCCTGGTGGAGAAATTGTGCACTGAAACTGGAATATGGAGCACAATTCTGCAAATTTCTGGTAAGTCTGTAAATAGAAACGCCTCGTGGCTGGAGCTAACGCCTGGCCCAACAGAGAACCCATCCTAGCAACAAGGCTTTCAGTTTCATGTCCTGGGAATTGGCACTGGATCTGGAAGACAAGTCGGAGCTAATAGTCGAAATCCGTCGACCTGCGAACGAGAAAGCGTAGCAATTTGGATATCTCTCTCACCTGGGATATGGGGATCTTTTGGAGTTTATGACATGGACCACTGCTGCATTATCAGATAGCCCAAATAGATGTACTGCTAAGACAATGGGGTAAAACTTCAAGACAGCAATGTTAAGCTTTTTGCCGGGAGAATCCGAGGCCCTGTAGAACCATGCAAGACACTTCATCTCCATCGCCCGCGTGGGGGCACGGTGGCGTGGTGCACTAAGGCGTACTGCACGTCGATGGTACACTTGTCTTCAACCAATGCTAACCCTGCTTGTGTGGAGTTAGTATGTTGGGGAGCTGACGGTTGCTCGCCGTTGCTCGGTGGTTCTCTCCGGGTACTCCGGCTTCCTCCACCCGTAAAACTGTCACGGTCATGATTAGCCATTGTGCATAAATATGTGACCTGAAACACCAATAAATAAATAAATATGTATGTAGAACCATGGACAGCAAAAAGTACTCCCAAAACACCCGGAAGATGCAGATCAGTATGCAGAGAAAGAACATCGCTGTGTGTCCGTGCATTCTCAAGAAAAAGAACTTTACCATTAAAGGATGCTAAGAAGGTAATCCACATGCGCAAGTCTGCTTTGACGTGCCTGGGTAGTCGGATCATGTGATGGGGCTGGGTTATGCCAATTGTGAGGTTGATAAGCCGCCTTAAGAAAACCTGACCAGAGAGGCCCACTGAACAAGCAAAATCCAAAAAGCCGATTAAAGACTGTAACTCGCGAAGAGTGACCTTCTTACGTATCAGGAACCGAGACTGTAAGCCACGACACTTCTCTAGCTTATCAACAGGAAGGCGTGCAGACATGGCTAACGAATGAAATCCAATGTGTTGCCTGAAGCGATCGGAACCCGCAGGTCCTGTGCTAGCTCTATAAAGTGTATCAGGTAATGGGTACAAGTAGTTTGGAAATCTGCTACAAAGAACAAGTCATCAAGGGCATGCAATATATTGTCGGTCCCCAACTGCTGCGAAGTGACCCACTGAAGAGCCGAACTAAAACTCTCAAAGAATTGGCACGGGGATGAGCAACCCATGGGCAAACAGCGATCAAAAAAGATTTGGCCTTGCCACCGAAAACCCATTGCTGAAAGAAGCCCCATAATTCCCTTGACTAGACCGACCTTGATAGAATCTGAAACAATAACCACTCCGCATGTAACGCCGCCCCCTTTGAAACCCAACTGAGAGGAAGTTTTTGCAGCAGGTGAAGGGAAGCGTTGTGGGGTAGTGCCCCCCCCCCCCTCATCCCCATGTTCAAACTATCCCACTGTAGTGTCGGCTGGTGTTGTTGGGGGTGGGCGTACGGAAATGTATATCGTAAAAGGACCAGCTGAAACCTATGGCACCTAGGTGTCAAACGTTAATCCTTTACCTAACATGAAAAGCAGACGACACTTGCCAAAAAAAAAAAAATGAATAACTAATTTTTTTCATTTTTTGTCTCAAAAACATAGGTTATGACCCCTCATTGGAACGAGCTCGACCTCAAAACATAGGTTATGACCCCTCATTGGAACGAGCTCGACGAGCTCGTTCCAACGAGGGGTCATAACCTATGTTTTTGAGACAAATAATGAAAATTAATTGGCGATTTTTGAGATTAGAGCTGGTCGGTTTTGGACGTTACGTTGGGTAAAAGGTTAAGATTTATACTTTAGCAAAACTTAGCTTGTTGAGGAAACTGTTCTAAATAAACCGCCATAAACACCTCGAAGGCACACAGCCACTGATCCAGCGAAGTAAGAGCCTTCAGGGTCGTCGTCACGGTCGTCACCTAAGCAATGATAGGGGAACCCAAATTTTTCTCCAACGACAGGGCTAATGCTACTAAAGAATTGGCAAAATGTTGAGGAAGCAGGGTTGACAAATCAACAATTCCTGAGCCAGATTCGGGCTGTTAATCGGGGCGACACATTAGGGGTCAATAGAATGGACTGCATCACAAAGGACGACTCACATGCCGGGCAGAGTCAAGACAGGACTCACAGCCCCTACCCCCAACGGGAAGAGGGGATAACCCTACAACCCATGGTTAGCATCTAACGAATCACCTGTCTGCCTTAAAGAACTGAGCGCTTGCTGTACAGCGCCCGAAAGCTTTGTGGAAAATTCATCCTTTGCATTATTATGCAGTAAGCTGGAAGGAACATGAACAGCCACTGGCATTAAATCGTCCGTTGAAGTATTTAACTGGTCCATAGCACCAAGTAAGGAGTTACCAGTATTGGCTGGCAAATGTCCTAAGAACCCGACAATGGCAGCACTGTAATTTGGAGTCTGTGAAGACGGGTACACGCAAGACGCCACTGAAGGAAACTAGTTAGTTGTCGGCGCCTATTGCAATAAGGCTCAGATGATTGTGTTACCAGATCGGACGCAATATGATCCTGGCTGCCTGTAGCTTCTCTAGCTTATCAACAGGAAGGCGTGCAGACATGGCTAACGAATGAAATCCATGTGTTGCCTGAAGCGATCGGAACCCGCAGGTCCTGTGCTAGCTCTATAAAGTGTATGAGGTAATAGTTACAAGTAGTTTGGAAATCTGATACAAAGAACAAGTCATCAAGGGCATGCAATATATTGTCGGTCCCCAACTGCTGCGAAGTGACCCCCTGAAGAGCCGAACTAAAACTCTCAAAGAATTGGCACGCGGATGAGCAACCCATGGGCAAAAATGTCTATGAAAAACGCACGGATGAAGTGTTACTGGAAGTAGCACTTGGGTAGCTGTGTGCTATGTCTTATACACAAAGGTAGATTGGGAAGCTGAAGTCCAAGCTGAAGACGTGCACTAAGTCATCACATGGGGATTCGCTGTTGTGTAAACTGAATCTTTAAGTGTCCCGGCACTCTGAAAACTGGAACTGTGTGTCAACAATCTGGATATTTCTTCTGAATGAGATGCGGTACATCTGGGTGGTTAACTATATATACATACACACGATAAAACAACTTGCCCCCGTCTCACGTCATGTGCTAACTTAGGCTTTTTCGAAACTTCCAGCTTGGCTTTTAATCTGTGCAAGGTCACAGGTCGCGGGGTGAAAACAAAGCGATTTCCATGTTCGTCGCGTTAAGTTCTGTGTAGGCCAAGTCAACTGGATTTGAGAAACATCAAGTTTAAATTCGTAGAACCGATATCATCATTCGAATTAACTGAAGGGGTAACCCCAGATGACTTTAAACGATGGGATATCACAGGTTAAAATTTTTTTTTTTCACTGAGGCGAGGACTTGTTTTTATTGGCAAGAATGAAACAGTCGTTGCACGAAGTTTCCCGGCTTGGGAAATCCCCGAATGTTGTCGAAACAGTGCTCACGACACAGAGGCACGACACAGCGTGCATTAAAACACCAGTTAAGTCGATAGGCACTTAATTCGAAATAATGAAAGTTCTCATACAATATTGCCATTGCCTTAAACAAATGGTAACCTTGGCTAAATGTTTTTGAATTCGCATTAATGAACGTAATGGGGTCCAAAGCACTTCAACCGCTCTCTTCTCCCATTGCTAACGACGTGTTTTCTTGAAATGTGTACACCTCGCGACCCGTGACCTTACATAGATTAAAAGTCAAGATGGCAATTTCGAAAAAGGCTTATTATACATATAGCAAAGGAAATGTATTAAACAAATATTTGCTAACCAACTCAGAGCCGCTAATTATAAAATATCACTATTAATTTGTATTTACTACTTGTAATTCATTACCTAAACTTATACAGAAAGTGGTCCTAAAAATAAAGCATATGTGGTAACGTAGTGTGGTGGGGTGGGTTGGGTTGGTGGGAGTGGTAGTGGCAGTATGTTTTCAAATTTATGTATGGCATATGTATAAGAATTAATTGCTAATCATACACCGACGCCATACTTAATTAAAATCGCTGTATGAGAAAGTTCAGAGCGTGGAAATAAAAATCAATTGTTGTTATTTGGAGTAGATGATTAGTTACCCCGTGTCTGATCACGTGGTACGGGTTTTTACCTACCCGAAGCCAGCCGTATCCCATGAGGCCGACTTTCCGTTTTAGAAGTACAATCTATTTCATGTGTAAACACACACAGCATGAGATCTTTTATCTTCCATTGTTGAGCCATACAGGTTTCTGTGGAATTTTTGTGCAAAAGAGTTTTTGTGAAAATATGCCGATATGACTAGTATAAAAAAAATATACGGGGTATGGACAATTTGTAGATTTCGGAACGAGGCTTCCACTGGGTATGGGAAATTTGTCAGTGGCTGGGCGGACGTATCGTGGGTTTCAATGAATATGGTCTCATACCACGTATCTATCAACCAATCAAATCAAAAAATTCACTTTATTCATTAGATAAGAGATTTTAACGATATTTTAATGTTTTCTTAATTTTGGGGTAGGGGTAAACATTTCCATATAAATTCGGCTTCCACTGACCAAGCCAACTCACGTTTTTTGCAAGCTGTAGCAAATATGAGTACCTTTCAAGAAATATGCAACATGTTATGGTTAAATGTGTGTAACAGAATGAAAACGTAACTTCTTTGACTTTGCCTAAAGTATTTTCCCTAGAAAAACAATAAAAAATGCATATGTTTGGTAATAATTATGCCAAACACTGAAAATAACATTATTTTTGCTCCTTTCAACTACAATAAAGTTTATTGTGAATATGTAAAATAAAAAAAATAATAGTTTATCTCGACTATAATTATTTTTTGGATTTTTCAGAATTTATCAATTTTGGGTTTTTTTCAGTAAGGGAGGATAACTTTAAGTGCGATTCCGTTCCCTGTTGGTAGGGTGGAGAAAGCCTACCCTGATTTTTTTTTAACTTCAGATGATATATAAATGGAAAAAGCAGAGTAATATTCTTGCCCCCATATGCACACAGAACTCACCCTAGCCAATGGATTACAACCAATGCTAACCCTGCGTGTGTGGATTTAGTACGTTGGGGAGTCTGACAGTTGCTCGCCGTTGCTCGGTGGTTTTTCCGGGTACTCCAGCTTCCTCTGCCTGTAAAACTGTCGGACACAAGTTGACCCTGACTATCGAAAGTGTCCTTAAACTCCAATAAATAAAATAAATCTTTCCTTCGACTCTTTCTAAATTCAAACCATATTGAACAAGACACACCGTTTTTAGCGATTTTCCACGAAGGTGGTGGCTACTCATTGTGTCGTGTGTTTCACACGTAAAAGGATGTCAGTTTAAACTTCATCACGTGGGAATTGTTTTTTATGAGCGGAACCTTTTCCGGTCATTCAACTAAGTCACTTTGCGTGATGATGTTTCATGATGTAAAGATAAAAAAAACGGACTGTTAATGCTGAAAACCCACCGGGACTGACTCGACCTTACCTTCTTTCAATTATACATGCCCAGTTATACATGGAACCCTCTGTGACTCATGGAAACATCCACGAGAACGAAAAGTGTGAAACCAGTGTGTTTAAGAAATTGTGGACCTGACAGAGAAAAACACGGGCACATTTATTGGGTAAATACTCGTAAATACCGCTGTTAACTTGTTTGCCCATCAGTTCTGTCAAGCCAAGTGACGAGACTCAGCCATTCCAAACCCATATCATGCCTGCCTGAAACGAGGCTGACATGATGTCATTGTCGTGTGCAGTTTTTCGAGGTGACAATTTTACAAAGGCGAAAGAATTTTGGTGTCTTTCCTCTGAATACCATGGACAAATTTCCATAATTTCCAGTTATACCTTAATAAATAGTTATATTTCAGGAACAGTATACCATAAAGCAGCTGCCAATACTGCTCCCGTGAAATGTGAAGGTAGACCCCCCCCCCCAAAAAAAAAAAAAAACAACAACAAAAAGACAAAAAAAAAATAAATTCGTAGCCAGGATTCTATAATAGGGGGTGCCCCGACAGTTCTAAGGGGCCAACGATGATTCTGGTATTTGAAAGGTCGTGGTGTAGGGTTTCGGCGCCTACCCTGTCCTAACTAGAACCATCCGGTCGTTGCCTCTCCTCCCACTACGCTGAACGGAAAGACCGGAGGAAGCATCGAACGGAGGGTCCTAGTTAGGTGTAGCTCCCCACACCTCCGAGAAATTTCGGAGAAATATGTAGCGCATATAGCCCCTATATTGGCGACCCTGTCGAGCCTCTATATTGTGTGAAAATTGCCTTGGACAAATGTTTCTTTGGTGGCAACGACTATTTTAGTGCGTGGATGTGCCCTCTCCACCCCCCCCCCCCAGCTCGACTAACACACACACACTTTTAGCAATGACGACGTTTTATTCGAATCTACGAGTAGAACCTAATATTTTGTTTCTCGTCATTGTACCAAAGCGCCTTCTCGATAGTGAGTATATAAATTAGTAAAGTAAAGACTGAAAATATGAATTGTTTATTTTAAGAATGAAATATCGAAGACAAGTTATCTTTCAACATGGACGATGTTGGGAAGGTGAAAGGTGGGGGTGTTGCTAAGTGTATGATACTCATCACGCCCCCCCCCCCCCCCCTGCCAATAATTTTTTCATTCGAGACATTTTCCCTTTGTGTTTGAGTCTTAGATATCGATTCGCTATTGCTAGTAATCATACACTTTCTTTCGAAACTAAATGTTATACTCGGACTTAATTCACACAGACAGTAGTTCCGACGCCATTAGCGGGATGTGGTACTCGATTACAGTAGCTGGAGGCCCAGCACAACCAATTTGGAATACGATAAGTGTTAATTAATAAGAAGTTGCGTCACGACCACTACTTGTGATATTTGTATTTATCTACAAACAATTTCCAAGAAGTCTTGAATTTTTTAACAATAATCTCGATTGGCCAATATTCCAACTACGCTGTCAAGGCATGCCTGCGACGAAGGCACGCCTTGATAGTGAAGTCAGAATAATTTATCAGTCGGAACTTGAGCCACCACAATTGGGACATATCAGGTCTACACCTCCGATTGATAATTTGATCGATGCCCCTGACTCGATGACATTTTGCGGAACCACGCTGAATGGGAGAGTGGAAGAAAGTGCTTGTTCTAAAAAAAATCCCCACTGAACGCGAGCTCTCTTTAACTCTTTACCCAACGTAATGGTCAAAGCCGACCAGCGCTATTCTCAAAAATAGCCAATTAATTTTCATTATTTTTTCATTTTTTGTCTCAAAAACATAGGTTATGACCCCTCGTTGGAACGAGCTCGTCGAGCTCGTTCCAATGAGGGGTCAGAACCTATGTCTTTGAGACAAAAATTGAAAAAAAATAGTTATTCAAGATTTTGTTTTGCAACTGTCGTCTGCTTTTCATGTTAGGTAAAGGGTTAAAAAGTATTTCACGTGATTACACTTTAAACAGTTTTGAGAGTTCATAATGGTGTCACCGTAAAGCCAGCAGCTAACTGCAAGGAATTTTACCATATCTAGTCTGTGTGGAACACAGCCCATTGCTTTTGCACGGTTTGTGTTTTCTTTTTTCTTCTTCTTTCGATAACTCGAATACGAATCTTCCAATGTCGTTGATTGTTGGCATACTGGTAGACAGTCACTGATAATCGATTACCTAAGTTTTTCAGGCTCCTGGGACATTGTCCCCAGTGGTGTTTTGAAAGTGAGTCACACTCATATCTCATAATCCAAGATCAACATGGCGGAGTTTTCGAGCGACCCTGTATGAGTTTTCGTTCAATAGAACCCATTTTTTAAAAATAATTTATTGATTTTATGTCCACACCGAACATGTCTATAATTAGTGGAAATACGCGACGACTTATAGTTCAATAGTGTAATGCATAACATCATAATGGCACTTGCAAACTACAAATATAACATATCAGAAGGTATAATAAACATGATGTATAATATAAAGTACTAATGACTTTTTCCTTTAACTCCTTTCGCGCGACAGGCGACTAAAGTCGACAGATGGCAGACCGCGGAAAGATACTGCAGTAGTCATTTTAGCCAAGTGTGTGTGTCCATTTCCAAGTGCTTTTAACCCTTTACCCAACGCAGACGATATCAAAATTTATTATTTTAAATATCATTTTTTCAAATTTTTAAAAAAAATTCAACAAAACCATATCATGTGAACCCTCGTTGGAACGAGCTCGAGCTCGTTCCAACGAGAGGTCACATGATATTGTTCTGTTGAAATTTTTTGAAAAATAATATTCTTTTAAACTGCTAAAGTTGCATATTACGCGGGGAGGGGGGGGGGGGGTGCGGCCTTTTCGTTGGTTAAAGAGTTGAACAAACGTACGTATTCCTATGCTTCATGCACCATTTATGTTCTATCCATGAACACCGATACCGTCCCTTGAAAGTAAAAAGGTGCCATTTAAATATATACAGAAAATCATTTAAAAAACTGTCAATGAGATCATTATTAGAACATCTTTTGAAATAATAACGCTTTAGTCTAACAATCTATATTTTTGTAAAATTCCTGATGAATATTAGGCGCTAAGAATTCTGTTTCTCAGATTATTCCGCGCCAAAAGAGTTAACAAGGTGATCTCGCTTACAGAAGAATGACCAGATCATGTTAGAAATAATATTAATCGATTTACTGTCACAGTTTTTCAATATATAATAGTATTCTCCGAATCATTCAACTGTATAAATTCTTTGTTTTCTTTTATAATGTCTTCGAACCCCGTTTCCCTAATTTCGACATATGTCTCACAATCCATAACAAAATGTTTTTCGCTCTCTATTTCACCGGTATCCCATACCTGGCATCTTCTATCATTTGCGGGCGTTGGATGTTGTTTATGTCTACACTTTTCTATTTCTAAATTGTGGTTACTAACCCAAAGTCTAGTAAAACTAGTATATGAACTCCACAACGCTCATGATTTAATTAAAAAAACGTCGACCAAAGCTTGAAATGCCACCAAAATATTTTCATGTAATAGGTTAAAACAACAGGTCCAAGTTCGTGACCCACAGGGAATATTGAGAAAATGGGAGTCCGATGATGGGATGGGGTGTAAACTTGATTTGTTCCCACTGTGATCGCCCAAGTATCGACTGATAAAATATTCCAACTGCATCATCAAGACATGCCTTCGTGCCTGATAATGCATGCCTTGATGGTGCATTTGGAATTTTAGTCAGTCGGGATTATATTTAAAAAAAACTCAAGACTTTTCACCTTGCGTTCGTTAAGGGGAATGTAAACAGAAACAATTTCTTGAAAATTGTAGTGTGGAATTTCTTTTTTTTTTCCTAGTTTAGGATACACTCTTAGTGCACTTGCATTCAATATCATAAATAAGGTATGCTGAGACCTTAAATTTTTTTTTTAGAATTTAAATATTTGATAATCTCACTTTTAAATAGAATTTTTTCGAGGCAGTTATTCTCATTCTTGTGCAATCTAGTCTTTAACCCTTTTCCTAACGCGAAAACCAGACGACACTTGCAAATAAAAGTCTTGAATAACTAAATTTGTTCATTTTTTGCCTCAAAAACCTAGCATATGACACCTCATTGGAACGAGCTCATCGAGCTCGTTCCAATTAGGGGTCATACGCTATGTTTTTGAGACAAAAAATAATAAAAAAAAATAATGAAAATTAAATAGTGATTTTTGTGAAGAGCGCTGGCCTTTTTTGGCCGTTACGTTGGGCAAAGGGTTAAAACAAACTGCGTTGACAGTTCGGTCTTTTTTTTAGTGTACATGAGCTGAGGCCTGGAATTTTGAGATATTGTGTCATGAAAGAAATATGAGTAAAAATTCTGTAAATATGCAAATGAAGCTGGTGTAAACACACACACACCATCTCCATCATGTTAATATCAAGACGTTTTTCAAACACGACGGTAGGCTGCACCAGTCAGTAATGTTCTTTGGAGAGTTGTTGTCCCAGATACCCAGGAAAAACTTAAGTAGTTTCAAAGCAGGCCTGGTCAGTGTCATACATGGTGGACTCTCTGTTGGAAAGAATTGTCCGTAATTGTTTTCAGATGACACTTTACTTGACAGGGTATGATGCAAATCGTACAGTTATGATCATGTTGGAAACAAAAGTGGCAGGTACAGTTCAGAGGACTTTTCTCTGGTGAGCCAAAATATTACAATATTTGCAACATTGCTTTTTGTATGCAACTGGAGCAATCGAATTGCAATTGACGGACATATCCGGTGCCACACTATTTACCAAATCAAGTTTATTCAGATCACATCTCTGCAAAATGAGGTCCCCAGAGGGTGAATTTAGTGATGCTACCCTGCACACGGTAGCATCACTAAATGCACCATTTGTGAACCTTGGTCTGAATCAGGGACTCAAAACTAAACAGAAAGAGGTACCCAGAGGATAAATTGGCCCACTGTATAGGATAGCATCATCAACTTCACCTCCTGGGGACCTCATTCTGCAAATGTCAGACTGCTTATTTTCAGGCCTGATTGGTACAATATATCAAATTTCCAGGTGTCAGCTCACATATACTATACAAATACAAATCTATTGACATTGAGTTTGTGGCGGGTGGACGTAACAATGCGAATAAGTGCAACAGACCGAGAGAGAAGCGCGGGAGCCGAGGCTCGAACCGTCTACCTCTTGCACACACAGCGACCGATTTACCACGAGACTAAGAGATCCGGACCAACCAGGCTGGTTGGCAAATGGCCCTTATACCTCGACCGCTACACTACTCTCACGTTCTTTTGAGATTCACCCACCATGATCTCACCCAGATTCCACCTCAGAGCGGTCGAAACATCCACCATGCTTCACCAACTGCCGATGACTGGTCACGGTAGCAATGTAACCGATTGAGAGAGAAGTGCGGGAGCCGAGGCTCGAACCGTCGACATCTGCCACGAGACTAAGAGATCCTGATCAACCTGGCTTGTTGGTAAATGGCCCTTATATCTCGACCGCAACACAAGTTCCCAGTTGACATGATCGTTGGAAGTGAGTTTATTAAATATTTAAATTAAAAAAAAAATTGCAGTTGTTGACATAAATTATTTATGGTATAAAATGCAAACGAATTGAAAATGCACTAATTTGTCACTAAATACTGAATTAATTGCCCTTTTGCACAGTATGCTATTTGGTCATTTTCTTCGTATTGTTTCTGTTTACATTCCCCTTAACCATATTCGAAATTCCTTATTCGGTTCTCCGATTTCAACTCGAATATGTGTTTAGAATTCGAATATTCACAGAACTCGTGGAAAATAACAGAAAATCAAGAAATAAGCAGTAGTATTTTAACACTTTACCCAACGTAATGCCCAAAAAACGGCCAGTGCTATTCCCCCAAATTGTCGTTCAGTTTTCATTATTTCTTCATTTTTTGCCTCAAAAACATAGCTTATTATCCCCATTGGAACGAGCTCGTCTTACTTTTGTTTGCAAGTGTCGACTGCTTTTCGTGTTAGGTAAAGGGCCAAGTTGCTCAGCTCAGAAATGCTTTCGCACCAATGTGGGTAAACATTCCGATGTTCATTTTGCATTTCTCTTGCTCAAAGAAGCATTGGGCCGCTGGGCAACCGCGCAGTTACCCGATAACTTTTCCTCTGTATATACTCGTATCGAACTTAGACCTTACCACACGGTCTGTCGTTGCAAACCCGGAAAAAGAATTTTACTGTCGATATCCCGCTGTGGCTTACAACATACCTATTCGATTTAGCTTTTCAAATGCCAAACATTTATGTTTAAAATTGAGCCTTGTGTAACAAAATTAACATTTTCAGCACCGTGTTACTAAATGGCATCATCCTATAATAATTATATACCCTATCTACTGCAGCTGGGCGAATTGTCTTTGTGTCTGCAAGGAGGATCAGAAATAACTTTATCCTTCAGCCCTGGCAGGCTTTATTTCTAACCTTCATGACCGTTTGGTGTTCGTTATGTCGTCCATATTTTGCATATAGTTCGCTGATTGCCTACTGTAGTCTCGTACCTAGACTCTATACATTTCATTATCCTTTAATGAAATGTATGGAGTCTGTGTACGAGACTAGGCCTGTCGGTCCGTAAACCGGACTGGAAATCTCCAGATTTACCGGGGCACCAATCTGCCCATGAAATGCTCAGTATCTTTTTGAGATCTATTCCGACCATGTTCTGCTAAAAAAAATAAATCAGAAAACGTATTGCCAAAAAATGGTTGCCTGAGAATGGTTACCCCTTTTCCTGATAGGACTAGTGACCACTCTTGCGAAAGAAAAATAGAAAAAATAAAATAAAATGCTTGAATAACGAAAGTCTTAATTTGGGGTTTTTGTATTCAAAGCATAGTTTATCACCCTCCTGTGTATTAGCACGACGAAACAGTTCCTCTGAGGACACTAAGCTCTATTTTGAATGCAAATAAATAACAAAAATAATAAAATTTCATTGAGGACTTCTACATGTGAAAAGCGCTGGCCGGATATGGCTTAAAGTAAGGTGTGGAGTCAAACTATAATATCTAATTTATTGAGGGTTGCATATAGAAAGAATATTTGGAGGATGGGGGCCACGTAGAATGTTCTTGGGGATAGTTGCGTGTATAAATGGGAGACACAACGCGTATAATGATGGTAATGCCTTGCCAGTTGCGAAGGCGTATCTCATGTGGATGCTGAGGCACGCAAAAGCCAGAGACAATGAAAAGTATACGTACCAATGGAACCCTTTCAGGTCTTGTGAGAAATGATGAATGGGGAATAAACTTGGTGTGAATGGGGTTTAGTTTTACGTACGCTTGCCAGACATTTCTTGTTCTTTCATCCTCCAATAATACAATGGTTAACGGTGGAAATTATCAACACATATTTATTTATTTATTTATTTATTTATTTATTTATTTATTTACATTTAAGGTCACATACTTATGTACAATGGTTAATCGTAACCGCATCAACACATATTCAGTTGGCACAAAGCTGCTTTGTGTATCAATACATATTTAGCTGGCACAAAGCATGCAGAGCTGATGGCTCGGTGCGGTAGTGTTTTTAATGATAACTGAAGGCAGTGTTTCTCCCAAGAGCTTTAGCTGTAGCGACACATCTATTATAACTGTGCGTTCATTGTTATTATAATCCATGTAATTTTAATGTACCGTATCCATGTTTCCAAAAGCATTGCAATGTAAATGCTGTTTTTTTTAATTGTTTTTGAAATATTAAAGAATGTTCATTTTGATTTTCCACGAGAGATTTCCAAGCGTTTTGTTTCAAACTAACATACATTCATCATCAACTCTTTCAGCTATTCAGATATTTTAAACTTGGCTGCAACCGAACAATGGGATTTAACAATGCCCATGTTCTGCTATTCTTATTGGCTGTGCAAACATATGTTACAGTTAACATCTCCTTCACAGATTGGCCTTAGCCCTTTACCCAAAGCACACGATATCAAATTTATTATTTTAAATATTATTTTTTTTTAAAAAGTTCAACAAACCATATGTGACCCCTCCTCACTGGAACGTGCTCGACGGGATCGTTCCAATGAGGGATCACGCGATATGATTTTGCTGAAATGTTTTGAAAAATAATATTAAAATTACGCTAGGTAAATGGTTAAACATTTTCAGAATAATTAACTTCAGGCGCTATCTAAGTGGTAGAAAATTAGCTTGAAAATAGGTGATAGGTTATTTTCGATGTCAAACATCTAAACAAAATAATAATTTGCCCTATGTTGGCTGTCCATCCGGATTTTGGAGCAATGCTTCGCAGTATTGAAAAACAATAAATGAAGAATTATGACATTTTTTTAGACATTTAATGACATTTGTTAGACATTTGATGCCATCGAAAATAACATGTCACCTATTTTCAAGCTGCATTTTCCATTACTTTTTCGCCCTTTAACACATACGCCACCTTGTAGAAAACAAATAACATTGGCTAAATGAAAGCGCCAATAAGAATGCTGTGGTCCTTGATCTTGGATCAACAATGTTGTTTTGATTTCTTCAAATTGATAACTAATTTACATACAATCAATAGTGTTTACTGTGAACCAAGTGCCAGTCTCTCGATTGTTAACAGGTACAGTTCTGAATTATTTTAGCTTGGCAAAACTTGATTATCTGTCTTTGCCTTGTTGCATTTTATGGGAGAGTGCCTACACTCCCAAAATAGTAACAAGGCAAATCCACACAAACTAAATATTTTCACTTCAAAGAAAATACGAAGTACATTCAGAGAATATGAAACCTTCAAGTGGGAGCACCAGCTTTTCAGAGTAAAGCCCATATATGGGCTTCCAGCACTCTACCAGTTATTTGACCTAACAAACACCTTCCAGTATACATGGTCGGCATGCCCACTAATTAACCGTAAAAAGTCAAGAGGAAGATTCAAGATTGTTAAAATCAAGTCCCTGGGTTAATATATGGGCTCCCTATTTGGAGTCCAAATTTCCCTTTAGTCCAATATGAGGAGTAATCTTTAAAAATCTTTTTCTTCAGATTGACCAGTAAGAATCTTTTGATATTTGCTATACATCATCCATACTGGCGTTAGATGCAATTTATTTAAATCAAGTTCCTCGGTTATCATTTGGGTGCCGCATTTGAGCCCAGGTTTTCACTTAGTGCCATATTGGGAATATTCTTGAAAACTCTTCTCCAGAATCACCAGTCAGAATCTTATGATATTTGGTATACGACACCTTTGGGTGGGGTGGGGGCAGTTTAAAGTTTGTTCAGGTCCCGAATTTTAACTTGGTGCAAAAGAACCTTTACCCAACGCAACCGCCGATACCGGCCAGCGCTATTCCCAAAAAATTGCCATTCAGTTTTCACTATTTTTTTCATTTTTTGTGTAAAAAACATAGCTTATGGCCCACGCATTGGAACGAGCTCGTTGAGCTTGTTCCAATAAGGGGTCATAAGCTATGTGTTTTGGGCAAAAAAATAATAAAATCTAGTTATTCAAGAATTTTGTTTTTTAGAGTCGTCAGCCTTTCGTGTTTTAAAATCTTCTCCGGAACCACTATTCAGAATCTTTTGATATTCGGTATACACTAGGGCTAATTCAGATTCATGTTTGTTTAAATTAAGTCCATGGATTCTTATTTGGGCTCACTATATATCGTGCACTGTTGCTTACTCCAGGTCGATAGAGAGGTGTTTATATTGGGTGGGTGGGTGGGTGGATGGGTGGGTTCTTGGTGGGTTCATGGCGGACAAGGATCTTTTGGGAGAGTCTCAGCATTGTTATAGCAGGCTTATCACGAAGATCGAAGGCTTGAATTGGGGAAAGGTATGGAGGTGGTGACTTGAAAAATAAACCACAAGTTATCTTTCGAGAGACATTTTGAGGCTCGAAAAAACGTCAATTTTCAACAAGCGTAGTATGTCATTTGTAACTTCATTAGTTGACGTTTCATGCAGATCGCAGATTCAGGATTTTCAGATGGGCCCGTGGGGGGTTGGGCAGGCCCCTCCCCGACCCCTCTCCCCCTCATTGCCACTGTTTCACTCGGCAACATTATAGTGCCTTCAGCGGAAGTCCTTGATAGGTAAGTATCCCATTGAAGGAGTTCACCGTTTTGTCTCATTGTACGAAGTGTTACACCCGCGATTGATTTTTTATGAATGGAATGTTTGTCGATTCTTGAGTACGATCAGTTCCGTTATTATTTTCATTAGATACCGGTCTTCTTCATTCTCCTCAAAATCGTATTATGGGTTTCCTTTAATCTGGAATAGAAACTTTCACACTGACAGCATCGATAACACGTTTTCTGCTTTATAACTGATGTTGCCAGCACATGGCGACGGCATTGTTAATTTTCGATGGACAAATGGAAAACGCTATTTGTTGGTGAATCCCTGCCCTGTCCAGTCTTTTACTGACACATTTCTGTAAATTACTAAATAGAGGCGAAGATTACCAGAAGGCATCAAATGGGTCAGTTTCTAGCAGTTGATGTAATGCGTCGCGAAGATGATCGATTAGGGGGTTTAAACCTGATTTGTCCCGACCGTGATGGTTCAGGTTTCTATTGATAAAAAAGCTTAGTGACAGTGTAGAAATGGGGGCACACTTTTCCAATACGCACCGAGCCAACGTGGTTGAGATCGATAAAAGAAAATTTGAAAAACTGTTCACACCCCCCCCCCCCCCCCCGATTTCTTCGATTCTCTGGTATTCACGAGCGCGACAGAATGTGTTAAACACTCATTGAGTGAATTGGGGTGGATAGGGGTGGGGTGGGTGGTGGTGGGATGTGATTTAATGTAGCTACACAACCTACGACAGAATGCTTCCATCTATTTCTTCTGCTTCAACCAACCCGAGGTTTCGGGCGAAGGTTGAATTCATTAACAAAATGCAACGAACTTTGTTAGCATTTCAGATAACATGATCTGTCTATAACATGAATGTCTGCGTTGACCTGCTTACAAATGTGTATGCTCTCTATTTAATGAGATACAGTGGAGCCCACTTAATTGGATATCTCTTAACTGAATAACCCTGTTAATTGAATCTAATTTCCCAACACAAAACCATTTACCATACCTTAAGTACAAATTTGACCTGTTAATTGAATAAAAAATCTTATGACCTGTCAAGAAATTACTCTAACTCTCCCAAGTTTTCCTTTGTTTATAGACCCCTTTGGCCTCAGTACATCCAATAGAAGCATTTAATCTATTATATCTTGTTTGACAGAGCTCATGGAGCTTTGTCAAACAAGATATCATAGATTAAATGCTAAGTTTATCTCTAGAATACTTAAACTGACACAATCCCTGTTAATTGAATACTCCTGTTAATTGAATAATTTTCATTGGCAAAGTGGCTATTCAATTAACAGGGTTCCACTGTACACATATCCTGGGTGAAATACCTGGATGCGACAGATCTGCATCTTAACCATCCTACGCGGCCATCCTCATTTGAATATTTAATAATCACCGGACTATTTCATCATCGTCTGCATTTCGTGAACAAAATTGGCGCCCTGCTTCGCTCTAATTGGCACAGCTACCGTCCCACCTCGCACTGCTCAAAGAATGAATTTTCTCGAACCACACCACTGACCCCAATGGCGGACACAGGATTCTAGGTTTGAGAGGGCGCCACATTTCAATCGTGAGTCATGATGCGAAGCATCACTCGTCAATCCTAAAGACGAGTTAGGACGAACACGAGAGGGTATCCCACTCTTGTCAATGGGGTCCGGGGGATCTCGTGGGAAAATGTTCGAACATGGAAGGTCCTACGCTGGCTTCTTATGCACATGACCCCATTGTTTTCCAACCATAATATTCCAGCATTCATTTTGAAGAAAATAAGCCAATTTATATCGGCTCACATGAGACCCGCGCAGGATCTAGGCCTATAGCTGCGTTCGTGGATTACGGTGTTATCGGCGATAAAACATGGACATCCACTACGTTTTGACGTCACAAGATGGTCGCACACGCGGGCTGCCATGACATCCAAACATGACGTAACTGGATTCGTGACTATGATGTCACTCCCCCGTCCTTTCCCCCCATCCAGTGAAGCACGATCCGTCCCTCTCCTACTACTCTCATACAAAGGTACCCCTACATTTGAGAAATGTCAGTGGTGGCTCATGTGCCTTAGTGGCATGGTAGGATACAATACACAAAGCTATATGTGGGACTCAAATCACTCCTCTAAATGGAGAAAAAATGCACATTTCTTGTTCCGCATTGAACAAATTTGTTAAATATAGATCCGAAATGTGCATTTTTCTCGACTTTGAAGTCCATGGCAGAGACCAGTCAAATGATGAAAAATGTGGTCATATCTTCCGAGTATAGAGTCTGTATACCACCTTCCCGCTACTTTCCAATAATATTGCAATGATGGGTTAGTAAAGATAATTTTTGCCTATACACACTCACGCACGCTTACTCTCTTCCTCTCTCTGTGAATTATTCATGGAAACAGTGGAGGTGGCACCTGCCCCATGGTCCCCCTCCTGGTTCCTGCATCCCTGCTTGTACTGGGAAACGAGCTGGGTTTTGCACCGGGAAGGAAAATCCGACCTCAACAGGAGAAGAGTTAAATAATTTTTGCCGATATTATTAAAAGCTAGTATTGTAAACAGGAAGTAGCGCAGCTTTTTTCCGTTCCATTCTTTAAAACATCAAGAATGATCTCATACAAACACATGGCAGATGATATGAATATAGATAGATCCATATTCACATTTGAGATCGTCGGGGCTACTATCAAGTGGGTAATCAACGTCAGATTTATTCCATCTAAATTCTTCTCATCGGAAACTAATTCCCTATTTGAAAATCAATGGGGCTACAGCTGTGGTTGAAGTTCGTGTAAAGAATTCCTAAAAAATAAGTTCGCATTTGAACGTTCGATCATAAGGTCTATTCTTGTGTCAATTTGTAATCTTGATATAGCGAGGGGATTTCGACTGAAGCGAACTCTTTATGTAACGATAACAGCGGTTAGAAAATGACTTGATTCGATAAATTGTCCAATATATTGGATGACAGAGATAAAAGACCAGGCTTGCATTTAAAATCTCCACAGAAATCATACCATACTGTAAAAATATCCTTCAGATAAAAATACGGCAAAAGTACTGGTAACCAGCTGCCGCAACCTCTCGTCCACTGAGTTCCAATGTGTTCTATGTGCCAGTAGGCACATAGAACACATTGGAACTCAAGGGACGCTCTGTCGTACCTTGTATCTATCTTGCATTTACCCTGCATTTACCTTGCATGGCTCTCTCATATTTCCGGAGCCGCCCATACAGCGTTTGCAATTGACCACTAATCAGCATTCGGTTTTGTTTTGATGTCGCGCATATTGTTTCTCTCTGTTCTTGAGGGAATACCAGGTAGACAGCCAATCTAGCTATGGTATCCCCTAGCGGTATACATTTTTTTTACCAGAATAGTTATTCATATGCATTGTATTGTCTGCTATTGTGTACTGGTGAATAAGGTTATCTATCTATCTATCTATCGTAAATTTTGCTGCTTAAAGTTTAATTAAAGGATACCAACCGAACAGTGCTCATGTATGTGCAGTGTAACAATCTCTTTTCAAAACGAACGCATTCACCTCTTTAAATGCTACTCGTGCCAAATTGGCATCGTCCATATCGAAAATTGCATTGTATGAGAAGAGTCAGTTGGTAAAATGTGGACTGATTAATATGTTTAACCTGCAACATCGCGGCTGCAGGTTAAAGATATTAATTGATCTACTTTTCATGACAACTTAATAGCATTCTGATGTGATGACGAGACACCAAAATCAGTTACCTTTGCTCTAGGCTCGAAAAATGTCGTCATTGTCAAAAATAGTTTAATACAATATTTTACCGTTGCAGTTGCTATAAGTGTACCGACATTCGATTGATTCTTCACACGAATTTCTTAAAAGTGGGAGGCATTTCAGCGAACAGAGTGTCTGTGAAAAATTTTCCATGATAAAAATAATTTTCTGATAGGGCTGTCTCTAAGGGCATTTAATATACTAAAAATAATTTTTAGTAACTGAAAATCATTCTGAACTTGCTTTCTAAGGGAACTTTCCACCGTAAATAGAGGATATCTAGTGTTTTTGAGTGGATACCGAAAATTATCTCATGAGTGACCGAGACAAATGGTTATTTTTCGCGAGTGCTTCTACTCAAAAACACTAGATTTTCTATTACGCCTTTTATACGAATCTAATAGAGCGGGGGGGGGGGGGGGGGGGGGGGGGGTGGCTCAGTAGGTAGAGGTGCAGGCTGCAAGCCAAGAGGTCCTCGGTTCGAATCCCAACCGCGTTGTGTCCTTGGGCAAGACACTTCACCCCCATTGCCCATGTGGGGGCACGATGACGCCGTGTACTAAGGCGTACTGCACGTCGATGGTACGCATGTCTTCAACCAATCTAACCGTGCCTGTGCTACAGTGCGGAGTTACGATGTTGGGGAGCTGGCAGCTGCTCGTCGTTGCTCGGTGGTTCTCTCCGGGTACTCCGGCTTCCTCCACCCGTAAAACTGTCACGGTCATGATTAGCCACTATGCATAAATATGTGACCTTAAACATCAATAAATAAATAAATAATACGAATCTAATAATTCCACTCGTTTCAATCTTGAATTGATGCTTGAAAGTCAACAGCACACTGAATCATTGATACGCGGAAGTGATTTGATCGATAATCGTTCGAAACAGACAGCGTCTTTCAATCTGAGTGAGCTGGCGGGTTTCTAGTCCAAACATGGCCTGAAAGTCCGTAATATAAGTTTTTGGTTTGGTACGTCCTTTCAAAGGACGTACCAAACCAAAAACTTATATTACGGACTTTCAGGCCATGTTTGGACTAGAGGGTTTCAAACATCAATTCAAGGTGAATATGTGTTGAATTATTGCTGGAAATGATCGGTATCCACTCAAAAACACTAGATTTACTTTTCATCATATGTTTTTAGAACAAATTGATAAATTCCAGTGATAATTTGACTCGTATTCACCTTGAAGTGATGCTTTGAAAGCCGCTATTTTGATTGATACCGTAAAAGTGAAAATTTCTATATCCCCACAGTGGGGGGATACGATTTCCATCTTTCCGCAATTTCTTCGATAATCTATCGTTTAGCGTGTAATAAAAACAATTTTCAACTAGCTGAAAATAACTTTCAGCTGGTTGGAAATTATGTTTACTGTGGAACTCCCAATGAGAACCATACAGTTCCCTGTAAGAACTTCCATTTTAAGGAAATTTCCTGTTGAAATTCCCATAGGGTTTTTAAAAATGTCACTTCGCTGAATAGGCTTCGTTGGCTACTTCCTGGGATGTATTGATTGATCTATAAATTTGTATTTTTTACAGAGGCGGACTGCCCACCGGGAAAGTTTCAAGTGGGCCCCCTATTGGGATCCCCCTCCCAGGGCCCCCATAATTTACGCAGCCCAACACCCGCTGACGCGTGAAATTTCGTGAAAATGAGCAAAAGCCGAAATGGATTAATTGCATAGGCTGTCGGTTTATCGAAATGCCCTCAATATGTGGACTTTCATTGACAGTTCACACAGAGAGCATTTCGATACACCAGCAGTCTACTCTACCATTGATCGGTCAGATGCTAGGAAACAGCGTTCTTTCGTTTCGAAAAAATAAAAATTTTCTCTCAATGAGCCGAACTATGATCGGCTTGATGAGTTCGGGGCCCCCTTGGTGCAACCCGTTTTGCAAAAATGAGCGACAAAGATGATACAAAAATGCCGCCAGAAATGCCCTTTTTGTGAACTCTCATTGATCCCTCAGATGCAAGGAAGCTGCGTTCTATTGGTTCAATAAAAAACATTTTTATCCGGGTGCGGGGTCCCCTTGGTACGTTTCCTGACAACCTTTTGGGGCCCAGTCCGCCCCGGACTTTTTAGAACTCAGGGTAGGCTTGTCTGATAGCAGTTCGTTAGTCAACGGTATATAGTCTTTATAATATAAAAGATGAACGAACTAATGAACAATACAGTGTTAAGGGGAATCAGTAAGAACGCAATTCCACAGCCCCGTAGGGGGCTGTAAAATTAAATAATTACTGACCATTACTTCAAATACAAAAAAGATCGATCCATATCCAGTATAGTCCCGTCGACTTGAAACACGTGGTTGAAAGGATTAATCTTGTCCCAGAATATGACATTTTAAACGTTTTCTTTTATTAAAGTTTTCAAGGTCATCCTCTCCATTTAGTATGAGACAGGAGAGTCAGTCCCCTTGATCAAATCGGCAAACAGAAGCATCCTGACGTCTTGAATTTCCGACGGGAAGAAAATTTTTTTAGCCTGTTTGCATCCTCTCTCTGCAAACACTTTATCGCTTTATCGTTACACAGAAAACCAGTAATTGCAGCAATGGAGTAATATCAGAAAACTGGCCCCGTCAGTACATAATAATCCATAATTCATCACTGGACTATTTCGCGCACAGTCTCTGTCAAAATGTTGTATATCAAGTAATTTGTCGCAATTTATCGTCTGCCCAAAATTTCCCTCTCCACTCAGGCTGCGATTAGAACTTATCAGAGTGAGTATGCAACATAGGCCAACTAAAAAGAAAGTCACGCACCTTTTGCATGACCGTTACAAAAAAATAGCTAACAGTTTAATAACCATATACATGTTTAAAAAAACATATTGAGGTTTTATTTTAATCCTTTTTCAGTCGTTATTCATAAACTACTTCCGTGACAGGGGTGTTAAGTACCGAAGATATGGAAGTTGCTGCCTTTTAGAATCAACGGGAATGTAAACAGAAACAATTTTTCGAAAATTGTCGTGTGGAATTTCTTTTTATTCCTAGCTTAGGATGCACTCTTGGTGCACTTGCATTCTATATCATAAATAAGATATGTCGAGACCTTCATTATTTGATAATTTAAATATTTGATAATCTCAATTTTATGGGGCATTTTTGAGGCAGTTATTCTCATTCTTGTGCAATCCAGCCTTTACAAAAACTATACTGACAGTTCTGTCTTTTTCTAGTGCATATGAGCAGAGACCAGGAATTTTGATATATTGCGTCCACTCCAGGGGGAGGCCGGAATTTTTTGTGGGACGCTAGGATGAATTTTTTGACATCGCCATTCTAACCACCCACCCTCCCTCTTTTGCCATTTTTTTCCATCGAGTTTTAGACACCCACCCCCCAAAACAATTCTCGATTTGCTGAATTTATTGCTCTGATGCAGTTTTTGACATCTCAAAAAACAACTGGCCTGTAGTCCTACTAACACCCTTTGATGATACCAATTATTACCACTCAATCTATAAGTTACTAGTCGATTAACATAAGTTTGGAGGCCCGTTAAAACTCCATAATTTCAGTGACGTCATTCGACGGAGCCGGGCCGCGGTCGATAATGGTATAAATAGCCATTGCGCCGATTGCGGCCCGCCTATTTTTAGATTCAAGTTAGCTGTAACAGGGAGTGGTAATAATAGTAATAACATGATTGTTGTCAGGCATCATGATTCATTAGCGGCCCTGCAGCAATGATGAACAGCCCTTGGGCTTATTAACGGCCCTCGACTTCGTCTCGGGTCTTTAATAAACCCTCGGGCTGTTCATCATTGCTGCAGGGCCAAGACTGTACCATTATGGCCTCCAAAATCATGTTATTGTTATATTATTTAAGACCAAATTTAATTTACTCAATACAAATGGCACCGTGTGTTGCTGAGAATCACAGAATTTTTGTTGTTATTTTTTGTGAACTTCGAACAGAGGGTGTATAGGTGTGCAGTGGGATATGTGGAAAAAAGACAAAACTATTTTCAGCCTAAGAGTGGCCTCCTGTTGGCCCAGTTTATTTTAACCCTTTACCCAACGTAACGGCTAAAACTGGCCAGCGCTGTTCTCAAAAATCGCCAATTAATTTTCATTATTTTTTCAAAATATGAAAAAATTAGTTATTCAAGAATTTTGTTTACAAGTGTCGTCTGCTTTTCGTGTTAGGTAAAGGGTTAAACAATTTTGAATCTAAACCACGGAATAGCAGGGAGTCATGCAATATAACATCAAGGTCACGACACGGAATAGGGGAACCCAAAGAGAGGGCCAGAGCACATCCCTGGCTGGTGGAGAAATTGTGCACTGAAACTGGAATATGGAGCAATATTCTGCAAATTTCTGGTAAGTCTGTAAATAGAAACGCCTCGTAGCTGGAGCTAATGCCTGGCCCAACAGAGAACTCATCGTAGCAACAAGGCTTTTGAGACAAAAAATGAAAAAAATTAGTTATTCAAGAATTTCTTTTGCAAGTGTCGTCTGCTTTTCATGTTAAGTAAAGAGTTTCAAAGTCAAGTAGTGCTGAAATAATTATCAATCAGAACAGATTATGACCCATCATTTATATATTCATGTAAGACAAGCATTTATGTCAGGTGTGCTGTTGAGTGCCTTTATGTTAACTATTAAAGTCCACATTTTGATAACCAGAGAGAAGATGCCGTGAAGATGCAGTTAAGAACAGTTTGAACGATCCCATATGAACCAGAAATTATAAATATTCTCTTGTTCATATAGGATGGATCAGAGGCTACTTCTCGTGGGTCCCGTTTTTTGTTTATTTTTATTGATTTTATGGGATTTTGCCAGTTTTTTTTTGTTTTCAGTGAGTATTATAAAACGTTAATGATTAGAATCTATAATGTACAATCCTTTGTCCTTGCCCTCATGCGCAAAATGAGATAATAGTTTTAATTCTTTGATCCTAATACTTGAATCTGACATTTCTTAAGTTAGTTTAGATCATTTAAACAATTAATAATGTTCTTTTGGACAAAACCAATGCAAATTCCTGCAACATCCTGCAAAATCTGACCAGAAACTTGAATTTTTTTTTTAATATACATACAAAACATACATTTCTCCGATATTGATACCCACCCCGGTGAGTGACTCACTGAAACCAATTTTTCGTGAAAAATTAACACATAGGGCCCAAACTATCATGATAGTTGATGCATTATTGCTTTTCTCATCACGTGCAGTCATAAAAAACAACAAATATGCTCAAATAGATTTGAAAAGAGGCTTAAAAAAAATTTGCACAGTCCAGAAAAAAATGTGTTTCCGCGGCTCAGGTAAAAATCACCGACCCACCGACCCACCCATCCTACCTAACGTCTCGCCAAAAAACAATCCGGCCTCCCCTTTTGTTTCATGAAAGAAATATGAGTAAAATTTCTGAATTTCTGAAACACAAACAGTCCCAAACAGATAAGGTTTTGATAAGGCGGCGAGTCATACGATCGAACCGAGGTTCAGACGACAGCTTCTAGGCGTTGACCACAAGCGACGAAAGGTATATTAACTAACCCCTATTCTGTGACATCGAGCTGCGATCTTCGTTTCCCGTGCTGAATTGATGTTATACACTTGTCCATAAAACCGCAGGAGTGTCGGAACCCGCAATCTGAACAAAACTGCACCAGATTATCGCAAAATATGTTGGCCATTAACTAAACAAGGCTACTTTTTACATGTGGATACAAGAAGTTTCTCCTCACACTCTAAAATTAGTTGAGTTAAAAATTAAACAAAAGTCGACTGGGTTGAGTTAATATGAACCCAATTGGAGTCATATTCACTCAACCCAGTTGATTTTTAACGAAACCGATTTTAGACTGCAGTATTCATGTGAGGCGTTAAAAATATTTTTCTTAACAGTACCTGGAACTCTTGTCTTATATACAGGTTATATCGTTTGCACAAACGATTGTATATTGTTTTTTATACCATGATTACCTATTCTACTATATATATAAAAGTCTATGACATAAGTTTTAGCGTTACACACCAACCGTGGTGAACACACCAGCAATGGGATTTCAGTAGTTACAATTTACACCTACAGTGGAACTACATCCAAGTTAACCTTTGGTGACGTCGACCTGAATGCGAACTTGTCCAAATTTATCGTACGTCGCCTCGCGAAGAGTGAAATGAAAGCGGCAGTTATTTATTACGTTTTTAAACGAGTTTACCCCATAAGACACCAAAAATTAACAAACATGCATTCTCTCGTGTTAATAAAGCATCCATAACACGAAATAGTATGTTATTATGTTATTAAAATAAAAAAGGACCCGTTTCTTTTTCCATTTCGTTTCGGCGATAAAATTGACAGCTGAAGTACCGCCCACCGATACTCAAATGTAAACAAAAACAGATTCGCACGTGTGAATATTGATTTATTTAACATTTAAACTCATTAATCTGACGATCATGGTATGAATAAAATATACCCAAAGTAGCTTGGTGTACCAAATGTTCACCACTCGTGGGGAACATTTGGTACACCAAGCTACTATGGGTACATTCTATATTTTTTTAATAATTACATTAACTTTAAAGTTTTGATAGGAAACCTTCCAATTTATTGTTTATATAATCACAAAGCAGACGTCGATTCATTATTCCAAGTAGCTTCTATATACGCATACTCCATTTGGAATAGTGTGGTGTACGGAAAGGGGTGGTATCTGTTTTCAACGAGGCTAAAATGCGAATAAATTCATAAGAAAAGGTGTGCTTGTGAAGGTGTCTTCATCAGACGAGGTGTTAAATTTTTACGTCATATAAGTTCAATTAGATTATGAATCTATTTACTCTCAGTAGGAAAAATGATGAGTAATTAAACAAACTAGTAAACTTTTCCAAAAATTAAATCTAACTACAATGTGGGGTGCGTTATAGGTATGAATGCTTGTAATCGCAACTCATCCTACAAGGTTTGCGATACGAAGCTGCAATTGTCAGGAGTTGCTGCGGTATTCCAATTTCGTCCAGAACAAGGAGTATCCGTATACAACCTGTATTGTACTTTACTCGCCGTGATGAGGGTGCGTTCGACTGATCAAACTCGAATCTCGCGTCGACGAAAATAGAAATGGATCTCTCGAAGTATGAAAAGACGCCCAGAAGAGAATGCACTCAATTCTCTATGCAATAGGCCCAATGAGCAGACCATGTCCCGATATAACATTAGGAGGTGTAATTTCTCGCCGTCTCTGAGTCTGGGTGTTGATCGAGATGTGTCAAGTTTTGTGAAGAGGTACGCACTTCACACAACTTAACACTCACATTCCACATTCATACTCTCTTAAAACTAAAATTCATTTTAACCCTTTACCCAAAGTAACGTCCAAAACTGGCGAACGCTATTCACAAAAATCGGCAATTAATTTTCATTTTTTGTCTGAAAAACATAGGTTATGACCCCTCTTTGGAACGAGAAAAAAAAAATGAAAAAAATTAGTTATTCAAGAATTTTTTTGGCAAGTGTTGCCTGCTTTTCATGTTAGGTAAAGGGTTAATAATTACACGAATATGAAAAGCACGGTAGCTCATTGATTAGCGTATTTGACTTCAGATTTAAATGTCAAAGGTTGACGCTTGTCACAAGCGTTGCATCCTTTGGCAAGCCTCTTAATCCTAAACTGCCAAAGTGGAAGCACGGTGGCATGGTGCCCTAAGGTGCCATGCACATCGACTGTAAACATACCTTCAACCAGTGCAAATCCTGCTTCTGGAGGGTTAATAAATTGGTGTGTTCAGCTGTGAACTCACCCCTGCTCAGTTCGCTCTGGATACACCCCCGCTTCCGTTACCCGTAAAACTGTCTGACTCGATATTACCCTGGCTGCAGAAAGTGTCATTAAACGCCCCAAAACAGACAAACAAAAAGACACGAATTTGAATCACTGATAATTACTGATTTGGACTTTATCGTTTTTTATAGGTCTATAGCAGGATTAATTGGATTGCTACTGAGTGTGAAGTGCTGCTTTGCTTATTACGACACAAAACCTGTGCAGGTAGATGATGAACAACTTTGCAGCGAGTCAACTCCCGACAGATGCCCGTGGTCACACGTGTTCTCTGACATGTCGAATAGACTGCAACTCTTGGAAATGGCTTTCAAAGAGCAAGTAATAGCAAGAGAAGTGATAACACAAGAGGTTCACAACCAGTCGGACTTCAATATTCTTCTAGACAAAAAGATTGAACAATATTTGAATAAGCTGGAAGACGTCAGACGAGAATGCTATCGGGTTGAGGATAAAGTGGATGAAATTCAAAAAAGAATAAATTCTGATGGTAATTTGTTCAATTAACTGCCACCAAGCTAGTGGCTTACACCTCTGGTGGAGGCTTGGGCAGAGGCGGACTGGCCGTAGGGCCCACCCCCCCCCCCAAATTTACGCAGCCCAACACCTATTGACGCATGAAATTTCTTGAAAATGACCAAAAGGCGAAATGGATCTGATCACATAGACTGTCGGTTTATCGAAATGCCCTCTATGTGGACTGCCATTGGCAGTCCACACAGAGGGTATTTCGATATACCAGCAGTCTAGCCTGCCATTGATCGATCAGATGCTAGGAAACAGTGCCCTGCTGGTTCGAAAAATCAAAATTTTCTCCCGTTGGACCGAACTATGGTCGGCATGGTGAGTTTGGGGCCGCCTTTGGTGCAACCATTTTTGCCCAATGAGCGACAATGATGATACAAACATGGCGTAAAAAATGTCCTCTATGTGGACTTTCATTGATCCCCCGGATGCAAGCAAGTAGCGTCTGTTACGACCCGTAATGTAATAAATGCCCATAATGTAATACCTACCCATAATGTAATACAAAAACGACCCATAATGTAATACTAACCCATAATGTAATAAAAAACGACCCATAATGTAATAAATGTAATAACGTGTAATAAATGTTAGGTACCCATAATGTAATAACAATTTTAAAAAATTAGATACAAATTACACTTTTCCAGGCCCGTAATGTAATAAAATTCTAAGCTTGATTTTTGTTTTTTCTCTTTACTCCAGCAGTGCGTTCGGCTACTTATGACACATCCTGTGCCTTCATCAATGCTGCCAATGGCCCCTATGCCGTACACAGCCAACATGTGTGGGTGTGTTGGGATTACGATAGAGAGTATTCCGAGACCTGGGGCGGGTATACTCTGCTATGAGTGACAGGCATTATCCCTCTTCCATTTGTACCACCCACGCAAACGACTTCCTCGATAGCCTCTACTGCCCTGCCACAATCATATAGGTCTACCTTACAAGACATTCAGTAATTTTGATTCCAGGATGGTCATTTATAACTGCAATCATCATATTCGACCGGCTGTTCACTTGCATAAAAGCAATGCGGATAGCAGGTTCCTATACTGTTAATAAGGTCAAGCAATTCTGGCCAAAGTTGCTGAGGCAGAGGGTGTAGTGGGGTCCAGTGGGGTTTGGGTGCACAATAACCGGATAGTGGGGGGGGGGGGGGGGGGCGGCGTATAGGGTGGGATACAAGGAAAAGATAGAACAGAAGCAAGACGTTGAGTCAACCGGCGCAGAGGAATATCGGGAGGCGATATGGTGAGTGTACTGGTATTGGAATGGGGGATATCCTATAGCTCGATGGGATTTGGATTAGGCTACTTTGCTCCAAATTAAGCGTACAATCTATCCTCTGTCTCTCCAGTTTTCATGATTGAACACAGCTCTCTCTATATATATATATTGAGCGTCCTGAACTACTCCCACATACCAAGTTTCACGAAAATCGGCCCAGCATGAACCGAGATACAGGTTCAAGGTCAACGGTTTGAATATCAAGGTCACACATGGCGGGCATCGGGTGTGGCGAAATTGTTGGGCGCCCGAACCACACACCAAGTTTCAGGACAATCGCCCAGCAGGAGCCGATACACAGGTTCAAGGTTTCCGGTTTGATGGTCAAGGTCACACACCCGGTCAAACGGATACGCCCATGTTACTCCTCGTGTCTAGCTATGTATGTTGTTTGAGTGTAACTTAGGAGAAGATGGCACAATAGCGGAGATGAACACGCGAATCGTCGATGTGATAGAGTAGGCGGTTGACAGGAAGTCCCTGCCAACCGCCAGGAACTGCCATGACTGTAGGTAGTTTAAGTGGAAGGCCGTGTGGTGGACTAATAATATTACTTGACACATGTTATCACAGGATCGGGAATATGATGTGGTCGTTATTAAGTGTCATCCTGGGATCGGGCTCATTGGTTTCCAGGTGCGGTGGGTGTGACATAAACTTATAGTAGTACAGTACAGGGAAATGACTAATTTGTTCAGGTAGTGAAAACTGGAGAGACAGAGGATAGATCGTACGCTTAATTTGGAGGAAAGTAGCCTAATCCAAATCCCATCGAGCTATAGGATATCCCCTATCCCAATACCAGTACACCTACCATATCGCCTCCCGATATTCCTCTGCGCCGCTCGACTCAACGTCTTGCTTCTGTTCCATCTTTTCCTTGTATCCCACACTACCCCCCCCCCCCCCCGCCACTATCCAGTATTGGTGCACCCAAATCCCACGGCACCCACTCCACCCTTTGCCCCAGCAACTTTGGCCAGAGTTACTTGCATTTATTAACAGTAGGAACCTGCAACCCACATTGCTTTGGTTCAAGTGAACAGCCGGTCGAATATGATGATTGCAGTTATAAATGACCATCCTGGAATCAAAATTACTGAATGTCTGGTAAGGTAGACCTATATTGTTGTGGCAGGGCAGTAGAGGCTATTGAGGAAGACGTTTGCGCGGGTGGTACAAATAGAAGAGGGATAATACCTGCCACTCAGAGCAGAGTATACCCGCCCCAGGTCCCGGAATACTCTCCATCATAATCCCAACACACCCACACATGTTGGCTGTGTACGGCATAGGGGCCATTGGCAGCATTGATGAAGGCGTAGGATGTGTCATAAGTAGCCGAACGCACTGCTGGAGTAAAGAGAAAAAACAAAAATCAAACTTAGAATTTTATTACACTACGAGCCTGGAAAAGTGTAATTTGTATCTAATTTTTTAAAAATTTTATTACATTATGGGTACCTAACATTTATTACACGTTATTACATTTATTACATTATGGGTCGTTTTTTATTACATTATGGGTTCGTATTACATTATGGGTCGTTTTTGTATTACATTATGGGTAGGTATTACATTATGGGCATTTATTACATTACGGGTCGTAACAAGCGTCCTTTTGGTTCGAAAGATCAAAATTTTGTCCTGGTCCGGAGCCTCCTTGGTACGTTTGCAGGCAAGTTTTTGGCCCAGCCCCCGAGCGTGGGCTACCATTTCTCTACAGTAATTCGGCTTACTATATATTATAAATATCGCACGCGTGGACTTGAAAATGCGAAAATAGTTTTCCTCTAAGACCACTTTTATGGCACAGTCAAGGATCTGCCGTGCAATAAATAATTACCATATTATCGACAAGGATGTTGCTAAGGGCTCGGATTGAGGTGTCCACATCTTGATTTCCAAGTGCATCCTCGGTTGCCAAATTGCCAACTACCACCGGGAAGGGGGAGGGGGGTGGGCAGGAAAAACCCCACAATGTCGACTTTTTTTCCTCCATCCACCACGCACTACGTGCAAAAGAAATATTGTTTCCTCGACAAAATTAGGGACTCACTCCCTCCCAATAACACATTCGACGAAAAACATCAAATTTTCAACACAGAGTCAACTTGTGTTTATTGTTTATTGAATCCTAATCTGCTACTCCACGTGATGAAGTATTTATCCATAATATTGCCTGCAAGAATATGCTTTCTCTTTCATCCTAAAAGGTTGCTGTTGTTGGAGAGGAAGTAACGAAAATATGTATTCATTTATTCCCGTCTTTTCATTCATTCTGGAAGTGTAAACACAATCAGCTGTGTCCTATCATAAGGCACACATAAATATTAATTATTACTCATAACTGTGAGAATGACCTATGATCGTTGGAAAGAACAAGATGCAAGATGTATCCCTAATTTCAACCCATCTCCCAGTCTTTATAATTAAGATTTCTCCACTCAGCAACTGTTCCTCCGAACCAGCACTCTGAATCTTTTGATATTTGGTATACAGCAACTTTATGGGGGTCAAATTTAAGTTCAAATCAAGTCCCGGAGTTTATATTTTAACTTAGTGCAATATGAGGAAAATAGTTTAACCCTTTACCTAACGTAACGGACAAAACCGGCCAGCGCTATTCACAAAAATCGCCAATTAATTTCATTATGTTTTCATTTTTTGTCTCAAAAACATAGGTTATGACCACTCGTTGGAACGAGCTCGTCGAGCTCGTTCCAATGAGGGATCATAACCTATGTTTTTGAGACAAAAAATGAAAAAAAATTAGCTATTCAAGAATTTATTTTGCAAGTGTCGTCTGCTTTTCATATTAGGTAAATGGTTAAAACTCCTCTTCTTCAGATCAATTAGTCTGAATTTTCTGTTTTTGATATTTGTTATACAGCATCATTACTTGTGATCCGATTCAAGTGTGTTCAAATCAAGTCGTCCGTCTCAGATATGGGTTCCCTTTGGGAGTCCGAATTTTAACTTAGTGTAATATAAGGAATATTCTTTGAAAATGTTCATCTTCAGGTCAATCACTCAGAATCTTTTGATATTTGGTACACAGCATCCATTCCAGGATCGGATTCAAGTTCGTTCAAAGCAAGTCCCTGGATTCAGAATTTGGCTCCTCGTGGGGGGGGGGGGGGGGGGGGGGGGAGATTTTAACTTTTTGCGACCGACTACCCAAATTCCTGATATTTGGTACATAACATCTTTATTGGGGTCAAATTCAGTTTGGTTCAAATCAGCTCTCTGGTTTCATATTTGGACCCTCCTATGGGAGCCTGAATTTTAACTAAGTTCAATTTGAGTATTATTCTTTCACAATTTTCTTATTCAGAGTGCAATATGGGTAAATGTCTGTTAGAATCTTCCTATTCAGATCCACTAACCAAAACCTATGTGGTATATAACATCTGTAGTGAGGTCAGATTCAAGTTTGTTCAAATCAAGTTGTTAATAATCTGGCCTTCGGTCATTTTAACCCTTTCTGCCCCATTTCCTCTGTATTCTGTAGAAATTGGTAATTTATTACACGTCCGTTCTATGATATCCCCAACTACAGCAACACTAATCCATGCGGAAAACGAAAATCTGTTCCGCACATATGTGTGGAACGGAAATCGTTGACGGGGCTATTTTTAAAAAGAAGCGAAATTTCACTGGAATTTTCTACAAATCGTGCAGGGCAATTACAACTTGAATCCCTAGCTATAGCCAAAAGTCGTCCCCTGAGTTCCAATGTGTTCTATGTGCCAGAAGGCACATAGAACACATTGGAACTCGAGGGACAAATAATAACACGGGTTCCCCTCGCAAATTTGATTGACGATAAAATGTGTGTGGTGGTGGGGGGGGGGGGGGGGGGTGAGGGGGTGTTAATAGTTGTAAAATCAATTGCTCAGTATCCGTCTAATAATTGTTTTTATAGATGTGAAGGCGTGTAATAAACACAGAACGACACGCGTGCGTGAATGGGTTAATCGATATGGCACTTGTGCCATCGCGGAAGGATCAAATTCTAGGCCTGCGGCCTCTCTTTCTATCCTTCCGCGCTGGCACCGTGTCATATCAGTTAACCCACTCACACACGTGTGTCGTTCTGTGTATTTCTATTCATGTGAAGTATTTGTAATAATGCAGTGGGAACTCGGGCATATTTGGCAGTGTTTGTTCTCTCAAACCACTGCTCCAATCAGTGGAAAAGAAACTATACATAAATAATAAGTGATGAATTATTGTTAAAAACTCTTAAATCACTTTGAGAAGTATGAATGGGCCTTTGTCGTGTGTTTGCGTCAGGCCTCTTTTTTTTGCTTTCGAAACATAGGTTATGACCCTTAATTGGAATTAACTCTTCAGGCTTGTCCCAGTGAAAGACCATACGTTATGTCCTTGATGGAATGAAAATGAAAAATTGTAATTATCTAAGCCGTTATGTAACACGACTCACAGCACTCACAAAATATTTTTCTTAAGAATGAAAAAAAAAACATAGCTTATAACATTTCACTGGAACGATCTCAGCGAGCTCATTTCGATAGGGGGGGGGGGGGGCGGCTGCGGCGGTTATATGTTTGGAAGAAAAACGGAAGAAATAAAATACAAGTTAATTCCTTGCATGCTGCTGGCGGATATTTCTGCCTGGGACAGGATATCGCTTGACACTGAATTAATAGCGGGGGAGGAATTCGTCACATACAGGTGAATTGTGCACTTGGTGATACCTTCTTGAAATTTGGCACACTGTTAGTGTAGGCTATGAGGTTCTCAAAAACGATCGGCTACAAGTTGACACCGACCGGTGGCGACCAGTAGCGGCACAATCCAAAATGGCCGCCAGCGGCTGAAGGGAACCTCCTTTTCGACGGTCTACCGACTATACATCCGATTGTAAGGGCGCGAAAGTGAACTCTGATCCACGCACGTGTTGGAAACAGACGTGGGAGATGATGTAGAATAAAACGAGATTCTCTATACGGACGCATCAATTTCTTGGAACTTGAAAAGAGCGTTGTTTCTCCGGGATCAGCGTCATTCAGGCAAACCTGAATGACGCTGATCCCGGAGAAACAACGCTCTTTATGAAGCAGTCTCTTTGCCATACAATCTCTTGTTTGGCGTAATTCCGCAAGCAATTCTGATTTGTCTGTCGAAATTAATTCGAGAACGCGATTGTTCACAAAAATCATTCACAGAATGAGTGAGAATCCTCTTCGTGTACGGACTAGTACTGACTGGGAACGTTGTTGCTTTTGCCAGCAAGACAGTTCCAAGAAATTGATGCGTCCGTATAGAGAATCTCGTTTTCATGACGCCTATAAAGCTATTGAGGAAGACATAACGCGCTTCCTAGATAATGGCGTTGAGCTTCCATATAATTTGACCATTGATTGTTTGATGAGAGAGAGTGATGAGTGTATGTCGATGTCACTGTTGACGAATAAGGCAATATATCATAAGACATGCCGTGACAGTATTCGGACTCACATCGTACAGCGCGTGCTACACAAGCGAGAGCGAAATGAGGCAGTGGCATCCTGCTCCACGCTGAGTCCTAAAAGAACACGGACAAGTTTTGAATCTGGCTGTGACAGGAAACTGCCCCAGTGTGTTTATTGTCACAAACGCGAAGATGACAGCAGTGAGCCTATTTGCAGATCAATGTCTGATAACAATAAACTCAAAATTATGGCAAAGGAAGCCGAGAACTGGGTTGTTTTTTCTCGGGTCAATGCAGCATTTGATTCCGCTGCTAGTGATCTTTACTATCACAAAACCTGTTATTGTAAGCTTGCCAATGAAGCACGAGCGGCTAAATCTAAAAAGTCGAAGAACGCCGAACATTCCGCGTCAGGCCTGCCCTATGACCCTCTCGTTATGGCAGAGCTCATAACATTTGTTGAACACAACGATTCCGCGATGAAGCTTGTCGATCTCAAGAATCTGTACAGTCGGAGGTTGAAGCAAGTCGGTTCTGATTGGCTTAGTGAAGAAATACATTCCACTCGATTCAAAGAACATTTGTTGCAGAAATTGGGCGATGGCTGGGACGCCTTCACACAGGGTAGAGATGTGTTTATTTCAAGTAGGTTTCGAGTTGGCTCCTTGTTGTCCGAATCTTTAACTCGTATAGTGTCTGAGGAAGAGGCAAAAAAGATAGTTGATGTGGGTCTTCTTCTGCGTAAACACATACTCATATCTCAAGCTCCTTTCACGGGATCATTTTCATCTTATTGCTTGAGCGAGCCTGTACCCAACTCACTCCTGACTCTTCTTAGAGTTCTACTTGAGGGCACATGTAGTATACAGAACTTAGGCGATGATGAGACTGTTAATGCCAAGACTCGAGTGGCTTGTACTATTTCACAGATGTTGATCAGCAATTCAGCGAAACGCTCCGAACATGCACAAAATGTTCACCAGAGACGTGACAGAGAAACTCCAATGCCTCTTTATGTGGGTTTGAAGTTGCATGCCCATGATCGTATGAAAAATCTTATCAGAGATTTTCATCAAATGGGACTCTCTGTCTCTTATGATCGCGTAATGGATGTTCGCAGGAGTTTCGCGAGAGCTGTTTCACTGCGGTTCAAGAACGAAGGTGTTGTAGTCCCAGCTAACTGCAAACGTAATGTTTTCTCGATAGGAACCACTGATAACATTGATGTATCTGGTAGATCTGATATGCATGGTACGTCCATCACACTCATTGGTCAACTGAGCAGGGACAATGTGGGTACTGATCCCCCACCACTGAGTTTAGATGTTCCAGAAGACACACAAATTGAACTCCCAGACGACTATGCATTTGTTCCTTTCGTTGAAGACTTTGGTGGGGACATCAGGCTTGAATCTCCAGATGAATGTAATGTACGGCCCAATGAATATGCAGATTTGAACGTGGGAGAGAATGACTGGTTGTCTCATGTGTCACAGATCAGCAATAAAGGGAATGTTGATGGCAGCTGGCAGCTTGATGAAGTCCCTGTGACCTTTTCAGGCTTCTTTTCAAAACATGAAGATCAAGACAATGTCAAACCTCGTGCAGTTATTGGGGTATTCCCTGTTTTCAGTGAGCAGAAAGCGGACTCACTCAGTATGCAGAAGCATGCTATGTATGTGGTCAGGGAAGCTACTGCTTTCGTAAACCCCGGCCAGATACCTGTCATTGAAGGTGACTGTCCGTTGTATGCCAGGCAGAAAAAATGTCAATGGCTGTTCCCAGAGGAGATAGGTGAGGATCGAATGGTGTGTATGATTGGATTCCTGCATCTTGAAATGTGCACCCAAGAAGCTGGTGGTAAGCTTATGGGTGGTTCTGGTTGGGAGCGAATGTTTCACCTCGCAAAGATATTCACACCCGGTGTAGCATCATCCCTACTTGGTGGGAAACATGTCAAGAGGACGCGACAGGCATATCTTCTCACTCTAGCTTGGCTTGAGATCCTCAGAAAGAATGCTTATGAGATTTACTGTCAGCAGACTGGGCCCCATGAGTCATTTGAAATGTGGGAACAGAGGATTCTTTCACAATCTCCAACTGCGCGCTATTGGGGTGAAATCGTTCGGAACTTTCTCTTGACAAGCTGTCAATTCGTTCGGAACCAACGAATCGGTAACTGGCCTGGTACACTGTGTTCTATCGATGAGTTGTGCAGTTACTTTTTTGCCCTAGGACATACAAATTATTGTCGGTGGGTCCCCGTATTTCTGAGAGACATGTCTCAGCTACCCAGGCGGCATCCTTCAATCCACAACAAATTCATGGAAGGCCATTTTGTGGTCCAGCGTAGTGAGAGGAAGTTCAGTATGATGGGTTTAGATCAGAGCCAAGAACATAGTATCCAACTACTCAAAGAAGACAGTGGTCCAAAAGGTCTCTATGGCCAGGCTGAAGAGAAAGTCGTTATTGAGCTTTCAAGGTCAGAAGTTCTGCGTGTTATAGATGAGTATGAATATGCAAGTTTCCACACAACATCATCAGATAACACGGAACACCCGGAAAGTTCGGTATCAGAGCAGAAAAAATTTCTGAATCAATTGAAATCTCTCCTCGATCTGGTGAATCAGGGACTCATTATCAACCCTTATGATGAAACTAGTGGTCAGCTGGTGACATTAGATACTGGTGAATATATGGACCCCGAAGTTAGTAAGAGTTTACGGTCATTACCCGAAAGGGGCAAGCATTTATATTCCACTTTCTTGAAGGAAAGGCTTGTGGAATGCACCGTACCCCTGAATGATGTTATTCCCAAGGCAAATATATATACCTTCCTTAACCCACCCCCAGCCAACCTGGACAAAGGCCGAGACAAACTCATGTCAAGTAAAGCAACTGCCGCAATAGTTACCCAGATGTTCGTTTCACTGCAAGCCCGGCCTGATTCAAACATGGATGAGTTTTTCATGCACGAGAATGCACGTGATCCGCCAGCATTATCCGATAGAGGTAAGCTACGGAGTGGGACAAAATCTCAAATTCTCAATTGTTTACCAGCTATTCCTGCACAAGGGAAGAATTCAGCAGCTAGACAAGCTTCAGTTGTCATCTTGGATATGCCTGCTGTAGTCCATGTAATCAAACCACAGAAAGCGGATCTGTTTGGAGAATATGCTCGATTGCAATTATTGCCATACATCGAATCTCTGATTAACACGAACACCACAAGGGTTGATGCGATCTATGACTGTTACCCCGAAGGCAGTTTGAAGAATCAGACGCGAGCAAAACGCCTCGGTGAGACAGCAGTTAGGTTGATACGGGTGTCCGAGAACGTCCCTTTACCTAAAGGGAAGAATTGGCAGGCATTCTTGAAAGTTAGTGAGAATAAAGACGAATTTTTCAAGTTCCTGTCTGCTGAACTGCTGAAATTAACATCAACATCCGAGTACCAGTTGTTAACGACATCAGGAGAATATGTACTATGCAATAAGGATGTTAGCTTATGTGACATATCTCCATCGAACCACGAGGAAGCAGACACGCGCATGATGCTTCATCTCAACCATGCAGTCTCACAAGGTCACAAAATAGCTTTTCTTCGCACGGTTGATTCTGATGTCGTCATTCTGTCTTTGCACCATTTCGCAACATTCCGTGACCTTGGACTCAGTGAGCTGTGGATTGGGTTTGGAATTGGAAAGGCATATAAAGATATGCCAATTCATGAGATAGCTTCACAACTTGGACCTGATTACTGTAAGGCCCTGACTTTCTTCCACGCCTTCACAGGTTGTGATGTAACATCCAGCATGCTCGGCATTGGGAAGAAGACAGGATGGAATGCATGGATGAATTTTCCCGCATCAACTGAAATGATGATAGAATTGACTGAGAATCCGCAAGTCTTTTCAGAGGATTCCCCTCATATGCAGCATATCGAAAAACTCACCATACAGATGTACAGTAACAGTTGTGTCAGTACACGTGTCAATGATGCGAGACGGCATATGTTCACACATGGCCTTAAGTCTATGGAAAACATCCCGCCCACCAAAGCAGCTCTGTATCAACATGTAAAAAGGGTAATTCTTGTGTCATCTTTCATTTGGCATCGTGCTCTGCAGAAACACTTATGTGTGCCAGACCCATCACAGTACGGATGGGAGTGGAATCCACGTCTCAATATTCTGGTCCCATTTTGGACTCACCTAGGAGACGCAAGTGCTGCATGTGCACTGATGCTCCACTGTAGTTGTGCCAAGGCCTGCAAGGGCAATTGCAAATGCTTGAAAGCTGGATTAAGGTGCACACCTTTGTGTAAGTGTGAAGGTGGCTGTTGTAACAATATTGAGTAGTATACTGTCATGTTAGGACCAGTCATCTCCTATTCTGGTATTTTTTTTTCCATTTTCGGCCAGTTAACACATGTCATGTTTCTAGTTGAGTTGATTTTGCTAACAAATGTTCATCCCATGTGGCTTGCTACATTGTCCGGGGTATAGGAATACAGTTTTAGATTTCGGAAAATAGTCTGTTATTTACTGCACAAGACGGTGTTAATTCATGCATAGCATGATACAATATCCCCAACTATTTTGCCTCTGTACAACAGTTGATACCTTCGTTCACCCGTGTGTTCATCTATGGTATCCTTGTCTTTCTCTGGCCATAGGCCACATGTGACTAGTCAGTTCCTACTCCATAGCAAATCAACTTGGAAATCCTTCATCTTGTAGCGCACTCATGTCTCAATGAATCCATACCTGAGTTGATCTAATAAATCTAACGTAAGGTATCAAATTGCCATACCGGATCATATTTCGATAAGTTATTCGCTAAAACATTTCGACCACTCATCGACATCAAAGGTCATGTTTTGGCTCCCAGTGGTGGCTATATCTCTATATCCCTGGTAAAGTAGCATACCATGAGGGATGGGCATTAAGTGTCGGCAACATTAATCCTGACTTGGAACACACCACATCTTAACTGGCCGAAAATGAAGAATACTACTTGTAGTCAAAAAATATTCCTGTACCTCGAATGACTGCAAACATACACTCACCCCTTCTAGTCCCATTTTGCCAATGTTCTATACTGGCAAGATAACATTGTATAATTAACAACGGGAACTAATGCATCCCGAGTTCATTCCAGCACTGCCCTTGCTGGCAGACGTGTCGCTATGGTGTTGAGATTGAACCAGAACTCCTCTAGAAATTTGATAGTTTTATTTTCTTAGAAAATAAATCTATCGAAAATGCCGGAAGTTGAGAATAGACTGTCACTTTAATTGGATTATCAAATGTCCAAGTATCCCCACTGCTGCATACTATCGAGTACCCTTGTTCATGTGTTGACAGGAATCTCTCATACCATGTTCATTTGACCATTGCATTCCCGAGAAACATTCAACACTAATTTATCTACGGACGGACGATCATACTGACAGTCAGACACACAGACGCACACATCGACGGAAATTCTGATCCCATTATCCATTAATCTTCCCCCCAACTTGTTCCAAGGGCTTCACTCCATCATTCACATCAATTACAGCACATGTATGGTGTTAGGTTTGGAGCTTCAGTTGTGCGATCGGCGAAAATAGCTTTTTTTCGATCCGCTTGGCGGCCATTTTGGATTTCGCTGCTAGTGGTGGCTAGAGGATGGTGCCAACTTGTAGCCGATCGATTTTGAAATCTCTGATGCCTACCCTTACATCATGCCAAATTTCAGGAAGGTATCACCAAGTGCACAATTCTAGCGAATTCCTCCCCCGCTATAAGTAAAATTTCAGGATATTTAATCAAATTTTACCCCAGTAAATTGGAGGGATTTTTTCACCAATGGTTTCTTGAGTTAAATTTAGATGACTTTTTCATCAAATCTAGTCATGGCTGCTCTGAACCAGCAATGACTAGCTTTGATGAAAAATATCTTGAAAACACTCAGCGGGTTAAGAGTTAAAAAAGGATGCTTCCGAACAGCATCGGATGGATTTGGTTCTTACGTTAAAGGGTGAAGAAAAAAACCGTGCTGTCCGAACGTCAGATTCAGAAAAGTGTTTACTCTTCCTACAGGTACCACAAGTTTTACAAAGTTGGACATTTGAAAAAAATGAATGGCAAATTTTGTCTATATCGCACCTGCTGGACCTGGCAGATTTCTTAGAAGATGGGTTTACACTTACTGAGAAATTTGTCGGAACAGAAATAACCTTATAGCACGCAGAACGTAAAACAGCTGGAACTAAAGTAGGCGAAAATGAAAAGTTCAGCTTCATTCACGGAGATTTCTAACTGAAGAAATGAAGGTTTCGTTGGCATAATTAAAGCAAATTAGAATTTAGAGATGGACTTTCAATACACGTTCAATGGAATTTTAACTTTCGTATCGTCCATCATGGAGGTGGGGTAGTGTTATGGAAGTGGTGGTGGTGGTGGTTGTGGTGTGTGTGTGTGTGTGTGTGTGTTTGAGGTTAAAAAATCGCACTGGCTCAGACATTTCCTACTGAAACGTTTTTTTTTCTTTTAATATGCCGCTGAAAAATTGTTTTCATTTACTGAACCCTGATGGCTTTCAAACATGACAAAAAATTACATACAATTGATTTAAACTAAGTGATGAGCTCAGGAACTGGTTAAACTGACTGGCAATAATTGATGTTATTCATTGATAGGCTCTAATTTAGTCCTTACAAGGATGTTACGCAAGCTTTTGTTTTTCTTATAGGCGATGACAGGTCGAAGATTCAAAGGTTCATTTAATTTAGCATTGGTTAAATTGAATTCATCTTTTAACACTTTTGCTATTTCGATATTCATTCTATTGTATGTTAAAGTGAAAGGAATGATGGACCCCCTTTCGCATTTTCCCTCTGATATGTTCATACCAAATGGCCAGAGAGTTTGGAGCGTATTGATCCAAAAAGCTTCACGTTTTTTCTAAATTCATCCGTTTCTTCTAATGTGTCTTCAATTGGTGGTTGTTCAATAGGATGGATTTCGAAATCGTCCAAAGAATGGCCAGGAAGGTTAAAATGTTGTGCTACTGGGGTATCAGCATTATGTTTTATATCCTGTTTGTGTCTAGTAGCACGTTCTCGGAAAGGATTTTAACTTTGACCAACATTCTGTTTCCAACAGCGCTTGCATGTGATAATAATGTTTGGTGAATCACAATGGAGGGGTTTACGGATCTGATAATGATTTTTCGTTTGTTCCGAGGAAAATTCCACTTTCTGATCAGGCATAAAGTATGCAGTCTACAACGAGGCTTTTTGCAATTAAATACCGCGCCAGTACCATTCTGCAACGGTCTGTTGTGTTCAATCTTCAGTGGTTCGAAATCAGTAGTTTCAGCTGGACTTTCGAGCTTTTTCAGAGTTTGAGATTTCAAGGTACGCAAAAAGCGCAATGAGTACCCTCTCGATCTGAGGTCGCCAAATAGAGCAGAACAAGCCTCATTGACATTTACCTTATCACTTGAATTGCGGTGAAAACGAATAAGCTGCGATTTGATGATACCTTTAAATGTATGTTGAGGATGAAATGATTTTATGTGCAACAATTGATGTGAATCAGTTGGTTTAAAATATACTTTATAATCTAAATAAACCGCATGGTGATAACAACCGATATTTATTTATATATAATATATCGCGGTATACTCAGGGATGAGAATAGCATGAAAACTCACGGAGATCGGCCAAAATTCTCACATTTTTGCGGATCAGTTTGTAAAATTTGTGCTTCTTCAAAAATGCAGAGTGAATTTGTTGGTTGTCGAGACAATTCATCTGCATAAATTTCCGTGAATATGAATGTTAAAATACCATTTTCATGGAGTTTTATAAAAATGAACTTTCAGCATTTTGGGCATGAATTCGCGGAAATCTGCACGTCTGCTGAAATTTCTCATCCCCGTAAAATATTTTTCACATTTCTAATCTGCTTCGACTTGATCGAACATCAGGAGTTAGAAATCAAGCTGGTGGCTGATTATATTTATTTATTTATTAGCTCAGCTTGAGCTAATCTCATCGCTCTCCGTCCGTCGTCCGTCCGTCGTGCGTCAACACCATGTTTTGGTCTTCTCCTCCAAAACTACTATGCTAATTCAAGTGAAAGTTTGTGTGAGTAATGGTCCCCAAGGGGCATTGCATTTTTGTTCAACTCATCATACCCAGCTCCATAGGGAGGAGGTGGGGGAAATGCTCCGAAATAATTTTAAAACCTTCTTCTCATCAACCAGTGGGTACAATGACTTGATATTTGTTATGGAGCTTTCTTTTGAGGTGTAGAATCAAGTTTATTCAAACGAAGTTCGTGAAGCAATACTTGGCTTTGTAACGGGAGGGGTAAGATTTTTGGCCCCGCCCAAACTTCTATTTTCTGAACCGATGGTCCGATTTGAACCAAATTTGGTATGTGGTATTATTGGGTCATAAATACTTGACTCGTTCAAAAAAAACATTCCCGCATCCCCATGGGAACCCCAAGAGCTAAAAATAGAAATATTTTCAAACGCCCATATTTCCCTCACCACACGGAACAGAGAGCTGTTATTTGGTATGAAACATCCTTAGGACCAGCAGAATTGAATGGTAAAAAATTGCCATCGGTTATGTTAGGGTGTTCTGTGAAGGGCATTGAAAAAACGCTGAGTCAGCATATTTGCAAACATTTAAAAAATCTTTTCTCCAGAACCAATGGTCAGAATCTTTTGATGTTCGGTATACTGCATTCATAGGGGCGGGGGGGGGGGGGGGGGGGGGAAGTCAGATACGAGTTTTTTAAAATAAATCCCATTGATTCATATTTGGGCTTAATACAGGAGCCCGAATTTTTAACTTAGGGCAATATGGGGAATATTCTTTAAAAATCTTCTTCAGAACCACCAGTCAGAATCTTTTAATGTTTGGTATACATCATTGTTATGAGGGTCAGATTCAAGATTATTCAAACCAAGTCCCTAGGTTTATATTTGGGCTTCCTGTGGAAGCCCAAATTTGAACTTAGTTCAATATGGGGGATAATTTTAAAATGGTAGCCCAAATTTTAACTTTGCAATATGAGGAAATTTCTTTAAAAAACTTTTTCAGATCCACCAGTTGGGATGCTTTCATATTTGGTATACATCTCTAGGGGCGTCAGATTCAAGTTTGTTCAATTCAAGTGTCTGGGTTAACATTTGGGCTCCATATGGGAACCTGAAATTTAACTTAGTACAATATGAGGGAATTTCTTCAAAAATCTTCTTCTTCAGTTTCACCTGTCAAAATCCTTTCATATTTGGTTTACAACATCTCTAGGGGGTCAGATTCAAGTTTATTTAAATTGGTTCCCTAGGTTAATATTTGGGCTCCATACGGTAGCACGAATTTTAACTTAGTGCAATATGGGGAAGTTTCTTTAAAATCTTCTTCTTCAGATAAAACAATCAGAATGCTTTCATATTTTGTATACAACATCTTTAGGGAGGTCAGATTCATCTTTGTTCAAATCGAGAGCCTGAGTTAATATTTGGGCTCCCTATGGGAGCTGGAGTTGGCAATGTAGCTGAAGAATTAGAAATTTTGTATTCAGTACCCTCTAGAGGTGTGTAACTAAGAGTAATTCACAAAGGTTGTATCAAGGGACTTCATAGGGGATCTCCACATTCTACATTATGATCAACTGACGAAAAGGCATGATGCTCGACTATTTTTGTCACTCTTGAGGGGCTCAAGGATTGACAATGTATCCTCTGGAGATGGATTGCTAAATGTAGACTCATTCTTAGACTCTGTTTTTTTCGTGTTCTGTTCAAGGTGAGCGCTTCAGGCCCCGTTTATTTATTTATTTATTTATTTATTTATTTATTTATTTATTTATTTATTTATTTATTTATTGGTGTTTAAGATCAATCACACATTTCTGCACAATGGCTAATCATGACCACGACAGTTTTACAGGTGGATGAAGCCGGAGTACCCGGCGAGAACCACCGAGCAACGGCGAGTAACTGCCAGCTCCCCTACATACTAACTCCACATGAGCAGGGTTAGCATTGGTTGAAGACAAGTGCACCATCGACATGCAGTACGCCTTAGTACACAACGCCACCGTGCCCCCACTTGGGCAATGGGGGTGAAGTGTCTTGCCCAATGATATATAATAATATAATTATAATACACATGTATATATGTATATCATACCGTGGGCCAATTTTAGTAATGAGGGCAATGATTAAGAATTTTATTTCTTGTAGAACTATATTGTTGAATTTACAAGGCATCAAACTCGGGTAAACTTGGAGAAAAGTTTCTTTAAGTCTTTCTTTTGTTTGCGACTCAAAGTATTTTGTATTTATTACATTCTGATTTATCCAAATATCACTCATTCCTATGTTATGCAGCAATGGGGAAATATATTTAATCAGGGGCGCACTGGGCCAAGAAAAGTTACTGGGAAATGAACCAAGGAGGACCCCGAACCCGGAGAAAATTTTGATTCTTCGAACTGAACGAACGCTGCTTCCTTTTCATCTGAGTAATCAATGGCAGTTCACACAGAGGACATTTCGATGGCACCCATTCGACAAGAATGGCATCAACAGGATGAGTGTGTGTGTGTGTGTGTGTGTGTGTGGGGGGGGGGGGGGGGTGCTGCGCGATCCCGTCGGGCCGACTGTAGTTCGGTCCAATGGGAGAAAATTTTGATTTTTCAAATTAAAAGAACGTTGTTTCCTTGCATCTGAGCGATCAGTGGCAGGCTAGGCTGCTGGTATATCGAATTTTAATAAACCGACATTTCTGTGCAATCAGATCCATTTCGCTTAGCTGTTGGGCGTTTTCATAAAATTTCAGGCACGAACAGGTGTTGGGCTGCATCAGTTTTGGGGGCTCCAGGCGCCACCCAATAAGGGACTAGAATATAATCCTTGCGGGTGCTTCATGTATGTATGGTTGAGTGTAGAGATATTTTGATAGGCAGATATATCAATTTGGCCCAAAACTTCAAGCGGCGCATTTGAATTTTAACATCAATCAGTATCAATCCAAGTTTATATCAAATATAAAGTTATTTGCGGTTGACTTTTTAAGTTTTAGGATAAAATTCATAACCTTAATTCAAGTTTTTCGATAGGTGAATAGTTTTCACAGCCTCATATTTCAAATCCGTATGTTAAAATTGGAATTATCCCTTTTTCACAAATTTCTAAGTGTGTGAGCTGGTTTCTGCTTTCCTTATTTATGATTGCATGGTAATTTTTTGCTTCACTACTTCTACGAATTTTTTTCGACTGAAAAATTCATACTTTTGGAGAGTAAAACACCCAGATATTTGAATTCGTTTTCTAATTCAATTGGTTTATCCCCGAGGTGATTTTTTAAATTTTTGCCAGCGCGAGTACCGAATTTTAAAACTATTGATTCATTTATGTTAACCTCTGATTATCAGTCCCGACAGTATTCATCGAAATTCTTCAGTGTATTTTATAGGTCTTTACGGGAGCTTGAAAGGATTGTGTATCATCAGCGTATACACACAGAGAAATGTTGGTTCCTCTTGGAACCCAAACTGGTTCCTCACTTTGTTCTGGTATGGGAACCAAATTTGGTTACATGGAACCAAACCATACACATGTTTTGGTTCTTCAGTCTGTCACATTAACTGGACTGTCAAGGCTCCTGGGCATTGTATAAATTGTACAATATGAAGCCGCGCCAAGTTGAGCTTTTAACCCTTTACCCAACGTAACGGCAAAAAAGGCCAGCGCTATTCACAAAAATCGCCAATTAATTTTCATTATTTTTTTCATTTTTTGGTCTCAAAAACATAGGTTATGACCCCTCTTTGGAACGAGCTCGTTGAGCACGTTCCAAAGTGGGGGTCATAACCTATGCTTTTGAGGCAAAAATGAAAAAAATTAGTTATTCAAGAATTTTGTTTGCAACTCTCGTCTGCTTTTCATGTTAGGTAAAGGGTTAAAATGGCGATGAAGCAACACCAGAAACACGTTTTCAGTTGTTCCGTCACGCATACGTTAACCCTTTACACTACTCACACGATATCAAAATTTATTAGTTTAATTTTTTTTTTAAATTTTTCAAAAAATGTCAACAAAACTATTATCATCTCACCCATCATTGGAACGAGCTCAACAAGCTGGTCCCAATGAAGGGTCACATGATATGGTTTCGTTGAAATTTTCTGAAAAATATATTTTTTTGTTTGCTTGATTTCTAAATTACACTGGTGGATGAGGCCGATTCGTTAGGTTCCGCTCTGCAGTTTCGCACTATTGCACAGGGGTGAACTTCTAAACATAGGGCATATGTACGAATGCCATGTAAATTGGAGATATATTTTTAGTATCAGATATATCATTACATTTGGCTATTTGTTGGACAAGAGAATTTGAAGTTTTGGTCCCGACGTTGGAGTCTGATGCATAGCGGTATATTACCGAATTACTGAATTATGGGAAACAGTGGCTTAAAAAAATTGGCTATTTTTTAAAATGTAATTTTCACACAGGTTTGTTACCAGGCATGTAACTAAAACTAAGACGGAAACGTAATTTTTCCACATTTTAGAAACGGGGTTATATGCTCCAGGATTAGGTGAATGGGGAGAGTGGGAAAATTCCGCATTTGAGGCTGCTGTGAGGCTGAAAATGACTGGTTTTAGCATTTTTTCATGCAGTTTTGCAGTTTGAAATCTTGCCTTTGATAATAAATTATTCCACCAACATTCAGATTGTATATTTCTACTTTGTCAAATAGTGCTATATATTGTTTGTGTAAATGTAATCCATGCTGTGGGTTAGATAAGTAAGTTACAGAATATTTGCATTTGAAGAGACTGTCGTTTTTGGAAATGCCTGGGAAATGTGGAGCGGAACCTTAGCCAAAAGGGTTAAGTTGCGTGACAACGACAATTTTTCATATAAACAAGACAGGCAACTCTTTATGAATTTGCCTGATTCTGGAACACATGAAAACTCATTTGTTATGGTTCTTCGTTGGGTTTGGGTTCTACTTTGGTTCTACTCTGAGTGTAAAAGTACCAGAAGCTATAATATTAGAAAACAGCAAAGAGAATTGACGATACATCTCCCCCGCCCACTCCAATGCTATAAGAAAACAATGCAAGAGTTTTCCCCATCAATCATGACTGTAGATTTAATATTATTGTATCTATTTTTTCATTTCCAACATTTTCCATCTACATGAGAACTGACAAGCCTTTTCAACAGCGCCGCGCGCCACGCCGTATCGCAAACTTTGGAAAAATCAATGAAAGCACAATAAAGATTTTTTGTTCAGTTAGTAATTCCCTGAATACGCATAAACAGAATATATGGTCAGTTCTAGAGTAATCTTTCCTAAATCCTGCGTGTACAACGCTAAATAAGTTGTTTATCATTGAGGAATTAATATATTCGTGCGTATAACCCTTTGGGCTCGAGAGACCGCTTTTCTGGCCCAGTACCTCGATGCTCAATAATTTCATTGAGTATAATAACTACTCAGTGTATGTGTGGGGTTGATCAAAACTGCGCGTCGAAAATATTAATCTCACCCCCCCCCCCCCCCACAAAATGAATATGGACCCTTCCAATTGGGGTTATTGAACTGACCTGGAAGATACCACCAGCGTTTAACCCTTTACCTAACACGAAAAGCAGACGACACTTGCAAACCAAATTCTTGAATAACTAATTTTTTTCATTTTTTTGTCTCAAAAACATAGGTTGTGACCCCTCTTTGGAACGAGCTCGTCGAGCTCGTTCCAATGAGGGGCCATAACCTATGTTTTTGAGACAAAAAAATGAAAAAAATAATGAAAATTAATTGACGATTTTTGTGAATAGCGCTGGTCGTTTTTGATCGTTACTTTGGGTAAAGGGTTAAGGGATTAAAATACCAGTGAAAAGTTTACTTACCAGTGCTATTTTACGATAACTGTCGTATATGTGATGGCCGTAGGCTCCGGCGAACGTTTGAGATTCGATTCGATTTCGAATCTTGCCACTGATTCGATTCGATTCGAAACCATCTCGATTATATGAAAAAAATCAAATGCTGGAGAGATTTGAATTTCATACAATTCTTTATTGTCGACTTTCTGAAGATAACTCACCCTGCAATTTTCTGATGAATAAGACTGAACATATCCAGTCTCACTAGATTTCACAAATTCAATTGGACTATTCTTAAAAAATCGACATTTGAAACGATAGTGGAGATTGCGTTACGGCTCGTTTGCACAATATATCTTCCTTTAAGTGCACCAAGCCGCCATCTGCAATGCTGTGGCATTGCAGATGGCGCCTTGTTGCACTCAAAGAGGGATAAATGGCTTTTTCTTCGAGCACCTTATTGATACCTCTCAATTGTTTAATAGACTTGTATGCCTATAGATATTGGGTTCACGACGGAGATCAACAGCACCAGCAGGCCGTTGTGTCGTAACAATTGAAACGTGGATTCGAGTCGGTTTCGCACCCTTTGCTTGATTCGATTCGAGATTCGATTCGAGAGATGCATCGTGATTCCCCGGGCCCTAGTAATGGGTTACCTCTGTTTTAGCTTAACTTTACAAAGTCAAGATAAGCGATTGCCATCACGCGGGAGTCTTTTCACGTTTTTTTAGCACAGGCTACATCCCGTAGTTCTTATCCGATCATCACGAAATTCCATATGCAGGTTCGGGGTCATTCCTAGACAAGAACGTCCCCTTTTGGTCGCGATCGGTCAACCATGATGGCTACACATGCCCGAAATCCGAAAACATTTAGGGATTTCATTTTAACTTGGTGGGATGACTCCATATAATGTCCAGATGAGAATGTACCCTTTTGATCGCGATCAGTCAACCGTGACGGGTACGCGAGCCCGAAATCCGAAAACTTTTAGCACAGTCTACAGGTCGTATTTATGAAGGAATTTTATTGTAACTTCGTAGGATGATTCTGTATAATGCCTAGATGAGTAAATCCTATTTTAGTCGGGTTCAGTCAGCCGTGACAGCCGCAGGGGCACGTTGCCTTGATTCCTTTAGCACAGTCTACAGCTTGCATTTATGAAGGGGTTCATTGCAAATTTGCAGGATGACTCAGTATAAAGTCTAAATGAGAACATCCTATTTTGTCCGTGATCGGTCAACACTTGATGGCCGCACAGGCACGTGACCTAGAATTGTTTAGCACAGTCTACAGTTCATATTTATGAAGCGATTTCATTGTGACTTGGAAGGATAGCCCGGTATGATGTCTAGATGGGGCTATCCTATTTTGGTCACGACCGGTCAGCCGTTACCACCGCCTGGTCACGTGACCTAGATTCTTTTAGAACTGTCTAGTTGTTTTTGTGAAGGGATTTCGTTGTAACTTGGTGGAATAACTTGGTATGATATCTAGATGAGACTCTCCTGTTTTGGCCATGATCGGTCAGTCGTGACCACCGAACCGTCACGTGACCTAGATTCCTTTAACAAAGTCTACGAGTTATATTTATGAAAGGATTTCATTGTAACTTGGTAGGATGACTCGTTTTGGAATGATTTTACTGTAACTTGGTAACTTTGATTGACAAACATTAACTGTGAGGGCCTCAGTTCTTTAGTACAGCCTACACCTCAAATTATTCTTATTGAAAACATAGCATATAGGGGACAAACATAAACATATTCTCAATTATCACAATTCTTGTCTTATTTCATAATCCATTGAACATTATCCGTTTCATTGTATATTGGTTTCACTTCTGACCAATCGTTTGGGAGACTGTCTGATTTAAGAAGTATGCTAAAGAACTTTAAATATATTGTTTCAAAATCTGTGAAAGTTACTTTGAAAGTATTCGTTAATTATTTTGTTATAACCTGAGGCTTTTCCGTTTTCGAGTTTTTTGGGGGGATTTCTGTGCTTCGTCGATTGTAATGGACTCGTTCAGTGCGCTTTTATCAATATTATCTGATGGACGGACCTATAACCAGAGCAACATGTTTCCTCTGCATTTTTGTCCTAAGTTTTTATAACATCCATAAAAATCATTTAATGATGGCTCGTTCCAATGAGACCCCGTATACTGTTTTTTAGACTTGAAAATAAAATATTTTTGTTATTTGTAGGGAAAACATTTTTTAAATGTAGCTTTATGGTCGTTGCAGGAAAAAAAGATTAAGTGTAGTCGGCGTGTGTATTTGTTTGTAATTGTACGATAGGGTATTATAATATTGTATTTTTTAATTCTACCGATTGTTTCGCAATTTGTGCACATTTGGCTGTGTGGGGAGGGTGAAGAGGTGTGTGTGTGTATTGATGGTGGGTGGAAGGTTCTCTTATCAGTTACCAAGTATAATAGAAGGATATTTAGAATTCCCAAAGCTCTCAGTCTTGCAGCGAGTAGGCTATAATCTACATAAAAATTGAGGTGACACATCGTCTGTATCCATGGAAACAAAATAATTTAGGAAGTTCTGGAATTTCAGAATATCTCAAACCAGTGTATGGACCTTTGCCTAAAATTGCGGAAAGTGACAGAGAAATCTTTTATTTATATATTCTTATAGCGGGGGAGGAATTCGCTAGAATTGTGCACTTGGTGATACCTTCCTGAAATTTGGCATGATGTAAGGGTAGGCATCAGAGATTTCAAAATCGATCGGCTACAAGTTGGCACCATCCTCTAGCCACCACTAGCAGCGAAATCCAAAATGGCCGCCAAGCGGATCGAAAAAAAGCTATTTTCGCCGATCGCACAACTGAAGCTCCAAACCTAACACCATACATGTGCTGTAATTGATGTGAATGATGGAGTGAAGCCCTTGGAACAAGTTGGGGGGAAGATTAATGGATAATGGGATCAGAATTTCCGTCGATGTGTGCGTCTGTGTGTCTGACTGTCAGTATGATCGTCCGTCCGTAGATAAATTAGTGTTGAATGTTTCTCGGGAATGCAATGGTCAAATGAACATGGTATGAGAGATTCCTGTCAACACATGAACAAGGGTACTCGATAGTATGCAGCAGTGGGGATACTTGGACATTTGATAATCCAATTAAAGTGACAGTCTATTCTCAACTTCCGGCATTTTCGATAGATTTATTTTCTAAGAAAATAAAACTATCAAATTTCTAGAGGAGTTCTGGTTCAATCTCAACACCATAGCGACACGTCTGCCAGCAAGGGCAGTGCTGGAATGAACTCGGGATGCATTAGTTCCCGTTGTTAATTATACAATGTTATCTTGCCAGTATAGAACATTGGCAAAATGGGACTAGAAGGGGTGAGTGTATGTTTGCAGTCATTCGAGGTACAGGAATATTTTTTGACTACAAGTAGTATTCTTCATTTTCGGCCAGTTAAGATGTGGTGTGTTCCAAGTCAGGATTAATGTTGCCGACACTTAATGCCCATCCCTCATGGTATGCTACTTTACCAGGGATATAGAGATATAGCCACCACTGGGAGCCAAAACATGACCTTTGATGTCGATGAGTGGTCGAAATGTTTTAGCGAATAACTTATCGAAATATGATCCGGTATGGCAATTTGATACCTTACGTTAGATTTATTAGATCAACTCAGGTATGGATTCATTGAGACATGAGTGCGCTACAAGATGAAGGATTTCCAAGTTGATTTGCTATGGAGTAGGAACTGACTAGTCACATGTGGCCTATGGCCAGAGAAAGACAAGGATACCATAGATGAACACACGGGTGAACGAAGGTATCAACTGTTGTACAGAGGCAAAATAGTTGGGGATATTGTATCATGCTATGCATGAATTAACACCGTCTTGTGCAGTAAATAACAGACTATTTTCCGAAATCTAAAACTGTATTCCTATACCCCGGACAATGTAGCAAGCCACATGGGATGAACATTTGTTAGCAAAATCAACTCAACTAGAAACATGACATGTGTTAACTGGCCGAAAATGGAAAAAAAAATACCAGAATAGGAGATGACTGGTCCTAACATGACAGTATACTACTCAATATTGTTACAACAGCCACCTTCACACTTACACAAAGGTGTGCACCTTAATCCAGCTTTCAAGCATTTGCAATTGCCCTTGCAGGCCTTGGCACAACTACAGTGGAGCATCAGTGCACATGCAGCACTTGCGTCTCCTAGGTGAGTCCAAAATGGGACCAGAATATTGAGACGTGGATTCCACTCCCATCCGTACTGTGATGGGTCTGGCACACATAAGTGTTTCTGCAGAGCACGATGCCAAATGAAAGATGACACAAGAATTACCCTTTTTACATGTTGATACAGAGCTGCTTTGGTGGGCGGGATGTTTTCCATAGACTTAAGGCCATGTGTGAACATATGCCGTCTCGCATCATTGACACGTGTACTGACACAACTGTTACTGTACATCTGTATGGTGAGTTTTTCGATATGCTGCATATGAGGGGAATCCTCTGAAAAGACTTGCGGATTCTCAGTCAATTCTATCATCATTTCAGTTGATGCGGGAAAATTCATCCATGCATTCCATCCTGTCTTCTTCCCAATGCCGAGCATGCTGGATGTTACATCACAACCTGTGAAGGCGTGGAAGAAAGTCAGGGCCTTACAGTAATCAGGTCCAAGTTGTGAAGCTATCTCATGAATTGGCATATCTTTATATGCCTTTCCAATTCCAAACCCAATCCACAGCTCACTGAGTCCAAGGTCACGGAATGTTGCGAAATGGTGCAAAGACAGAATGACGACATCAGAATCAACCGTGCGAAGAAAAGCTATTTTGTGACCTTGTGAGACTGCATGGTTGAGATGAAGCATCATGCGCGTGTCTGCTTCCTCGTGGTTCGATGGAGATATGTCACATAAGCTAACATCCTTATTGCATAGTACATATTCTCCTGATGTCGTTAACAACTGGTACTCGGATGTTGATGTTAATTTCAGCAGTTCAGCAGACAGGAACTTGAAAAATTCGTCTTTATTCTCACTAACTTTCAAGAATGCCTGCCAATTCTTCCCTTTAGGTAAAGGGACGTTCTCGGACACCCGTATCAACCTAACTGCTGTCTCACCGAGGCGTTTTGCTCGCGTCTGATTCTTCAAACTGCCTTCGGGGTAACAGTCATAGATCGCATCAACCCTTGTGGTGTTCGTGTTAATCAGAGATTCGATGTATGGCAATAATTGCAATCGAGCATATTCTCCAAACAGATCCGCTTTCTGTGGTTTGATTACATGGACTACAGCAGGCATATCCAAGATGACAACTGAAGCTTGTCTAGCTGCTGAATTCTTCCCTTGTGCAGGAATAGCTGGTAAACAATTGAGAATTTGAGATTTTGTCCCACTCCGTAGCTTACCTCTATCGGATAATGCTGGCGGATCACGTGCATTCTCGTGCATGAAAAACTCATCCATGTTTGAATCAGGCCGGGCTTGCAGTGAAACGAACATCTGGGTAACTATTGCGGCAGTTGCTTTACTTGACATGAGTTTGTCTCGGCCTTTGTCCAGGTTGGCTGGGGGTGGGTTAAGGAAGGTATATATATTTGCCTTGGGAATAACATCATTCAGGGGTACGGTGCATTCCACAAGCCTTTCCTTCAAGAAAGTGGAATATAAATGCTTGCCCCTTTCGGGTAATGACCGTAAACTCTTACTAACTTCGGGGTCCATATATTCACCAGTATCTAATGTCACCAGCTGACCACTAGTTTCATCATAAGGGTTGATAATGAGTCCCTGATTCACCAGATCGAGGAGAGATTTCAATTGATTCAGAAATTTTTTCTGCTCTGATACCGAACTTTCCGGGTGTTCCGTGTTATCTGATGATGTTGTGTGGAAACTTGCATATTCATACTCATCTATAACACGCAGAACTTCTGACCTTGAAAGCTCAATAACGACTTTCTCTTCAGCCTGGCCATAGAGACCTTTTGGACCACTGTCTTCTTTGAGTAGTTGGATACTATGTTCTTGGCTCTGATCTAAACCCATCATACTGAACTTCCTCTCACTACGCTGGACCACAAAATGGCCTTCCATGAATTTGTTGTGGATTGAAGGATGCCGCCTGGGTAGCTGAGACATGTCTCTCAGAAATACGGGGACCCACCGACAATAATTTGTATGTCCTAGGGCAAAAAAGTAACTGCACAACTCATCGATAGAACACAGTGTACCAGGCCAGTTACCGATTCGTTGGTTCCGAACGAATTGACAGCTTGTCAAGAGAAAGTTCCGAACGATTTCACCCCAATAGCGCGCAGTTGGAGATTGTGAAAGAATCCTCTGTTCCCACATTTCAAATGACTCATGGGGCCCAGTCTGCTGACAGTAAATCTCATAAGCATTCTTTCTGAGGATCTCAAGCCAAGCTAGAGTGAGAAGATATGCCTGTCGCGTCCTCTTGACATGTTTCCCACCAAGTAGGGATGATGCTACACCGGGTGTGAATATCTTTGCGAGGTGAAACATTCGCTCCCAACCAGAACCACCCATAAGCTTACCACCAGCTTCTTGGGTGCACATTTCAAGATGCAGGAATCCAATCATACACACCATTCGATCCTCACCTATCTCCTCTGGGAACAGCCATTGACATTTTTTCTGCCTGGCATACAACGGACAGTCACCTTCAATGACAGGTATCTGGCCGGGGTTTACGAAAGCAGTAGCTTCCCTGACCACATACATAGCATGCTTCTGCATACTGAGTGAGTCCGCTTTCTGCTCACTGAAAACAGGGAATACCCCAATAACTGCACGAGGTTTGACATTGTCTTGATCTTCATGTTTTGAAAAGAAGCCTGAAAAGGTCACAGGGACTTCATCAAGCTGCCAGCTGCCATCAACCTTCCCTTTATTGCTGATCTGTGACACATGAGACAACCAGTCATTCTCTCCCACGTTCAAATCTGCATATTCATTGGGCCGTACATTACATTCATCTGGAGATTCAAGCCTGATGTCCCCACCAAAGTCTTCAACGAAAGGAACAAATGCATAGTCGTCTGGGAGTTCAATTTGTGTGTCTTCTGGAACATCTAAACTCAGTGGTGGGGGATCAGTACCCACATTGTCCCTGCTCAGTTGACCAATGAGTGTGATGGACGTACCATGCATATCAGATCTACCAGATACATCAATGTTATCAGTGGTTCCTATCGAGAAAACATTACGTTTGCAGTTAGCTGGGACTACAACACCTTCGTTCTTGAACCGCAGTGAAACAGCTCTCGCGAAACTCCTGCGAACATCCATTACGCGATCATAAGAGACAGAGAGTCCCATTTGATGAAAATCTCTGATAAGATTTTTCATACGATCATGGGCATGCAACTTCAAACCCACATAAAGAGGCATTGGAGTTTCTCTGTCACGTCTCTGGTGAACATTTTGTGCATGTTCGGAGCGTTTCGCTGAATTGCTGATCAACATCTGTGAAATAGTACAAGCCACTCGAGTCTTGGCATTAACAGTCTCATCATCGCCTAAGTTCTGTATACTACATGTGCCCTCAAGTAGAACTCTAAGAAGAGTCAGGAGTGAGTTGGGTACAGGCTCGCTCAAGCAATAAGATGAAAATGATCCCGTGAAAGGAGCTTGAGATATGAGTATGTGTTTACGCAGAAGAAGACCCACATCAACTATCTTTTTTGCCTCTTCCTCAGACACTATACGAGTTAAAGATTCGGACAACAAGGAGCCAACTCGAAACCTACTTGAAATAAACACATCTCTACCCTGTGTGAAGGCGTCCCAGCCATCGCCCAATTTCTGCAACAAATGTTCTTTGAATCGAGTGGAATGTATTTCTTCACTAAGCCAATCAGAACCGACTTGCTTCAACCTCCGACTGTACAGATTCTTGAGATCGACAAGCTTCATCGCGGAATCGTTGTGTTCAACAAATGTTATGAGCTCTGCCATAACGAGAGGGTCATAGGGCAGGCCTGACGCGGAATGTTCGGCGTTCTTCGACTTTTTAGATTTAGCCGCTCGTGCTTCATTGGCAAGCTTACAATAACAGGTTTTGTGATAGTAAAGATCACTAGCAGCGGAATCAAATGCTGCATTGACCCGAGAAAAAACAACCCAGTTCTCGGCTTCCTTTGCCATAATTTTGAGTTTATTGTTATCAGACATTGATCTGCAAATAGGCTCACTGCTGTCATCTTCGCGTTTGTGACAATAAACACACTGGGGCAGTTTCCTGTCACAGCCAGATTCAAAACTTGTCCGTGTTCTTTTAGGACTCAGCGTGGAGCAGGATGCCACTGCCTCATTTCGCTCTCGCTTGTGTAGCACGCGCTGTACGATGTGAGTCCGAATACTGTCACGGCATGTCTTATGATATATTGCCTTATTCGTCAACAGTGACATCGACATACACTCATCACTCTCTCTCATCAAACAATCAATGGTCAAATTATATGGAAGCTCAACGCCATTATCTAGGAAGCGCGTTATGTCTTCCTCAATAGCTTTATAGGCGTCATGAAAACGAGATTCTCTATACGGACGCATCAATTTCTTGGAACTGTCTTGCTGGCAAAAGCAACAACGTTCCCAGTCAGTACTAGTCCGTACACGAAGAGGATTCTCACTCATTCTGTGAATGATTTTTGTGAACAATCGCGTTCTCGAATTAATTTCGACAGACAAATCAGAATTGCTTGCGGAATTACGCCAAACAAGAGATTGTATGGCAAAGAGACTGCTTCATAAAGAGCGTTGTTTCTCCGGGATCAGCGTCATTCAGGTTTGCCTGAATGACGCTGATCCCGGAGAAACAACGCTCTTTTCAAGTTCCAAGAAATTGATGCGTCCGTATAGAGAATCTCGTTTTATTCTACATCATCTCCCACGTCTGTTTCCAACACGTGCGTGGATCAGAGTTCACTTTCGCGCCCTTACAATCGGATGTATAGTCGGTAGACCGTCGAAAAGGAGGTTCCCTTCAGCCGCTGGCGGCCATTTTGGATTGTGCCGCTACTGGTCGCCACCGGTCGGTGTCAACTTGTAGCCGATCGTTTTTGAGAACCTCATAGCCTACACTAACAGTGTGCCAAATTTCAAGAAGGTATCACCAAGTGCACAATTCACCTGTATGTGACGAATTCCTCCCCCGCTATTAGAATAAAAGGAAAGCACGTCTCTTCACATTCAACGTGGAAATGACTTGAAGAATCGGATTTCAAACCTAGTTTGAACAACCCTTTGCTCTTATTTTCCAAGCGTCCGATTTAATTTACTCTTCTCAAACCGAAAGTGATGTGTACGCAGATACGTCCCTACCGAGTGGGCTAGCAGTTTAGTTTTATGCCAAGGCCCTATATATTTTATTTAGATGGATTTGCAACCGAGTTATACCACTTAGATTAAAACCGTGTTGTTTGCCCAGTGATAACTGATGGCCCACACGGAGAGCAAACGCCCGTGAAGTTTAAAGATCCATTCGTAGTATTCGGGAAGAGCGAGGTCAAAAAGTTGCCACTACGGAGGTCCCCGTATGGGTCAGCAGTTAAATACACTTTGTGTATCTGTGTATACTTATGCGAAGTGGGGGCTATATTGTAATCTTATTATATTGTACGTCAGTCGGACCGACCGACTGTCCGTCCATCGCACGCAACGTCCTCCCGTACATACGTCCGAAATTATGTGCGCAACTCCTCTTACATATATGAAACAAAGTCAATGAAAATTCTCAAACGTGATGATAAACATGTATACATTCGCATTCGCACAAACATGTATACATTCGCATTCGCACAATGATCAAAAAAATTTAATCTGCAAGGATTTTGATCAAGTTATACTCCTTTGAATATGAATTTATTATATAGTGCTTCTATGTGGGATTGTTGTGTGCGCACTAGAGCTGGGGGTTTTGATTTTTCAGATTCGGTTTCGGTGTCGGTTTTTCTATGTGTTAAGAACAGAAAATAAATAACACTTTGGGCTCCTCAACTTGCACAAAATCCCCAATAGTTTGTACGATACCACTCACCAGAAAAGCTCTGTATTTGGTTCAGCCTAACTTCCTTTTGACCATTCTTAGGCGTACTAGGGATCAGTTGTTTAGGCAATTCAGTGAGAAAAAAAATCCATAAATCAGGGTAACAAATCTTCGCCTGAGTGCTAGAATGTCCTATGTCCCATATGGGACATAGGGCATTCTAGCACTCAGGCGACGAAATGAATACTGTTCATCTAATCTATGTTGTAATCTCATTGTCACATTTCTCCCTTACTGACTCGTCCACCGGAGAACGAAATGGAGAAAATGTGACAACCAGAATACGCCGTATTCACCAAACACAGTAAAACCGTTCGGTCGGTTTTTGCTGGGTCTTGCGGTTCGGTTTTCCGGTTTGCCGCAAAAACAGGTATCGAACCGAAAAACCGCCCAACCCTAGTGCGCATCTCCTCCTACATTTATGAACTGGTTTCGATGAAACATCTTAACCCTTTACCCAACGTAGCGGCCAAAACCGGCCAGCGCTATTCACAAAAATCGCCATTTAAATTTTCATTATTGTTTTCATTTTTTGTCTCAAAAACATAGGTTATGACCCCTCATTGGAACGAGCTCATCGAGCTCGTTCCAACGAGGGGTCATAACCTACGTTTTTGAGACAAAAAATGAAAAAAACCCCCAGTTATTCAAGAATTTTATATGCAAGTGTCGTCTGCTTTTCGTGTTAGGCAAAGGGTTAAACATGACCACTTACAAGCGAACATATGTATACTCCCTATTATCAAGCAAGTTAACTCTCCTTGAAAGTAGAAGACAAATTTCTTTAAGAGATTCTCGTGTTCGACTCCATCAACATCGATGAACCGATTTCGACGAAACTTCTCAAACATATTCACTTACAAGTAAACATGTCCATCTTTTCAAAATTTTCAGTCTGCGACGATTTTAACCAGATTATCTTCTCTTGAACATGGATGAATTTAATCTAGATTTTAATATGAAGTTCATGTGCTTGAAACTCACAAGATTTCGATGATGCTCCACTAACAAGTGAACATGCGTGTATTTCCAATTTTTCAATCTGTTGTAATTTCAATCAAGTTATCTCCTCTTGAACTTGGATGATTTACTCTAGATTTCTTTAGGAGATTCTTGTGCACGCAGCTCTTCTAATATGTATGAATCGATTTCGATTAAACGTCTCAAACATGATTGCTAACAGGCGAACGTGCCCATATTCCTGAATGTTTAATCTGTAATAATTTTAAGCAAGGTATCTCCTCTTGAACCTAGATTTACTACACATTTCGTTGTGAAATCCTTCTGCGTGCGACTCATCCTACATACACTCTCAATCAGCTGGGTTGATTTGCGTTAATTTTTAGCCCAACAGATTTTAGAGCGTAGATGATTCGATTTTCATGAAATTGTTTGTACATACTTTCAGGTTGAGAGAGTTTTTACCCACTTATTTCCCCTCGGACTTAGAGATTTAATAAACTTTGTGTATAAAATATTTGAGAGCGCTACTGCTCGTTCAGCTTTAACTAATTTTGATGAACCTTCCCAGACAACAAGTGAACGTCGGTATATGCCAAAACTGGAACCCCTGCATTCAGAGGTGCATTTTGGAAAATGCAATTGGAGATTTTAATTACCTTCTATGATCGTTCTAGTTTAAAATTACTTGTATGTTTGTGTGCTTTGAAAAAAAAACATCTCTCTCTCTCTCGTTTTGATATCATTAAGATTGCCCTCTTTTTAATTCCTTGTTCGACCTGAAAAGAGTGTGTACATGCAATGGTCTTCTGGTTGTCCTAAATGTTTCTCTCCTTGAAAAATGTGATATTCAACACGGCTCCCCAAAGTTTGCATTTTCGATCATTTTAGGATATATATTTGTCATGTATTATTATCATAAACAACACCCACCCTCACGCTAGAGAGAGAGAGAGAGAGAGAGAGAGAGAGAGAGAGAGAGAGAGAGAGAGAGAGAGAGAGAGAGAGGTCTGCGGATCAGGGAAGTGGCTAGAGGTTTCCGATTGGGGGGGGGGGGGGTAGGGCAGTGAATTTCCAACTAGGGGAGGGACCGGAGGGGTTCACTCTCCGGTCCCTCCCCTAGTTGGAAATTCAGTACCGAGAAAAAATTTGAAAATGAATCCATGAAAGGAGGCATAAAATTGATTCTAGTAACTGAAATGCCAACACATTTATGATAGAATTACCAGGTTCACTCTCCGGTCCCTCCCCTAGTTGGAAATTCAGTACCGAGAAAAATATTGAAAATGAATCCATGAAAGGAGGCATAAAATTGATTCTAGTAACTGAAATGCCAACACATTTATGATAGAATTATCAGGTTGTTATTATTTGGTATTATTCGGGGAATTGAATATGTGCTAAACAAATGCTCAAGCTGAGAACTTTGAGCAATTCACACCCTCCTAACATTAAATCAGATCTTATGCAGCAGGAATGATCAATTTTCGATGTTTCATCATTTTGTTACTGTGAATGATGGAATTAACTCAGGATAACGATTTTACATGATGAGATTTTCTTGAAGTGCATTCCGAGGATTTGTTTTATTACGTTACGTAAACGTGCTATAGAAATCTCGTACCGATTGACATCATGCATTCTTATGAAGTACACTGTAGTTTTAAATAGTAACACACGCTAAAAACTAAAGTGTTAAAAACTACACTTGAAGTGCTGTATTTAACCCTTACTAAGTGCTGAACTAGCACTTTGTTCAAGTGTAGACATCCCAGAACTTGACAGGTGTTACAATAATACCACTTGACAAGTGTAATGTCGCGACACTTAAAAGGAAACAACGCAGATGACGCGGATCAGGCTCGAACTCTCGAGCCTGATCCGCGTCGTCTGCGTTGTGTCCTTTTAATTGTGTACCCACCAAGCGCAAATCAAATTGTGGACGATTCTGGAAGAACCACCAATGCTAGACGCATGGGAAGTGCCATCCATTCAAGTTTCAGATGCCTGACGATTGTAATGTCTAAGTGCTTAAAGTACTGCACTTTGAGTGTTAAAATCAAACCCTAAGAGTTAGAATGGGTTTAACACCTTGAAAGTGTCTTCAGTTTTTAGTGTGTAACAGCTGGATTTTTTGCCGATTTGAAACCGAGTTGGAATTTTGGGAAGTAAAGAAGACATCAGCATCGCCGAAGCTCTAAAATCCAGATAGATGGAATTTCCAACTACTCATGACTTGCCCTCCAACTATAGGGAATTTTGGCCAGAATTGGGGGTGGGGAGAGACACCTCCCCCACCCCACACACACCCTGTCGCCACGTCCCTGCTGCGCATGCGTATGTTCTGGAGAAATAGTCTCATCACTTTTACGAATTCCGGGACGACATCAATCGTGACTGCTTGCTGTAGATATTTCTCACATACTTTTTATCTATTCCAGAAAGCCTCGGGTTTTTAGTTGTGATGCTTATAATAGTGGAAATAATATTGAAACTTCATGGACAAGTGAAGAGATTCTTATCACTAAATTTATTCTTTAAAAAGAAAGAGCCTGATGTCAAGAAAGAACCAGTGGCTACAGTTCAAAAAGTAGGTTTTTCATACACACTCACATTTTTATAAATGTTACATTGTGCGCAATGTTTATCTTTTCATATCTAAGCAGGTCTGCGCGGTGATGCAAACTGCAGAGAATATTTGGAAGTTGTCAAGAACCTCCGTGGGGTTCGAATATGGCACTACTAAACGGGGCGCCTAGCACGAATTATTTCTGCCATCAAATGAAATGCCATCGCCCCCACCCTCACAAAAATGGAGAAAAAATTCAGCCAGTTTCGCATTCAGAACTGTGCTCTCGTATCCAGAACGGTAACTGTAGATTAGAAGTAACACTTAAATCCTTCACCCAACGCACACGATATCAAGATTTATTATTTTATAGATTATTTTTTCAGTTTTGAACCCTTTACCTAACACGAAAAGCAGACGACACTTGCAAACAAAATTCTTGATTAACTATTTTTTTTCATTTTCTGTCTCAAAAACATAGGTTATGACACCTCATTGGAACGAGCTCGACGACAAAAAAAAATGAAAAAAATAATGAAATTTAATTGTCGATTTTTGTGAATAACGCTGACCGTTACGTTGGGTAAAGGGTTAACAAAATTTTCAAGGAAACTATATCATGTGACCCCTCAATGGAATGAGCGCGACGAACTCGTTCAAAAGAGTGGTCACATGATATGGATTTGTTGAAATTTTTGTTAAAACTGAAAAAATAATCTATAAAATAATAAATCTTGATATCGTGTGCCGATTTGTTAGATAATCGGTTAACTATTGTTACGGCATTTTCTGGCCATTGTTATTGACAAAAATTTCCATTCAAAGTATTAAAAATATTGTTATTCCCTACTCTCGAAGAGAATTGGGGTATGCTGGATTACATGTGTCCGCCCGTCCATGTGTCCGTCCATTAGTCCGTGCGTCCATCCATCCGTCCGTTCGCAGTGATATCTCAGCATTGGGTGGTTGGATTTCAATGGAATTTGGTATGAGGGATCCTTGTGACAAGCCGCTCCTGCACATGATATAAAAATGTTGTTCACGTATTTTCACCAGAGTTACGGTCCTTATGTAGTAAATTTTTCAGGATTTTTTGTGTCCTAACTTTGTTTTTAATTTATTTATACTTCATCGGTCTTGCACTGCAGTGGGGATATAATTGCCTTTAGCAATAGCTTTTATTAATTCCTGATTTCGAAGCATAGCTCTTCAGGGTTCATGATGATATGGAAACTCCTAGAAAAAATTGGAAACGTGCAATTTCATTTCCAGGACATGGGAAGCTATGGAAAACCTGAGTTTTTTAATGGGCTCTGGAAAGACTATGGAAATTCTGGATTTATGCTGGCGTTCTGTACGTCCCTAATTACTGAACGCCAACCAATCACATTTGATACAAGTTCTTGAAGGATTCCTACATGTACAGAGGGTTGGTTGTAGAATTTGATGTTGTTTTTAACCTTAATGAGGATTTTTCAGCAGTTAACCTACCAATTGGTTCTCTGTCTCACAGCTTTCCTGAGATAAAATCGACTTTCGATAAAGTTATCTCCCTTGAAATTATTAGCTGGACAAGGAAGGCCTCAAAAATTTAGGAAGCAAATAATTGTTGAGAAAACACCTGTGGCACGAGCAGAAAATAAAGCCAAGTTTCCTTTTGTTACTCTTAATAATCGAAAACAACAGACAGCTCCTGGAGCTAACTAGAAGAAGCTACTTCACAGTAAGTGCCCACGTTGGCTCTTTGTTTAGCGAATGTCTTTTTGAAGTAATTTGCAAGTTTTTATTCTTCCCAGGAAAAAAAATTATAAAATCTTGCCTCCTAGACTTTTATTTTAATGGAAAGGATAGTGTCTGTATATTACGTAACGATGCGCACACTGTAATTAACCAAAAAAAAAGTTAACAGAACATTAAGAGATGTGAAAGCGGAGTTGTCTTAGTTTTAAATGGGTTTCATCAGATAATACTGGTCGAAAGTCAAGCGTTCAAACTGATTGGGGAAAAGTGTAAAAAGCCAGCTTCTGTATTTTTATACTTATCTACGGGAAAATGCCTGAAGTTTGAAAAATGATGCGCACATCGATGGTACAACTTCGCTAACATTTAGAAATGTAAATTTTTATATCAAATTCCCATACCTGTAGTGTTAAATTAACTGTCAGCTTTAACCCTTTACCTAACATGAAAAGCAGACGATACTTGCAAACAAAATTCTTGAATAACTAACTGTTTTCATTTTTTGTCTCAAAAATATAGGTTATGACTCTCTTTGGAACGAGCTCGACGAGCTCGTTCCAAAGAGGGATCATAACCTATGTTTTTGGGACAAAAAATGAAAATATAATGAAAATTAATGGGCGATTTTTGAGAATAGCACTGGCAGGTTTTTGTCGTTACGTTGGGTAAAGAGTTAAATAATTAAATAAAATAAATAAAGTACATTTCTTCCAATAATGAAAATTGTCAGCCATGTAATGTGGGCCAATACTTGTTTCCTTAACTGTTTCACCTGAACAAAGTTCATTACTCGACAAGCTGATCTGCTGTTCACAGACCACTGGGTTATAAAAGTGAAAGTGCATGTCGATGTCCGTCCATTGTTTCTCTGTGCATGCTGTATGTTAACGGGCATGAGGCTATAGAAAAATCTTGCATGCAATAGGAAGACTAAAGAAAAATATGGAAAAACGCACTCCAAGACCTGTAATATAAATTTAATTGCAATAAAACATCCAAATGAACAGATTGCATAACAACGATGAACATATACATATAGAAAAGAACACACATATACGAATTATAATTCAAATATGTGACAGGTAAATCTCAGTGTGCAAATGATTATAAAGTACTTAGCAGCAATTGCCGGGTATCAAAGAACTGCCGGATTACACTGCTAACTTTCGATACATTTTCTGGACAATTATTTGATATAATTAGATTCATTTGTTCATCTATATTTAATTCACCAAAGATCGTATAGTCCGGCAGAAAAGGGGGCTGACCCAAAATTCTCTGTTAAAGTTTATTTTCTTTGTTGATTATTCATCAGTAGGCTATCTGCAATGATTTCTAGGGGGGGGGGGGGGGTGGACTTCTCACCATTGAGCATTTTTTTTATTCCAAGATGGCCACCATCTCCCAAAGTTTCACACACAAAAACACTGTAAATTCGTATGCCTTCCAGATAATTTATATCTAGGTGAATGTAACAGAACCCATACTGTAAGCTATAGTGAACATTATTGTTCATCCATTTATTAAAAAACACATCTTGGCCCTCGAAAACGAAGATGGCTGCCAAGATGGCCACCACAATGGCCGCCAAGATGGTAGCCATTTCCATAGCTTTTGGTTATGAGAGTTTTTGCAAGTTCGCAAGCGTTCAGTCAGATATCATCGAAATAATATTGAACGAGACCACGCTCTATTTTAAGGTATTCTGATTTAGTTTAAAGGCAGGTATGCCAATGCAATCACCCAGGTTTGTTAGAGACTAATGCCCAACTTATTCTTGTTTGAACCGCATATTGGAGGGGAAAAACAGACTGGTAACAATGTGCCTGTCATTAAATCAGAAGAGTCATAATTTGTTTAATGTGCAACTCAGTTGCACATAAAACAAATGACTTTTCTGAGCAGAAAAACTGGAATAGGACAACTTTTAACTCTTAGAAACCGGGAGTTGTCGAGTTTTCTCGACTGTGATGTGATGCATCAGGTAATCTGACTGTGACGGTTCGCTTATCTCTGGGCTGGGAGAAACGTAAACTCCGAGCAGGTGCTTCCTGTCAAATGCCATCTACCTGAACAGGCAGATGACACTTGACTAGAAGCACGTGCTTCACTGAAAGTCTTTCACGGTGTGTAATGTGCAATAATTTAATTAGGATTTCCCCGGTTTCTAAGAGTTAATTGTCTAAAACCGTCACCATGACTTCACGAGTCAGCCTCGTCTCCATCCACACTTTGCCGAGTGAGTTCATTTTGACACCCAGTGTCTCCTTCACATGAACAGAACGAAGTGCATGGAAGTCCAGCTCTTTGACAGCCACATCTCTTGGTTACACTGGGGACATCAGACGAACATGTGCACCTAATTAACTTCAGAATGTTCTCAGGGGCCATTTCCATGCCAGATGTTGAAATGTTTGGGATAAGAGAGTCACCATCTTTCGACCAACCATAGTCAGTTGGATGAAGCTCTGGGGTGTATCATCAAGTGCGTACCTCCAAATGCAAACCTGTAAATGCGCCCTTTTGATATTCTCAGCGAATGTTGAGTCGGTTGGTGGCAAAGAGCTCAATTTAGGCGCTGATGCCATGCTTCGTCCTACTATGCTAGACCACATCTTGTGGCGAGCTTCAGTGGTCGAATCACACGTTGGATATCCATAGCAGGTCAATATGAATGGTGTCACATCTTTCAGAACTTGTTCAAATGGAACAGTCGATAAAACAAGGCTGTCAATAGAATGTTTCTGAGACTTCAGCACTCTCAAGGCACCACACTTTCCAACCCCCAAAAGTGTTGCAACCGTGTCACAACCGGTCAAACCATGCATGGGAAGAAGTTCTCCTATCACAGTTTTTATCATGCGTCTTGTTGATACTTATAGTATTTCGTCCTCTGACTGGAGCGACCATCATCACCTGGCCTGATATGTATCCGGAATGGCAGAAGTGAAGCAACATTATGGATATGTCAGTGTCATCTGCTATAACAAGTGACGACGCAGCTCCCACTTTTGCCACCTGGTTAACAATGATGGTGTCTCCTTTCTCATGTGTGCACTACAGGTCATCTCTTTGAATGCATATACCGCTGTTCACCTCTACTGACATTGGGTCTTTTCCTGTTAAAACTACTTATGACCGGTTTCACAAAAGCATTTCCCATGAAGAAGTAAATCCCCAACAATGAGATCGACGAGTTGAGCTTTATTTGCCGATACTGTCAGAACAATCTTCTGTGGTGGTAATCGAGTGGTTGCTTTCAATGTGGACACCCTCCTGCTCCTTTATCTCTTCCCAACCGTGTTGATTCTTTGATGCTATTCTTCTGGTACCGATCGAACACAAGATAGACATCAGTTGTTGTCATCTTTGCTGCCACGTGGGACCGGAATTTATCATGATAGTTCTGCACAATCCCCACTGATGGCCAGGGCACAACCCACAGTATTTCACAACCATCAAGGAAGGTTACCTGGGCTTCTTTACTCTCAGATGAACTATCTGGCCTATCCACACGAATTGCATTCTTCAGAATCGCTTTGCTTTTTGCCTCCCGTAGCTGCCCATTCGATTCAAACATAAATGCTGGGTATGGGGCTAGTTCATATGAAAGTATCTCATCGATGTCCAAGTTTCGACAGCTGTTCTGGAAAGCCATTGATCTTGCATATATTACTTCGGTGTCGAACACTTTAGCATCACCGATATTGATGTGTTTGTGGGCAGTGGTCATCGTGTTGACATTTCTGGTTATTTTACTGTGAAAGCTTGATGGCCAGCCTTTCTTGAAATCTTCCATTTGCTTCCGGCCTAGTTCCAAAGCTTTATCGACATTAACTCTGGGTTGCCTGATAATCTGTCCGGACTCAACGTTGATCAGGCCTTCAGGATGCTGACTTGGATCGAGAGGATCAATAATTATTAACAATCATTAAAAATTCCTAGGAAGGTAAAGTAATTACTTAATATCATATTCCGTTTTGGAAGCTATCTGTAACAACATCTCTCTCCACCCATACCCCAATTCCAAGTTGCGACAGAGATCTTTGAAGTGGAATATGATGTTAACAAATTACTGATGAGAGCAACCAATATGGATATGAGGTCCTCAGCTACAGTACGTTTCGATCATTCATCAGTTGAAATGACCATACCTGAGGATGCAGTATGACTTCAGAAGAAATTATGTTTTTCTGTGAATGAGATTTGAATGCGTGGCAGGTTTCCGCCATATTAAATGGGGAGAGATTGATCAGTAATCGATTGCAAGTATTATGCATAGTTTCTGTCGAGTATGTGATGAATACATCATTCTGAACGATGGGAAGTTCCAAGACGTTTGAATAAGGCTTTACAAAATCATGTCACCATCTTGGCAGCCATCTCGGCAGCCATCTTGAATTTTAAGATATAGCAAATCTATTACTGTAACATACATGGTCAGAATTACTCACTATACCTGAAAGTAAAGAGATTATGAATTTTTCAGCCTGGAGATTTATTTATTTATTTATTTATGTTTAAGGTCACATATTTATGCACAATGGCTAATCATGACCGTGGCAGTTTCACGGTGGAGGAAGCCGGAGTACCCGGAGAAAACCACCGAGCAACGACGAGCAGCTGCCAGCTCCCCAACATCGTAACTCCGCACTGCAGCACAGGCAGGGTTAGATTGGTTGAAGACATGCGTACCATCGACGTGCAGTACGCCTTAGTACACGGCGTCATCGTGCCCCCACGCGGGCAATGGAGATGAAGTGTCTTGCCCAAGGACACAACGCGGTTGCCGCAGGTGGGATTCGAACCGAGGACCTCTCGGCTTGCAGCCTGCACCTCTACCTACTGAGCCACCGCGCTCCCTCAGCCTGGAGATGATAAAATATAGGTGTTTGTAAATTTTCAATGAAATCGTGGGACAATTTTTGATAGGTGGTGGCCATCTTGGATTTAAAAAAATTGCTCAGGGGTGACAAGTCCACACCCCCGGGAATCATTGCAGACACCCCATTGATGAATAATCAGCAAAGAAAAAAACTTTAACAGAGAATTTTGGGTCACCCCTAAAATAGGTCCTTTTCTGCTGGACTATGATATCTCTGCATGGTGTCAAATAATATAGCCTGAACCTACGTATGGAGCCTGGTGTGTGACGTCCCATTGGAACTCTCTCCAGCGAGGTGCACTAACCATGCTTTGATGGCAAAAAATGAAAATATTTAATAAATCAGGAATATGTTGGTGAAATGCAGTCTCTTGTGTGAAGTAAATGGTTAAAATATTCTGAAGATTACGCCTTTTCGACAGTTTTTTTTTAATTTCCAGTTTGGCTGGGGGAACCAACTCTTGATATGGGCTAGGAGACACAAAGCCATGGAATGTGCGACAGAAAATAGTGACGAAGAGCATCGCCAGGTGCCTGATGTGGCATAAGCTAGTCTTCGTGTGAAATTTTATCAAAAAAATAATACTAAATATATTGAGACATTTTCCTCCAATATGACAATTCGGAATCTTATAATATGGATATTTAATTCGCTTTAAAAATTGAAATTAAAAAAAAAAATTCCATTGACTCGTGCCACAGACATCGTAGTTTCTAGGACAAATGTGTAACCAAGAGCACAATTGCCTATAGTTATAATAGGACGGATCCAATACTAAATGGCCACAACATCTGTAAAACAAAACTGCAGAACGCATGCAACATTATTAATTTGTCGTTGGTACAGTTATTCTTTGAATAAAAAAGTTAAACTAATAGCCTGTCGCTTAACATCACTGAGCGACAACCCCTTGCAGTAAGTTAAAGCGACCATCGATTCGATACCAGTGGACGCCCTTCAACCAGAACAGTCAACACTGAGTATTCATCTAAAAGAGCAGTGGGATTTTCTGAAGACAGTAGGTGTGTCCGATCTCAAACGCTTTAGAAGTATTTTGCGAACTCCCTTGAATGAGTTTGACATTGCTTAGCACGGTGTTAGCAATATATGCTGGGTGCTCTTCAAGACTTGAAGCGTACCCGCTCGGGACTCATTGACTGAAACACCAAGGGCTTAACATTTGTTGATCTTGGTGCATATACTTGGTGGCCTAGTGTGTAATTACAATAGTAACCGTTAGATATTCTATCTCGGGAGACGAGAAAAAGTGCTCATGATTTGGCAGCACCCGTAGTTTTGATTTATCGGACTTGGAAAGTTGCGCCGGCCATTAACTAGAGGATACCGGTTAACTATGTGCGAAATACAATGTTGTCTACTGAATATTTCTAAAGTTTCCCGTATGTCCAATAGCTTTCACCTGGAGGTTAAAGGTAGTGGGCGTGGAGAAGACACTTGTTCCGATGATTAGAAGAAAGGAACGAGTATTTCCTATATTGCAACTGACTACGGTCAAATTCAGCATGGCTTATAAATACCATGGCAAGTATTTTTATTTTTTGGTAAAAGCAATCGGCGTGTTATTGATAAGAGCAACAGATGTAAACAATAAACAATTTCGTAACAGCCGTTGGTTCCAAAATATTCTCCTTTTCTCTTATAAACCACACAATGGCACAGAAAATCTATGCATGGAAATGACTGCAGCAGTATCGACGCAACTCGAAGGGACATGTAGGCATCACCTGTTTCTCCTACCCTCGAAAGGCCTCATAAGGTGTGGACCTCCACAGGCAACCAACGTTGTAGTGGCCAACAGATGATTTTCCACCCCACACCTGGCCGTGCCTGGGTTGGAATTCACGCAGCCTATGTCTCGTAACCACACTACACCGACATGAAAAGATGTTGCTCGCGTAGTTCTCTCTGGAACCATAAAGCTGAGTCAACGGAAGTGCGACTGTGGTGACCTTTAATTAAAATGACATCGCCTGAGAGATATTCTCATTTTGGGATGCATTCGGTTGTTGTGACGTTGCTCAATGCCAGCACAAAAACATGATCGGATGCTTGGAAACCGCCACTATCATGACATTGAGGTTTACATTTTACAAGTCGTCATATGAGTGCAGCAAGGCGCCATCTGAAATGCTAAAGCATTGCAAATGGCCCCCTGTTGAACTCGAGAGATGAAGTACAATTCGCCATTACGCCTGGTTCTGTAAGTATCAAATACGGCATTTTGCAGATTTACCACTTGAAAAGGATTACTTAGAGTGATGTTCTCGATATAAATGTTCTTCATAAGGCCACACATAGTAGATCTTCTGTTTCTCAGGCAATTTTTGTAAAATAGCATGCGGGTGGGCGGTTTTTTGTGTTTGTAATTATTTCTTTGCTATCAAAAGTTCATAATTTGTTTTATGTTTTAGGACTCATAATCTATAGAATAGAATGGGTGGTGGTGTATTTAGCCCCTTGAGTGCAAGAAGGCTTTGCAATGCTAAAAGCATTGCAAAGCCTTCTTGCACTCAAGGGACAAATTTATCAATTTTATTAACTTGCGTAAATGTTTCAGTTTGTTAAAGTGTTGTATTGCTTATAAAAAGAGAGTATGCGGCAGCCAAAAGGACCATGCGGAAGGGCATGAGAAACAGATTTTTAACTTTTTTAGGCCCTAAATGAACCTTTTTCAATAACAACCGAGTGGGCGGTTTTCATCCCACTTAGCTGCAGGCGGACATATCCTCCTTTGGTTTAAACGTTTTATCTACTGTGTTGTACTTTACCATAACCACTGATACGTTTTATTTTGCAGACATCGAATGGCACTCCTCAAAGGACTGTTAAATGTGATGTGTGTGTTATCACCTTTCGAAATGACAACAACAACGTCCATTCATCTCGTGTAGATACAATGCTGAGACATTTTGACGATAACAAATTGCCCGTGAAGCCTTATATGGTCATCGAGAATCATGATCAGCTGCGTCATCTCCCGAATGCAAAGTTGTTTCTCATTTTCATAGAATGTGATGTGAGTGGAGAAGTTGGCAAACAGTTCGAAGTGGAGCTTCGTCTTGCAACAATTAAAGCTGTAAAATCTTCAGGAGGTAATTCATTAATATTAATTCAACATTCGTGCAAGAAGCTAACGGGTGGATAAAGGGCGTATTATCTGCCCAGTAAGCCTTCGATCAACGATTTAGGCCAAGAAGACCAAGTATGACACTGTTCTTTTCACTAAGAAAAATTAACATTAGCCCTTTATCCAACGTAATGGCAAAAAATCGGCCAGTGCTATTCTCAAAAATCACAAATTAATTTTCATTATTTTTTAATTTTGTGTCTCAAAAAACACGTTAGGACCCCTCGTTGGAACGAGCTCGTCGTGCTCGTTCCAATGAGGAGTCATAACCCATGTTTTTGAGACAAAAAATGAAAAAAATTAGTTATTCAAGAATTTTTTTTGCAAGTGTCGTCTGCTTTCCGGAAGAAGGAACGGCAACCAATTGACGTAACTTCTACCGTAACTATTATGGTAATGACTGTCACTACTCAAGTTAAACTTAGGAGTGTTCATGCAGAGTGGGCCTATATTTTTTTTCAAACGAAATCATTCACCTCTTTAATTTCTGCTTTTTCAAAATGGCATCGTCCATTTCGGAAGTTACCTTGTTTCAGAAGAGTCAATTTTAAAAGTAGACTAATTAAAATCTTTAACCTTTGAAGATATTAACTGCTCTACACTACATAACAAATCAACAACCTTCCAGTCTAATTAAGAGAAACGAAATATTAATTCCCCAGTTCTGCTCCTAGATCGTACAAATTATGGGCCGGAACTGCCAAAAGTAGTAAATGTCACATTTTAGCCTCAATATTTAAAGATAGAAATACCGGCAGTTCATTGTAGTACGTAATGCTACGCCATACAGTGTTGTTGGTTCCACTCACTTGTCTCGTATGGCAGTATAGTATGAATTTTCTGTACCCCTTTTGGGTCTTTTAGCCTTGGAGTCACCTGTTGGTTAGTTTATTTTTTTCCAATCTAGTATTACAGTCCTCAGCCCCCACTCCCCGGTAGGGGGTAAGATGGGTCATTTAGTCTAGATCACTGAAGCAAATGGAGTGTCATGCTGAGCCAGGCGAACATGGTATTTTCTCGGGTTTAATAAGATTGCAAGTCGAAAACATTATAAACATTTAAATTGTACGGAGCAATTATCTTTGATAGAGAAGAGAAGAAGTTCGACAAGTATCGACTAGTTTCATTTATCGCTTTACATACTGCGGCCAGGTATTCCTGCCCAGCACAGGGTATCTCTTGTCACTGAATACGTATAAGTTGGGCACATTTAATCATACTTGCACCGTGTAAATTGAATGGAATTTTTCGCCAATGATCTCTTACATTTAGATTAAATTTTCATCATGTCTAGATTTGATGAAAAATATCTAGAAAATACTCAGCAGGTTAAGAGCTAAAAAGTGAAATTGTTTGGGACATTGAGACATGAAACTTTTCCATATTTGTGACATACTGGAATAAACCCCGTGCAAACGCGGATTCTAAAGGAAGGCATTGATAATGGAGAAATCAATATATGTAGCCTGATGTTCGACTTCCTGTGATATTAAGGGGACTCTATCGAAATAGTGAGGAATCCAAATAGCGAGGGTCAGTTTCCTCAAGCTACCCCTTACCCATTTTAAGTTTATCCGGGATGCCTTATGTATTACGTTTTAACCACAATTACTGGAAGTTGTGGCTGCAACCACTTTTTTCACCGATAAGAATGATTGCACCACGTCAGTCCAGACCCCGTGTCACACTTACGATATATAGACAAGTAATGAAAGCCTATTTTACCCCGACCGATACCCCCCTTCCCAGTTCATTTGTGGATACGTCCATCAAGCAAAGATTCATCAACACAGTTCTCTTGCACAACTATCTACAAGGTGTTTAACTTCATGTTTATCATAAACTAATAATCAAATCAACATTCTACGGCTTCTTTATTTGATAAAAAGCTCTCCGTTCAACTTTTTTTCACGCGATTCGACGCCATTGGAACAACAACGACGACGCAACGTTTCTGATGTCTTAAAATGCGGTCTAAAATGATTGTCTATATTTATAATAGGCCTACAATAAGTGTATCGCGGGATCAGGACAGACGTGGTGCACTCATTGCTATCGATGAATAACGTGGTTGGAGCCACAACTTCCAGTAACTGTGGTTTTAACCCTTTACCTAACACGAAAAGCAGACGACACTCGCAAACTAAATTCTTGAATAACTATTTTTTTCATTTTTTGTCTTAAAAACATAGGTTATGATCGAGCTCGTTCCAAAGAGGGGCATAACCTATGTTTTTGAGACAAAATATGAAAAAAAAATAATGAAAATTAATTGGCGATTTTTGTGAACAACGCTGGCCGGTTTTGGCCCTTACGTTGGGTAAAGGGTTAAAAAGAAAACCTGTAATCAGTAGTTAACTTTGTCCGAGAAGTGAAGTCGTCTGATTTTAAGTTATCTGAAAGTCTCTGTTTTGGCTTACTGTTACTCCTTTTGGCTTTATTCAGTATACGGGAATCATTTTGAAGATGAAATTGTTGAGGACTCCGAGCTGCAGATACACTGTGGCAAAGTAACATTTCTAAACTGTGTGCATGTGCATGTCACAGATATCCGTGTGACTTCACGAACATCTCCAAAAATAATACGTAGGAATTCCCTTAGTTTATAATTTATATCGGAATTCCCTTAGTTTTTCATTAATCCCCCCCCCCCCCTCAAAAAAAATAAATAAATAATAATAAAAAAAATTCAGCATCTGATACTTGAAAATTTCCACCCACGGTAGGTGTGTTACCACTTGAAAGGCATTTTCTGGTGTATATGCTCCCACAGAGGCGATGGAAATTCTATTATTCTTATCAGTATCAGGGAACTAAATATTTGAATTAGAGTTACCCACCTTGAAATGATGCAATCTCTGAAAATAAACAGCCTTGAGAAAATATAGTTTCAATAAACGTTTGAAACATTCTATTGACATCTTGCATTATTGTTGAATATTCCTGATAAAAAAGAGGGTAATTTGATGACTTTTGGACCTAAAAAATACAATTTACTTTTTGTGTGTTTTGTTTTTGTAGGGAATTCCCTGAAAAATATGTGCACGTGACCGGTACTTCCCTTCGTGAGAGTTTTTCTCTCTTATTTGTTGCATGACCCCCTCCCCCCCCACACCCCCGCCGTGTTCTCGGGTGAGAAAAAGTTGTCTGAGGGACTATACTTGACAAAGATATTTGAATGATGCCAAAATGAAAGTGATGCGATCATTTTTTTTCGCCTGAACGTTATAATGGTCGCCTATGAGAAAATATTAAGTTCCGTGATACCTTCAGTATAATAGATTACTGTACACCGAAACTTCAACACGCTGGGTACTCGTTTATTTAATGCCAAAAAGGAAAAATATATAGTTGGTTCGTAAAATACTTAAGCGCAAGCAATCGCAGTATATATTTTGTTTCTTCATTGGCATCGCAGCCATATCAATAATTAATAAAATATTTACGTCTTTGCATTTTGTTTCCACTGGTAAATTGTTGACATTTCCACGCGATTTATTATAACTTATGATTTAGATATTAACATTCTCACGTGGAAAGCTCAGTCAAACAATGCACATCGATGAAGCCAATTAACGTACTTCTCTTCACAGTTAATGGTTCATCAGGATACACAAACCTCAGGCGAGTAGCCAGGAATTCCCCTTGAGGAACTATCTCCCATATGTGATTTGAACATTTTCATAAAATGGGGCGACCTGACTTACCCCGATACATCATCCTCTCTGTGGCTTGACCACAGAGAGTGCGATGTATCGGGGGGGGGGGGGGGGGGGGGGGGGGGGTAAGTTGTTTTAAAACATAAATGTTCTCGTTTGCATGCAGTTTCTATGCACCGCCTTGACACTTTATTTTAGTCTCGGCTATAAAACAGTATCGAATTGCCTAGGCGTTTACACATAAAACTAGTTGCGGCGATAAGCTGGATGTAACATATAGGGCCTGTTATTACAGGCCCTATATGTTACATCCAGCTTATCGCTGTTTAATTTCTACCAGAGAATAACATATTGACAGAATTACATAATACCAGCGGAAAAAAGAAACGCAAGTTTTTTTTTGTGGTAAATATTTCAAATGTGTTATGGATGATTATTTCATTGTTTGGTTTTGATATTATCTCTTCATTACTGATTAAATTTTGACGAGTTTTGTTGTCTTAACACAGACGGCGTTTGCATGGCTAACGTTCAAACGTGGGTACCCTACGCCATTTCCAGATCAAAATCAATAGCGGGTGTGCCCACCCTGGGCTTCAGTCGCTGTTCTAACTCTCCTTTTGACCAAAGCAAGTTGTTTATGATCCTTTGTGGTCCTTTGTGGGATGTTTCTTCCACTCCCGAATAAGGGCCTGCGTGAGCTGAGCGACGTTATTTAGGACACTGACGCGCATCCCGACCCTCCTGTCCAGCTTGTTCCACAAATGCGCGATCGGGGACAAATCTGGACAGTAGGCTGGCCAATCAAGAACTGGGACATTGTTTTGGTTGAGGAAGTCACGACAAACTCTAGCAACGATCACGGGCCTGATTCGGCTCGGTGGCGAAACGTTTAAAAAAAGAGTATCAAATGGAGCTGTGTTGTAGCTGATTGACGAAGTTGATAGGCAGATTTTATTTTCCATTATCCTGCTGTAACGTAAGATTACGCGCATGGATAAGTGGAAGGGAGTGAGGCATGAGGACCGGATCCACATATCCTACGGCTGTAAGATTGCCCTGGATGACCGCGAGGGGTGTTTTCACGTCATGAGAAATCCTCTCCAAACCATAAAAGACCCTCCCCCGAATCTATCGTTCTCCTTAACGTCAGTATATCGCTCACCTCGACGTCGATAGCAACGCTCTGACCTGTAAAGCGTGAACCGAGACTCGGTGAATAACATACGTCTCCAGTGGACCAAGTGAAACCCATTTGTTGCATTTGCATGCGGCCATTGCAATCGACGTTGACGTCGCCTGGGTGTAAGTTGCAGATCAACGTAGGGACGTCGTGGCCTTAAACTGTACTTCCGCAACCGATTCCTAACAGTTCTTGGACACACTCGACGACCATGAGCGCTTACAACCTGACTCGCCGTCTCCGTTTGAAATCGGTTACGGACATGTGAGACACCTATGCCTCTATCCTGACGTGGCGACGTAACGCGCGGATGCCCGCTAGTGAGACGGCCAGCTAATCTTCCTGTTGCTCTGATACGCAGAATTAAACAAGCTACCGTTGACTTACTGTGTGGACCCAAATTTCTGGCCGACGAGACGTTACGATTGGCTCTGCTTAATTAGAGTAACAGACCTATACTCCATCAACTTCGGACATTCGCGGCATTTTGCTTTTAATCGAGTTGAAATGAAATGTTGTGCAATCGTTGTGTACTGTTCAAAACTTCGATTTGGTATGGTTTTCAAGCCCATAGCACGTGGGAGAGCCCCGGATGCACGATTTGTCGAAACATCTGCTGAAAGCACGCAGCTCATGGTTGACTGAATTTTAACCAAATACTCTTTAGACAGTACCCTGTGGTAGCTATGTCATAAATTTTTATTATACCATGATTACCTATTCTACTATGTATGAAAAGCCTATGACATAAATTTTAGCTTTATACACCAACCGTGGTGAACACGCCAGCAATGGGATTTCAATAGTTAAAATTTACACCCACAGTGGAACTACATCTAAGTTGACCGTTGGTGACGTCGACCTGAATGCGAACTTGTCTAAATTTATCGCACGTCGCCTCGCACAGAGTGAAATAAAAGTGGCAGTTATTTAATACGTTTTTAAATGAGTTTACCCCATAACACACCAAAAATTAACAAACGTGCATTGCCTCATGTTAATAAAGCATCCATAACTCGAAATAGTATGTTATTATGTTATTAAAATGAAAAAGGTCCCATTTCTTTTTCTATTTCGTATCGGTGATAAAACTGACAGCGGGAGTACCACCCACCGATCCTCATGTAAACAAAACCAAATTCGCACAAATGTTCGGCTGCTGCTCAGTAAAATCGAGAAAAAATAATAGCGACTCTTAATAATCTGACGGCCATGGTATAAATAAAATATACCCAAAGTAGCATGGTGTACCAAATGTTCACCACTCGTGGTGAAGTGGTGTTAACCGCGCGCCGAAGGCTTGCAGTTTACAAAACTTCACCCCTCGTGGTGAACATTTGGTACACCATGCTACTATGGGTATATTCTATATTTACATTATTTTGGTCTACGGATGAAAAAATATTTTTCCAAAACTGCACTTGCGTTTCTTTTTCCGTCAGTATATTTAGGTATATTATACAGTACGTGGAGAGTGTATTATCAATAAATCACCCGCAGAGTGGAGATTCCACGCAAGCAATAATTACAAATTTGTTGCAAAGCATAACCAGCACGAGCAAAGTTTAAGCCAATGGATCTCCGGGTTAAACCCGGAGGTCCATTGGCTGGAACATAGCTTGTGTTTTTTGTCGATATGTACAAAATTTGAAAGTTAAAGCTTGGGTGATAACTCCACTCTGCGGGTGATTTAGTTACAATCCACTCTTCACATACTGTATGTCTGGAAAATAAAATATGCCTATCAACTTCATCGATCTATTTTGTATGTACTTTTTCACATTCAATAGCGCAAAAGTGCTCATATTTGAAATCCTAAATGCTTCATAATATTTCCCAATCTGATACTCATTTTTCAAACGTTTCACCGCCGAGTCGAATCAGGCCGTGATCGTCGACCTTTACTTTGCGCACCTCCTCAACAAAAGTCTTCACCTTAACACATAAACACACAGAATGACACAGTGAATGGGTTAATCGATATGGTACGAGTGCCAGCGTGGAAGGACAGAACGAGAGGCCGTATTCATAAATACGACCTGTAGACAGTGCTAAAGGAATCTAGGTAACGTGCCCAAGTGGCAGTAACGGCTGGCCGATCGTGACCGAAATAGGAAAGTCTCATCTAAACATAATACTGAGTCATCCTACCAATTACAGTGAAATTGCTTCATAAATATGAAATTCGCACGCGTGTGTCCTTCTGTGTTTATTACACACCTTCGCGTCTGTAAAAACAAGTATTAGAAGGACACTCAGCAATTCATTTGACAACTATCAACAAAAACAACACTTTTTATCGCCAACCAAATTTGCGAGGGGAACCTGTAAAACTATTTCGTTCCCTGAGTTCCAGTGTGTTCTATGTGCCTACTGGCACATAGAACACATTGGAACTCAGGGGACGATTTTCGCTAGCGATTCAAATTGTCATTGGGGTGCACGACTTGTAGAAAATTCCAGTGAAATTTAGCTTCTATTTAAAATAGTCCGTCAACGATTTCCGTTCCGCACATATGTGCTGAACAGATTTTCATTTTCCGCATGGCTTAGTGTTTCTGTAGATGGGGATCACATGGAACAGAGTGTAATAAATGATTTTAATCGTACACCTTGTCAATGCCAGCGAATGGGTTTCAACAACGGCCATGGCGGATATCAGAATAAGGTCTGTCATAGTGATGAATGATTAGATCATTACCTATCCCCCCACACGTGCTACGAAAATCTTCCACTTGGCCTGTATATTGTTGAAAAAAGTGGTGGAACTGAAGAACGAGGGACTGAAAAGGCAAATCTTTCCACGTCAGTTCACGGAGGCCCCATTTGATGTTTCTGAATTTGAAATTGACAAAAGTGAGTCTCGACAGATATCGTCAGTGGACTTCCTTTTTTTTAGTTCACCTGAGCGAAGCTTTAGGGGAGCTTTAGTGATCACTTTCTGTCCGTCGTCCGCCGTCCGTGCGGTCGTCCGGCCTGAACTTTACATTATCGACTTCTCTTCACATGCCACTGTACCGAATTGCACCAAACTCGGGGCTTATATTTTGACGAGAATCCGAAAATCCATTCACGCAAAGATTCGCGCCACAAAGACAGCGAGAATCCATGTAGTTTCTCGCTATACCTCTGCTAGGATTCGTGTGAAAAGAATTGAATCAAGTTAACCCTTTACCTAACATAGCAGTAGCCAACTAATCAATACAAGACTAACATGACCTGAAATATCTTGACACTTTGTCAAAAAATTGTACAAATGTGGCTGTCATTGAAACCAGCGCAATGAACTGGTTCCAATGGCATCCATATTTGTAAGGTTTTATTGATAAATATTACTTATTTTATAAAAAAAAATCTCAAATTCAGTTTATATTTTAACTGAAGTGCCACTGACACTGCAACTTAACTTAACAGTATGTAGTGTTTGATGAAAAGGATATGTCCCATGTTTATGGAAGGATTATGAAATAAGACAAGAATTGTGATAATTGAGAATATGTTAAGTTCTGTTCCCTACATGTTATGTTTTCAACAAGTATAATTTGAGGCGCAGACTGTACTAAATAATTGAGTTCTGGGTTGATGGGACTCTCACAGTTAATGTATGTCAACCAAAATTACCAAGTTGCAATAAAATCATTCCAAAAAGAGACATCCGACCAAGTTACAATGATATCACTTCAAAAAATATGGCTCGTAGACTTTGCTAAAGGAATCGAGGTCACGTGCCCTTCCGGTGGTCACAGTTGACCGATCACAACCAACATAGACAAGTCTCATTTAGATATCATATAGAGTCATCATACCAAGTTCCAATGAAAATCTCTTCATAAATACAACCTGTAGACAGTGCTAAAGGAATCTAGGTAACGTCTCCAAGCGGCAGTAACGACTGACCGATCGTGACCGAAATAGGAAAGTCTCATCTAGACATCATACTGAGTTATCCTATCAAATTACAATGAAATTGCTTCATAAATGTGGACTGCCGACTGTGCTAAACAAATCTAGGTCACGTGCCCGTGTGGCCGTCACAGTTGACCGATCACGACCAAAATAGGATGTTCTCATCTAGATATTCCGAGTCATCCTACCAATTTACAATGAAATTCCTTCATAAATGCAACCTATAAACTGTGCTAAAGGAATATAGATGATTTTCCCATTCGGCCGTCATGGTTGATCGAACGCAACTAAAATAGAATGTGCCCAGCTACACATTATACGGAGTCATCCTACCAAGTTGCAATGAAATCCCTTCTTAAATATGACCTGTATACTGTGCTAAAGGTTTTCTGGTTTCGGACCCAGGTAGCCATCACGGTTGTCCGAAACTGTGATAAAGGAATATAGATGACGTTCCCCAGCGGCCGTTATGGTTGATCGAACGCAACCAAAATATGATGTTCTCATTTACACATTATACGGAGTCATCCTACCAAGTTACAGTGAAATCCCTTCATAAAGATGACCTGTAGACTGTGCTAAAGGTTTTCGGACCAAGGTTGCCATCGTGGTTGTCCGATCGCAACCAAAATGGGATGTTCACATCAAGACATGACCTCGAACATGCACATGAAATTTCGTGATGATCAGACAAGAACTACGGGGTGTAACCTGTGCTAAAGAAAACATGAAATGACTCCCAGACTTCCGCAAGCGGGATGGTAATAGCTTATCTTGACTTTGTCAAGTTAAGCTAAAAATTAAAAAGCTGTGTTGGATAAAGGGCTACCTAACATGTGTTATCAGTATACAATGGGTTCAACCATGGTGGCCTCATGGGATCCTGGGACACTCATAGCAGATTTGGATTCTCACTACCATTTTAACGAGAATACAAATGGATTCTCCCAAATTTAGATGAAATGTAAACCCTGAAACTTGTATGCAAGTCCCTTATCGTTTGTCAATTCAAGTTTGTTCAAATAAAGGTGTCACACCCACAAGGGGCACCACAGGGGTCATAATTCTATTAGCGCCACAATTTGTTTTTTTTAAATTAAAAAAATCTTCTACAGAACTACCAATTAGAATCTTTTGATACTTGGTATACAACATCCTTAGATGGGTCAAATTCGGATTTTAACTTGGTGCAATGTGAACAAATTTATTTAAAAATTATCTTCAGATCTACCAGTCAAATTCTCTTGATATTTGGTGCACTGCATGAGGAACATTTTTTAAAAATCATTTCATAATTTTTTTTTTATTCCAGAGTTTTGATCATCCACTTAACATAAGTGATATTGAAACATAAGATCTGTAAACACAAACACAATTCTACAAGCGACAAATAGCTAGGGGAAAGACAAAGTTAGAAGTCGTAAAAACTCAATGGAGCAAAATTTTATATTTTCAGTAGTCATTGGTAAATTCAAAGCTGTGTGTAACTTTGTTTCCCTGCCGATGGGATAGAGATACGTAGAGAAAAGTTCGATGCTTTTATAAAACTTAAGACTTTGCTATAGTTTTGGAAGGTTGGCAGGCATTTTCTCCGGCTACAGGAATAGATGTATTTTTTATAAATCACCTAACATGTATTCAACAGTTCGGAAGCTTCTGATGATGAGATGAGCCCTAAATAGTGTATCTCTCACTTATTGTGATGTCTAAATTGCATTTTTCCCTAAGATTTTTCAGAAGTAGAAGCGGAACAGTTTTGGACACAGAACATTCGAAAAACATTCCTTAGAATTGCCACCACAAAAAGAGCATAGTTCTGTTTCTGATAGGCCAGCCTAAAGAGTTTTGTGTTTGTAAAAAGAATACAGTGATTAATTTTTAGTGGAGGAGGTATATAGTGTTCACTTAGTCCGTCCGTACGTCCGACCGCCCGCCCGTAACGCTTTAGGGTGGGGGGGGGGGGGGGGGCACACATCTGCTATCCGCAACTCCTCCTAAACCAGTGAATGGATTTCATTGAAACTCTCAGACATTCTTTTACATACATTGAAGATGTGCACCTCCTATTTTCTTTTCAGATATTTTCATTTTTGCAGTTTCCCATATTGAAAAATGAACTTTGTCAGATTCAATTGACATTCTGTACAGATCTGCCATCCGCAACTCCTCTTAAACCATTGAAAAGATTTCATTGAAACTTTAAGACATTCTTTTACATACATTGAAGATGTGCACCTCCAATTTTCTTTTCAAATATTTTCATTTTTACAGTTTCCCATACTGAAAAATGAACTTTGTCAGATTCAATTGACAGTCTGTGCAGATCTGCTATCCGCAACTCCTCTTAAACCATTGAACAGATTTCATCGAAACTTTCAGACATTCTTTTACAAACATTGCAGATGTGCACCTCCTATTTTCTTTTCAAATATTTTCATATTTACAGTTCCCCATATTCAAGAATGTTCTTTGTCAATTCAGGTTTTAGTAGGGAGGGGTATAGATTTGCTATCCGCTACTCCTCTTAAAGCATTGAACAAACTCCATTGAAACTCGCAGACCTTCTTTTACATACATTGAAGATGTGCACCTCCTATTTTTCTTTCAGATGTTTTCATATTTTCGATGTCCGTCCGTCCGTCCGTCCGTCCGTCACGCTTTAGGGATGTACACATCTGCTATCCGCAACTCCTCTTAAACCATTGAACGGATTCCATTGAAACTCTCAGACATTCTTTTACATACATTGAAGATGTGCACCTCCTATTTTTCTTTTTTCTTTCAGATATTTTCATATCCCGACATACGGCCGTCCGTCCGTTATGCTATAGGGGTATTACGTTTTTTGGCGGGGGTGGGGGGGGGGGGGGGGGTACACATCTGCTATCCGCAACTCCTCTTAAACCAGTGAACGGATTTCATTGAAAGTCTCAGACATTCTTTTACATACATTGAAGATGTGCACCTCCTATTTTGCCTTCAGATATTTTCATATTTACAGTTCCCCATATTCAAAAATGGTCTTTGTCAATTCAGGTTTTAGTAGGGAGGGGTATAGATCTGCTATCCGCTACTCCTTTTAAACCATTGAACAAACTCCATTGGAACTCTCAGACATTTTTTTATATACACTGAAGATGTGCACATCCTATTTTTCTTTCAGATATTTTCATATTCCGACATACGGCCGTCCGTCCGTCCGTCCGTCCGTCCGTCCGTCCGTCCGTCCGTCCGTCCGTCCGTCCGTCCGTTATGCTATAGGAGTATTACGTTTTTTGGTGGGGGGGGGGGGGAGGGGTACACATCTGCTATCCGCAACTCCTCTTAAACTAGTGAACGGATTTCATAGAAACTCTCAGACATTCTTTTACATACATTGAAGATGTGCACCTCCTATTTTGTTTTCAGAGATTTTCTTTTTTACAGTCTCCCATATTGAAAAATGAACTTTGTCAAATTCATTTGACATTCTGTACAGATCTGCTATCCGCAGGGAGCGCGGTGGCTCAGTAGGTAGAGGTGCAGGCTGCAAGCCGAGTGGTCCTCGGTTCGAATCCCACCTGCGGCAACCGCGTTGTGTCCTTGGGCAAGACACTTCATCTCCATTGCCCGCGTTGGGGCACGATGACGCCGTGTACTAAGGCGTACTGCACGTCGATGGTACGCATGTCTTCAACCAATCTAACCCTGTCTGTGCTGCAGTGCAGGGTTACGATGTTGGGGAGCTGGCAGCTGCTCGTCGTTGCTCGGTGGTTCTCTCCGGGTACTCCGGCTTCCTCCACCCGTAAAACTGGCACGGTCATGATTAGCCATTGTCCATAAATATGTGACCTTAAACACCAATAAATAAATAAATAAATAAATAAATAAATAAATAAATAATCTGCTATCCGCAACTCCTCTTAAACCATTGAACAGATTTCATTGAAACTTTCAGACATTCTTTTACATATATTGAAGATGTGCACCTCCTGTTTTGTTTTCAGATATTTTATTTTTTTAAGGTTTCTCATATTTATACCACCCACTTGAAAAGTGGGAGGTATATAGTGTTCACTTGGTCCGTCCGTACTTCCGTACGTCCGTCCATTACGCTTTGGGGGGGGGGGGGGTAAACATCTTCTATCCGCAACTCCTCCTAAACCAGTGAACGTATTTCATTGAAACTCCCAGACATTCTTTTACATCCATTGAAGATGTGCACCTCCTATTTTCTTTTCAGATATTTTCATTTTTACAGTTTCCCATATTGAAAAATGAATTTTGTCAAATTCAATTGACATTCTGTGCAGATCTGCTATCTGCAACTCCTCTTAAATCATTGAACAGATTTCATTGAAACTTTCAGACATTCTTTTAAATACATTGCAGATGTGCACCTCCTATTTTCTTTTTAAATATTTTCATTTTTACAGTTCCCCATACTCAAAAATGGTCTTTGTCAATTCAGGTTTTAGTAGGGAGGGGTATAGATCTGCTATCCGCTACTCCTCTTAAACCATTGAACAAACTCCATTGGAACTTGCAGACCTTCTTTTACATACATTGAAGACGTGCACCTCATATTGTTCTTTCAGATGTTTTTATATTTCGATGTCCGTCCGTCCGTCCATCCCTTATGCTTTAGGAATGTACACATCTGCTATCCGCAACTCCTCTTAAACCAGTGAACGGATTCCATTGAAACTCTCAGACATTCTTTTACACACATTGAAGATGTGCACCTCCTGTTTTCTTTTCAGATATTTTCATATTTACAGTTCCACATATTCAAAAATGGTCTTTGTCAATTCAGGTTTTAGTAGGGAGGGGTATAGATCTGCTATCCGCTACTCCTCTTAAATCATTGAACAAACTCCATTGGAACTCTCATACATTCTTTTACATACACTCAAGATGTGCACCTCCTATTTTTCTTTCAGATATTTTCATATCCCGACATTCGTCCGTCCGTCCGTTATGCTATATGGATGTTACGTTTTTGTTTGTTTTTTTTTTTTTTTTTTGGGGGGGGGGGGGGGGGTTACACATCTGCTATCCGCAACTCCTCTTAATCCAGTGAACGGATTTCATTGAAACTCTCAGACATTCTTTTACATACATTGAAGATGTGCACCTCCTATTTTGTTTTCAGATATTTTCTTTTTTACAGTTTCCCATATTGAAAAATGAACTTTGTCAAATTCAATTGACATTCTGTACAGATCTGCTATCTGCAACTCCTCTTAAACCGTTGAACAGATTTCATTGAAACTTTCAGACATTCTTTAACATATATTGAAGATGTGCACCTCCTGTTTTGTTTTCAGATATTTTCATTTTTAGGGTTTCCCATATTTAAAAATGGGCTTTGTCAATTCAAGTTTGCGTGGGGGGGGGGGGGGGGGGGGGTATTGTTGATATTTGCTATCCACGACCTCTTTTAAACTAGTGAATGGATTTCAATGAAACCTTCAAACGTTGGTGTCAGTGTTTGTGCTCTCTACATTAAACACACTTTTTACTGTTGTAAACTGTTTCTTGTTGGGAGTGGGTGGTATCATTTAGTGAGCAGTGTTCACAGTTTTTCTAGTAATTATTACTTTCCAAAGTGTGATTTACTGGGATTTCCCGATATGATTATAAACGATAATTTAACACGTGAATTATGCAATCAACAATTGTGTAATGTATCCGTGCGCGTAAACGAAGACGCTTTGCCGTGGGTGTAATGGGGACTTCATTGTTTTTTTTAACCCTTTACCTAACATGAAACTGAGCAGACGACACTTGCAAAACAAATTCTCGAATAACTATTATTTTCATTTTTTGTTTTAAAAACATAGGTTATGACCCCTCATTGGAACGAGCTCGACTAGCACATCCAATGAGTGGTCATAGCCTATGTTTTAGAGACAAAAATGAAAAAATAATGAAAATTAATTGGCGATTTTTGAGAATAGCGCTGGCCGGTTTTGGCCGTTATGTTAGGCAAAGGGTTAAATAATATAATTATCGTTAATAATGAAAAGTAATGAACAGAGTAATCGCTTGACTGGACTGGTTACGTGAAATAATTCATTCGAGGCGAGGGACTACATTTTAAAACACTCGTGCGCATTCGCGCACTCGTGTTTGTACAACGTCCCTCTCCTCTCATGAATTATTTCACGTAACCAGTCCAGTCAAGCGATTACTTTCTATATTGTAAGGATTGGAGATCGGTGTCATCTGTGAACGTGAAAGCGTGATGATGTATGTATTTCCATTCTTCTTCATTTATAGACTGAGCCATAAAAGCATTCCACTTTGTTTGTGCAAGACGAATCGTTTCGCAACCTTATTCAAAAACATACTATAAAAGTATTTGTTGACTTGAACATAAATTTAGGGTGGATATCGAACATGAATTTTTTTCATTTTTTGCGTCAAAAACATAGCTTATGACCCCCCTCGTTTGAACGAGCCCGTTGAATAGCGATGGCCGGTTTTGGCCGTTACGTTGGGTAAAGGGTTAATCAATTTCATCAGGTGAGCGATTAAGGCCCCTTGGGTCCTCTTGTTTAAAAAGGCAGACACTGTTATACGTTTAAAAATAGCCTCCCGGTTTGCGTAAATTTCGTATATTCGGGAAAAAATGTAACCGAGCAACTTCCCGGTTGTCCGATGGAACAACCGGGCAGTTATTCAGGAATCGACAGTATGGAAGCTATTTTGGAGGCTTGATCTCAAGTGTGCGACTTGGGCTTATTTGAGCACCTGGGTTTTTTTTTGTAATTACAATAAATTTACGTTTGTTTCATGACTTAAAAAATAAGATATCATGGTGACTTATAAATAAAAAAAAAAAATACTGAATATTAATATGAAAAGTCACCATTCGCCTGGCGATCGAAAATCACTACGTCAGTGTTAATGTTCTGAACAATCGTGTGTAGGCATATGCAGGAAGCTGAAAGACAAAACAATTCAAAGGTCTTCATTGACGCAAGTGTGGTGTTTATGTGAAGAGGAATAAGTTGTAACTTGAGCGCAAAAAACGTTTAAAAGTATTTTCCCATTTATTGTTGGCAAAAACCCTTTCATCTTTTTCTCCGATATCTCCCCAGACAGCTTTCCTGAAATGATTACAAATTCTATTTATATAGGTGAATGCAACACTGGACTTGAAAATTCCAGCTTAACCCTCTGCACGCTGATGTAGAAATATAAAAAGTTCAAGCCGCTAATGTTTCCGATATTCAACTCGAAATTTAACCAATTCAGTTTTATTTGACAGTTTAGTTTCAAAACAAATGAACCATACCAAACCATGTACAGAAATGAATTGGAATCCATGCTTTCTAACTTAACGAACCCGATTGATGTAAGTCTTCTGCATGCAGGGCCAGGCAGGGACGGATCCAGGATTTTATAAGGGGGGGGGGGGGGGTGCTATTGTTGGTCGGCGAGTGCCGAAGGCGCGCAGCGTGACGGCGCTTTGCGCCGTCCTTGCGAGCGCCGAAGGCGCGAAGCAATTAGCGGGGGGTCTGGGGGTGCTCCCCCAGAAAAAAATTTTGAATTAGGAGCCCATCAGATGCTATCTGAGACGTATCCTGGTCATATATTTGTCCTTTCTCTTGAACCTATTTTCTGCCGATTTGGCTTGAAATTTGGTAAAAACAATTATGGTACTGACACTGCCCAATGAAAAACAAAATAATCATTCGAAATTGTTACCTACCAAGAAGCAAATATAATCACCCCTGGATTTTGCCTCAAATTAACTGAAATGCGGGGATTGCCTGGAAGAAACATAATAATTTTCACCATGACATACCTGTTGTCCGCAGGGGCGACAGAAGTTCATCAATGTTAAATGCTCTTTGTAAATGTTAAATATTAAATTGTCCCATTCAATCATCTGTCATAGTGTAAAACTATTGCTGAAGGCGAACGTCACTATAGCATCACTGATTCAGCTGAACAAAGATATATTTACGAACAGAGCTGATATACGTGGAAACTTTGTCCATAAGACCGTAAATATATGGATGACATTGGAATCAGCTCGTCAACTGATTCAAATGCCACCCATTTTGGGAAAAGCTGTGATTGGTAACTGGTTAAATTCCAGGCACATTCTTATAACAATTACATTTTATTGAAATTAAATCTTCAAGATAGATTATTGGAGGCTGGATCGGAAATACAGTAATCGCGTATGCTTATAACAGTAATACTTGTGATTGGGATGAAGTTCTCACTCTTTCAGAATGTCTGCAAATTCAAATTTTTTTGGATGACTGTGAGTAGTGAGTAGGCGTGTGTGTGTGTGTGTGTGTGTGGGGGGGGGGGGGTGCTCGAGCACCCAGAGCACCCCCCCCTGGATCCGCCCCTGCCAGGCATTTTTGTTGTTTTTACCATAGTTAAGCATTCATAATTATGGCACTCTTCAACTTTCATTGCTCATGCAACATCAGGAATGGTCACAGATAATACCAAATAAGGAAGTTGGGTAGTTTTCTCTTCGTTTGTGTATCAGTCTTATTTTTTTTACCAATTCGACACAAATACCATGCAAAATGGTACAGAATTGTGGGGTGTGACCATTGTAGACTGACAAAAGCCACATTGGACATTATTCATTAGCTTAACCTGCCAAAGTCAGGATAAGGTATTGCCATCATGTGTGCGGAAGTCTGTGAGTCCGTGAGTATGTGATTCTATCAGTCTGTAAGTCTGTTCCCATTTTCGTTAACACAGCCTCACCCCATAGTTCTTGTTCGATCATCACTAAATTTCATTTGCTGGTTCGAAGTCGCGTCTAGATGAGAACATCCCATTTTGGTCGGGATCGGCCAATAGTGACGGCTGCGCGGGTTCGAAACTCGAAAACATTTAGCAGAGTCTACAGGCCGCATTTATGAAGGGATTTCATTGTAACTTGGTAGGATGGCTCCGTACAATGTCCAGACGAGAACGTCCTATTTTGATGTGGTTCAGCCAACCGTGACGGCCGCAGGGGAATGTGACATAGATTCCTTTAACACAGTCTACAGGTTGCATGTATGAAGGGATATCCTCGTAAATTGGTAGGACGACTAAGTATAATGTCTAGATGAGGACGTCCCCTTTTGGTCGCGATCATTCAGCCTTGATCGGTCAACTGTGACGGCCGCGCGGGCACGTGACCTAGATTTGTTTAGCACAGTCTACAGTTCATATTCATGAATCGATTTCATTGTAACTTGGTAGGATGACTCGGTATGATGTTTACACGAGACTGTCCTATTTTGGTCACGATCGGTCAGCTGATACCATCGTTTGGGTACGTGACCTAGATTCCTTTAGAACTGTCTACAGGTCGTATTTATGAAGGGATTTCATTGATTGTCACTTGGTTGGATGACTCGGTATAATATCTAGATGCGACTGTCCTATTTTGGTCGCGATCAGTCAAGCGACCGTCAGACGGGCACGTGACCTAGATTCCTTTAGCAAACTAAGTCTACTAGTCGTATTTATGAGGGAATTTTATTGTAACTTGGAAGGATGGCTTGTTTTGGGATGATTTTACTGTAACTTGGTAACTTTGGTTGACATACATTAACTGTGAGGGCCGCATCAACCCAGGCCTCAGTTCTTTAGTACAGCCCACACATCAAATTATTCTTGTTGAAAACATAGCATGTAGAGTACAGAACTTAACATATTCTCAATTATCACAATTCTTGTCTTCTTTCATAATCCTTTCATAAACATTGAACATAATCCTTTTCATCGAACACTACACGCAGTCAAGTAAAGCTGCAGTGTCATTGACACTTCCATGTTACATTGATGCACTCTCTCGTGACTCCAAACTTGTTTTTGTGAACTGTGAGGATTTGACCCTTGGTAAACTTCATAAAAGGTAAACAAACACAAGAAAAATGTCCGCCCGTGCGAAATTTAGACACTCTAAATCACAATTAGACTTACTGTCCGTTCCTTGCAAGAATAAGAAAAGTTTTCTCCGAGTCTGTACTAGAAGGATTGCAGAATATATTCATTCAGTAAATTTAAGGTTTTTTACCTTAACATGACAAAGTCAAGATGAGCTGTTGCCATCACGCGTGTGGAAGTCTGCCATCACACATGCGGAAGTCTGTGAGTCTGGACATCTGTTCACATTTTCTTTGGCACAGGCTACATACAGTAGTTCTTGTCCGATCATCACGGAATTTCATATGCAGGTTCGAGGCCATGTCTAGATGAGAACGTTCCCTTTTTTGTTTCCAACAATAAACAACGTCGCAGCGCTGTCAGTCGCTTCATATGTCACTCATTTCCTTCGTATAACTCAGCTGTGCAAACGCACACGACAACGTATTGCCAGTACTTTATTCATATCAATGCATTTCGAATGCAGAACTTTCGAAATGGTCGCTCAATTTCGCTTTGAAAAGCCAAGAAGATTCGCAACTCAATTCAGACTGTACGGAGTCACATTTCAATGTGTTCGTAAACTAAGTTTTGTTTTCAACTCGGATTTAGCATATTATTAATAACATTACAACCGATACTCACTTTCAAAGTTAATTTTAACACAAATGATAAAACGCGTACAATACAAATATCTATTTATTTGACGCTGAGTCGCGTTCACGTCAGCCATTTTCTGACCAGGATTATGCCTGTTTATTTATCCACGTGTGAGTTATTTTGAAAAGAAAGGTCACGTATCCCCCATCACATGATCCAATATGGGAATGGTGATCTCCTCCTTACCAGTAATGTTTTTGTTTAATGTTTCGCTTCTGAATAAGCAACTATTCCAACGAACAATGATAAAAATAATGGCAAGACCTTTTGACGCCACACCCCAAGCCAGCCTGAGTTCGGAACGCAGGTACACTGATTGATCCAGATATGGTGTATTTTTCTTTTTAATACCTAGTTGTGCGGCACCAAAATATTGTGGGACCTGAATACTACCCCTCAACTTTTTGGGTTATTTGGTCGTTTCAGACCTCAGAGAGCGGTTATTTTACTTTACTTAAAGTGCAATACTATACAGTAGCATGGAGCGTGTATACACTTTTTATCTGATAACCATAGAGTATAACAACCGTTGTATATACTTGAAGTATATACAACGGGTGTTGTATATAATTATAATTTATGCGAACGACCTCTGACCTCTTTCAATTCCATTTTCATTCATTCATTCATGAAACATCGTTATATCACAGGGCAGGTTTTAATTGTACGCTTATTGCACTTTGTCAAAATCCTCTGATGGTGTCATTTCTTATTTATTTTGCTTCAATAAAGGCAACCTAAAATTTTGCTTCAAAACATTGTAGAAATTACTTGAATGTTAATAGTAATTAGTATGCGGCGACTGCGAACTATTTATAGTCACGGCCTCGATCAAAAGTACTCGCGGAACTGCGCTAATTAAAAGTTCGTCTGCTCTACCTGAAAAAAAACACTTCGTAAAAATTGTAAACAAACGCAAAATTATTTGTTATATTGGGACTACAGCATAAAACACGGAAGAAAACTGGAACTATGTCAAAAAAAGAATAACTCTACTGAAACACCGTTTTGTTACTGTTAATAAAATAGTTGAAATTTATTTTGTTCCAGCGCAGTTACATGATGCAAGAAGTGCAATCGCACTTCACAATCGCCGTCATCGATTTTGTAATGTAAGGGACACAACTCTATGCGTCTTGTCCTATTTCTTTTGTCTCGTAGACTGGTTTTCTTTGAAGGCCCGTGGGAAGCATATATAAGTCGGGTAGACGCACGAGACGGGTGTCTGTTTGTTATCAGATAAAAACAATAAACATATAGTGTGTTTTTATATCTGTGTTATACAACTCGTTGAAATATGGTTTATTTTTTCTCGGCGAAGCCTCGAAAAAATAAACCATATTTCAACTCGTTGTATAACACAGATATAAAAACACACTATATGTTTATTGTCTATATATACCCCACATGATATTCTTATAACTTTTATCAACGCCATAAACTTTATGTCACAGGAGCCCCGAGACCACTTAGTAGCCGAATATACAAGGCCGAGTGTTTTATGGGACTTAAAATACACTTTACATTAATTTTTTAATTTAATGCGAAAATATGGAATCATTTTATTACATTGGGAAAAACTGAAGTTGAAAATGTGAATAATTTGATCGGTGAGTCATCGTTCTGGAAAACTAATCGAAGACAACAGTATGGATGTTTTGGTAGGAACTTGGGGTAAAACCTCGTCAGGTCAAATTGGATGTTTCTATTGGAACAATAGCTATGTATTATACTGGCGGAAAAAAAGAAACGCAAGTTCAGGTTTGGTAATATAATTTTTTGATCCGTAGACCAAATAAAAAAAAAAATTGACATATAGCTTCCTCAGTGTACTGTCTAAAGAGTTTTTAGTTAAAATGCAGTCACCCATGACCACGTGCGACGCTGCATGCTTTCAACAGATTTTTCAACAAAGCGTGCGTCCGGGACACTCCAACGTGCTATGGGCTTGAATACCATACCAAATCGAAGGTTTGAATTGCACACATCGACTGCACAACATTTCATTTCAACTCGATTGAAAAGCAAAATGCCACGAATGTCCGAAGTTGATAAGGGAAGGGCTATTGCTCTAATTATGCAGGGCCAATCGCAACGTCTCGTCGCCCTAGCAATTTGGGATCTATGAGTCAACGATAGCTCGTTTAGTTCGGCATCTCAGAGCTACAGGAAGATTAGCTGACCGTCCATGGAGCGGACGTCCGCGCGTTACGTCGCCACATCAAGATAGAAGCATATATCTCTCACACCTCCGTAAGTGATTTCAGACGGCGAGTCAGGTTGTAGGCACTCATGGTTGCTGAGTGTGTCCAAGAACAGTTAGGAATCGGTTGCAGGAGTTCGATTTAAGGCCACGGCGTCCCTACTTTGGTCCGCAACCCAGGCGACATCAACGTCGATTGCAGTGGCTGCGGGCACATGCGCCGAATCGGTTTCACTTGGCCCACTGGAAACGTGTGTTATTCACTGACGAGTCTCAGTTCACGCTTTACAGGTCAAATGGACAACGTTGCTATCGAATTCGAGGTGAGCGATATTCTGACACGTGCGTAAAGAAAAACGACATATTCGGGGGAGGGTCTGTTATGGTTTGGGGATGGGGGTTTCTCGTGGCGTGAAAACACCTCCGGTGGTCATCCAGGGCACTCTTACAGCCGTAAGATATCGTGAGCACGTCCTCATGCCTCACGTCCTTCCACTTAACCATGCGCGTATACCTTACGTTGCAGCAGGCTAATGAGAGACCACACGTTGTTAGGGTTTATCGTGACTTCCTCAACTAAAACAATGTCCCAGTTCAAGATTGGCCATCCTGCAGTCCAGACTTGTTCCCGATCGAGCATTTGTGGGACGAGCTGGACAGGATGGTCAGGAAGCGCGTCAACGCCCCGAATAACGTCGCTCAGCTCACGCAGGCCCTTCTTCATGAGTGGAATAACATACAACAAAGGACCATAAACAACTTGATTGGGTAAATAGTAAGAAGAGTTAGAGCAACGACTGAAGCCCGGGGTGAGCACACCCGCAATTGATTTTGAACAGGAAATGGCGTAGAGCACCCATGTTTGAACGTTATCCATGCATACGTCGTCTGTGTTAAGACAACAAAACTCGTCAAAATTTAATCAGTAATGAAGAAATAACACCAAAATCCAAACAACGAAATAATCATCCATAACACATTTGAAATATTTACCACAGAAAAAAACTTTCGTTTCTTTTTCTCATAGTATGCTAGTATATTTCAAACTATGTCCCACATTCTTCCAAGAATGCCCGGTCATTCAGGGCCATTCTTAAAAATAGTGCTCACTTATTGTTCGTGATGATAATTCTTTAGGATAACAGCGAAGGTGAAAGAAAGCGAGAAGTCGGTAGTGGGCTTTAAATCGAAATAAGAAAACGACACACGCCGCTTCAATCTCTTCGAAAATAAGAGTTAGGCTCAGACAAACGGTTCTTGCTTCAAAATAAGATATCATCAATCGTCTAAATTGAAAGGCGTCCAGAAAAACATGAATGTTTAATTGTTCTTTTTCATCAAAGAACATACTTTTCTTTTAAGTTGACTTGGATGACAAAAATTCATGGTGATGCACGGGTTGAAAGATAGTGGGAAACTGGAAACCATGACTTGTCACCTTGTCATAATGTAATAAACAATCAGATAAGGTTTCATCATGGCAAGATACTGCACCACCTGGGCGATCCAATCGATAACATCATTAGTAACTTTGCCTCTTTACATATACACTTTTGTGGGAATAGACTTTTCCAACCAGTGTGCATGGTAAAACATTCTTCCCAGAGAAAATGGCATTCTTCCAACTTTGAACTTGATATGAGGTCGCGTGATTGATTTTACACTTCCTAAAATAATGACGTTTCGTCATAAGTTTGACAATAAATCCAACTCTGAATGTATGGGAATTTCATATAAAAAATGAAAGTGTAGTGAGAAAATACAGAAGCTGTCTTTTGACAATATTTTTTTATCAAACAGTTTGAGCGTTTGACTATTATTCTCAGTTGTAACCAATTTAGAAATGAGAAAACGTCATTTTCACCATCTTTTGCTCTTCTGTAACTTTTTTTGTCTATTATATCATCAGTGTGCGCATCGTGACAAATAATACAGACACTGTCCTTTCCATTAATATAAAAAATCCAGGAGATGAGATTGGCTAAATGTTTTCCAGGGAAGCATAAAAGCTTTCAAATGTTTGTAAAACACATTCGCTAAACAAAGAGCGAAAGTGGACTCTTACTTAGTGTTGGTAGGTGTGATACTGATTGTTATTCTTAATGACATGTTATCTGTGAAGTTGTGGCTTCTAACTGGCTAGCTATAAAATGCCAAGTTTTCTTTTGTAACTCTTAATAAACGGAAACAACAGACAGCTCCTAGATCTAGCTGTCTGTTGTTTTCGTTTATTAAAAGTAACAAACAGAAACTTGGCTTTATTTTCTAAGGATGTCATAGGTTTTTTTCAACAATTACTCGCTTCTTAATTGGACCTTCCTCAATCGTCTAATGATTTCAAGGGAGATAATTTATAGAAAGTCGATTTTCGTGACGATATAAGTGAGGGATGCGTGCAAACATTTACTAAAACCAACAGAACCCATTTGGACAAAAGCCCCGAAAACACAAGTCCCCAAGACAAAATAATTTGCTTTGTTGCGTCAATTTGCATTCAGTGATTGTATGCTTCACTTTGAACACTTGACGCCGTTTAATATTTTGTCTTTGTTCGACAACAAAGCACGTATACGGGCACCACAGCGTTGACATTTAAAAAAAACCGTTTATAGCATCGCGCGCAATACTCGCATCGCTGCATTTAACAACTCCCACAGTTAATCCTTAACCAAACTGATCGGCCGCAACCACTCGCGTAATACAGAAAGACAGCAGTTGAAAAAACTTATTTTTCCAAAAATTTCAACAAAAACCATATCATGTGGACCCTTTTTGGAACGATCTCGTTCCAATGGAGGGTCACATGATATGGTAAATAAAATTTTACCATCATCTGGCAAATTCTGATATCGTCATCGTGGGTTAACTTCAGTCGCATCTAGCTTCCCTGTCGATGTAATGCATTTGAAGAGCACACTGCAAATGTGCGGTATGACAACACAAGTCTCAAATCGAGTACTGGGGGCGCGGTGGCTCAGTGGTTATGGCATTGGACTTTAAACCGAAAGGTTCACTGTTCGATCCCCACCAGGGGTAACTGCGACGTGTCCACTTTATCTCGATTGCCCACGTGGGTGCACAGTGGATCTATGCACTAAGACGTACTGCACGTCGATGGTGCACTTGTCCTCAACCAATGCGAACTCTGCTTGTGTGGAGTTGGTTTTTTGGGGGGAGTGTAGCAGTTGCTTGCCGCTACTCGGTGGTTCTCTCCGGGTTACTTCGGCTTCCCTACCCATAGAACTGACCCTAACGGTCGAAAGTGTTGTTAAACCCCAATGAATAAATAAATAAATAAATAAATAAATAAATAAATAAATAAATAGTGCCTCAAGGTTCCCCAAATTTCGCTTGAACCCGGACCCTCTAATGAAAGAACCTGAGGAGTTCCTGTCAAATAGTAACGTGGTGAAACGGAATGTGATGAAAGGTTACAATAGACTAAATGATTTGTGTTGCCTGCAATGTTAACCTCTTCGTATCTCCTCAGCTCATTAAGCTCATGTTGGGAAATAGTCCTCAAACCAATAAGTATATCACATCATTAAAATAAATGAACTTAAAAAAATATGTTGGCCCGTGATTTTTTAATTCAAATTTGCCGTCCAGTTTTGCACTGAATTGAAAAGAATATTGCAATTTCAAACAAACATGTTACCTGGACACAGCATATTGAACAACTACATGAAAAAATAAATACGATCCAAGTATACTATTAAAAAAAGGTAGGGGATATTTGATGAAAGTGAGATTTATGAAGAAATATATTTATATTTTCATCAAAAAGACAGTTGAGGTATTGCACTGTTACATCTGGTGAATGATTTCAACGATAGTTGGGTGTCCGACAAGCACACATTCCACGTACTGAGCTGTAGAAGACATGGACGGTCAGTTAGAGAATTTACCACATTCATTCCAAGACCTCATAGTAGGGCAGCTAGGTACACCCTCTATGGGACCCCCAGGACCGAACGAGACCGGTTTTTAGCTCACCGAAGGGAGCTCAACTTATCACTTGCCGTCCGCCGTCGTGAACATTTTTCAAACGACTTCTCCTCTGAAACCACTGGTCCGATTTTCACGAAACTTCATGTGGATGTTCATTACTATACAGCAATTCACGTTTGTTCAAATGAAATGGTCACGTCCCTTGGGGGCTCTGTATGGGACATAACTCTGATAGCACCGTATGAATTTTAGAAAAATTATTAAAAAATCTTCTTCTCCAGAACCAGTGGGCAGAATCTTTTGATACATGGTATGCAGCATCTTGGTATGGGTCTGATTCAAGTTTGTTCAAATCGAGTCCCTCAACCAATATTGGGGCTCACTATGGGGGCGTGAATTTTTACTTAGTGCAATTTAAGAAAAAATCTTTAAAAATCTTCTTCTCCAGAACCAATGGGCAGAATCTTTTGATATTTGGTATACAGCATCTTGGTATGGGTCTGATTCAAGTTTGTTCAAATCGAGTCCCTTGATCAATATTGGGGCTCCCAAAAGAGGCATGAATTTTTTCTTAGTGCAATTTAAGGAAAAATCTTCTCCAGAACCAGTGGGCAGAATCTTTTGATATTTCGTATACAGTATCTTGGTATAGGTCTGATTCAAGTTTGTTCAAATGGAGTCCCTTGATCAATTTTGGGGCTCACTATGGGGACCTGACTTTTTACTTAGTGCAATTTAAGAAAAAAAAAATTAAAAATCTTCTTCTCCAGAACCAATGGGCAGGATCTTTTGATATTTGGTATCCAGCATCTTGGTATGGGTCTGATTCAAGTTTGTTCAATTTGAGTCCCTCGATCAATATTGGGGGGCTCACTAAAGGGGTGTGGATCTTTACTTAGTGCAATTTAAGAAAATTTCTTTAAAAATCTTCTTTTCCGGAACCGATGGGCAGAATCTTTTGATATTTGGTATACGGCATCTTGGTATGGGTCTGATTCAAGTTTGTTCAAATTGAATCCCCCGTTCAATATTGGGGATCACTATGGGTGTGTGAATTTTTACTTAGTGCAATTTAAGAAAACATCTTTAACAATCTTCTTCACCAGAACCAGTGGGCAGGATCTTTTGATATTTGGTATACAGCATCCTCGATCAATATTGGGGATCACTATGGGGGTGTGAATTTTTACTTAGTGCAATTTAAGAAAATTTCTTTAAAAATCTTCTTTTCCGGAACCGATGGGCAAAATCTTTTGATATTTGGTATACAGCATCTTGGTATGGGTCTGATTCAAGTTTGGTCAAATTGAATCCCCCGTTCAATATTGGGGATCACTATGGGTGTGTGAATTTTTACTTAGTGCAATTTAAGAAAAAATCTTTAACAATCTTCGTCTCCAGAACCAATGGGCAGGATCTTTTGATATTTGGTATACAGCATCCTCGATCAATATTGGGGATCACTATGGGGGTGTGAATTTTTACTTAGTGTAATTTAAGAAAATTTCTTTAAAAATCTTCTTTTCCGGAACCGATGGGCAGAATCTTTTGATATTTGGTATACAGCATCTTGGTATGGGTCTGATTCAAGTTTGTTCAAATTGAATCCCCCGTTCAATATTGGGGATCACTATGGGTGTGTGAATTTTTACTTAGTGCAATTTAAGAAAAAATCTTTAACAATCTTCTTCACCAGAACCAGTGGGCAGAATCTTTAGATATTTGGTATGCAGCATCTTGGTATGGGTTGGATTCACGTTTGTTCAAATTGAGTCTTTTGATCAATATTGGGGCTCACTATGGGGGCGTGAATTTTTACTTAGTGCAATTTAAGAAAAATTCTTTAAAAATCTTCTTCTCCAGAACCAATGGGCAGAATCTTTTGATATTTGGTATACAGCATCTTGGTATGGGTCTGATTCAAGTTTGTTCAAATCGAGTCCCTTGATCAATATTGGGGCTCCCTATAGGGGCATGATTTTTTTCTTAGTGCAATTTAAGGAAAAATCTTCTTCTCCAGAACCAGTGGGCAGAATTTTTTGATATTTCGTATACAGTATCATGGTATAGGTCTGATTCAAGTTTGTTCAAATGGAGTCCCTTGATCAATTTTGGGGCTCACTATGGGGACCTGACTTTTTACTTAGTGCAATTTAAGAAAAAAAAATTAAAAATCTTCTTCTCCAGAACCAATGGGCAGGATCTTTTGATATTTGGTATCCAGCATCTTGGTATGGGTCTGATTCAAGTTTGTTCAATTTGAGTCCCTCGATCAATATTGGGGGGCTCACTAAAGGGGTGTGAATCTTTACTTAGTGCAATTTAAGAAAATTTCTTTAAAAATCTTCTTTTCCGGAACCGATGGGCAGAATCTTTTGATATTTGGTATACAGCATCTTGGTATGGGTCTGATTCAAGTTTGTTCAAATTGAATCCCCCGTTCAATATTGGGGATCACTATGGGTGTGTGAATTTTTACTTAGTGCAATTTAAGAAAAAATCTTTAACAATCTTCTTCACCAGAACCAGTGGGCAGGATCTTTTGATATTTGGTATACAGCATCCTCGATCAATATTGGGGATCACTATGGGGGTGTGAATTTTTACTTAGTGCAATTTAAGAAAATTTCTTTAAAAATCTTCTTTTCCGGAACCGATGGGCAGAATCTTTTGATATTTGGTATACAGCATCTTGGTATGGGTCTAATTCAAGTTTGTTCAAATTGAATCCCCCGTTCAATATTGGGGATCACTATGGGTGTGTGAATTTTTACTTAGTGCAATTTAAGAAAAAATCTTTAACAATCTTCGTCTCCAGAACCAATGGGCAGGATCTTTTGATATTTGGTATACAGCATCCTCGATCAATATTGGGGATCACTATGGGGGTGTGAATTTTTACTTAGTGTAATTTAAGAAAATTTCTTTAAAAATCTTCTTTTCCGGAACCGATGGGCAGAATCTTTTGATATTTGGTATACAGCATCTTGGTATGGGTCTGATTCAAGTTTGTTCAAATTGAATCCCCCGTTCAATATTGGGGATCACTATGGGTGTGTGAAGTTTTACTTAGTGCAATTTAAGAAAAAATCTTTAACAATCTTCTTCACCAGAACCAGTGGGCAGAATCTTTAGATATTTGGTATGCAGCATCTTGGTATGGGTTGGATTCACGTTTGTTCAAATTGAGTCTTTTGATCAATATTGGGGCTCACTATGGGGGCGTGAATTTTTACTTAGTACAGTTCAAGAAAAATTCTTTAAAAATCTTCTCCAGAACCAGTGGGCAGAATCTTTTGATATTTGGTATGCAGGATTTTTATTTTGTGCAATTCAAGTCTAATTCTTTAAAAATCTTCTTCTCCAGAACCAGCATGCAGAGTCTTTTGATATTTGGTATACGGCATTCTTGTATGGGCTTGATTCAAGTGTGTACAAATTGAGTCCCTTTGTTCATATTAAGGCTCATTATGGGAATTTGAATTTCAACTTGGTGCAATTTACAATTTTTCAAACGACTTCTCCTCTGAAACCACTGGTCCGATTTTCACGAAACTTCATGTGGATGTTCATTACTATATAGCAATTCACGTTTGTTCAAATGAAATGCTCACGTCCCTTGGGGGCTCTGTGTGGGGCATAACTCTGATAGCACCGTATGGATGATAGAAAAATTATTAAAAAATCTTCTTCTCCAGAACCAGTGGGCAGAATCTTTTAATCCTTAGTATGCAGCATCTTGGGATGGGTCTAATTCAAGTTTGTTCAAATCGAGTCCCTCAACCAATATTGGGGCTCACTATGGGGGCGTGAATGTTTACTTAGTGCAATTTAAGAAAAAATCTTCAAAAATCTTCTTCTCCAGAACCAATGGGCAGAATCTTTTGATATGTGGTATGCAGCATCTTGGTATGGGTCTGATTCAAGTTTGTTCAAATCGAGTCCCTCGATCAATATTGGGACTCCCTATGGGGGCCGTGCATTTTCACTTAATGCAATTTAAGAAAAAATTCTTTAAAAATCTTCTTCTCCAGATTGAGTCCCTCGATCAATATTGGGGCTCCCTATGGGGGCGTGAATTTTTACTTGGTACAATTTAAGAACAATTATTCAAAAATTGTCTTCTCCAGAACCAATGGGCAGAATCTTTCGATATTTGGTATGCAGCAACTTGGTATGAGTCTGATTCAAGTTTGTTCAAATCGAGTTCCTCGATCAATATTGGGGCTACCTATGGGGGCGTGGATTTTTACCTGGTGCAATTTAAGAAAAAATCTTCAAAAATTTTCTTCTCTAGAACCAGTGGTCAGACTCTTTTGATATTTGGTATGCAGCATCTTGGTATGGGTCTGATTCACGTTTGTTCAAATCGAGTCCCTCGATCAATATTGGGGCTCCCTATGGGCCGTGAATTTTCACTTAGTTCAATTTAAGAAAAAATTCTTTAAAAATCTTCTTCTCCCGAAGCAGTGGGCAAAATCTTTTGTTATTTGGTATGTAACATCTTAGTAAGGTTCTGATTCAAGTTTGTTCAAATTGAGTCCCTCGATCAATATTGGGCCTCACTATGGGGGCGCGAATGTTTACTTTGTGCAATTCAAGGAAAATTCTTTAAAAATCTTCTTCAGAATCATCATGCAGAATCTTTTGATATTTGATCAGCAGCATTGTCCCATTCAGTCCTGTTGATGTTTTAGCTCCACAGAGAATATAGATTTACTCTGTAGAACCTTAAGAATAGCTTTTGATAAAATTTGTGTCTTAACAGTATGGAACATTCGGTGATCGCCTAAGGCCCCCTGGGGCCTCTTGTTTCATGTACCTGGACATCTCGAGAGTAGATTTTTAGATGTTAACAAGAAATCATCCTGGCCGGATATGACGTAATCCAAGATGGCGCCCATGAGGGTGGGTCAATTTCGCGATTTTATACTATCACTAATTTTTCTCGACTACGAAAAAACTATATGAGATAAGGAACGGGAATTAACTCATTCGTATTTCTGATACCATTCCCCGTATAATAATATCAATCAAGTAAGTGAAAATCCAAGATGGCCGCCAAACTATGCCTCAAAGTAAACGGAAATCGAGTTTTTCCGACACTTTTTTCGCAAAACACCTGTACAATCATAAAATAAAATTAGAAACCTGTAAACTTTTAGATGTTAAATTGATCGCAAATTATTTCCCGATAATACCCAGCGTGAACGTACACCATCGAAAGCCGATGTGGAAAACAAGATGGCCGCCAGTGCGACCACCCGTTTTCAGTTATTCCGCTTATGTAATGGACAAGTTTAGACTTTCTCAAGTTGTACGATGGTTGCGGAAAAAATGTTTGATACAGGGCACAGGAATCAACTGTATAGTATTTTGGACACTTTTTTGCTTATGATAAACCAATCAAATAAGTGAATATCCAAGATGACCGCCAGAAAAATGCCTCGAAATAGAAGAAAATCGAGTTTTTCGACACTTTTTCGCAAAAAAAACCTGAAAGAATCATGATAAAAAATAAGAAACCTGTAAACTTTCAGATGTTAATTGATCGCAAATTATTCTACGCTAATATCCAGCGTGCACGTGCACCATCGAAAGCCGATGTGGAAAAAAAGGATGGCCGCCAGGGCGACCACCCATTTCCAATTATCCCGCTTATGTAAAGGACATCTAGTTAGGATTTCTTTGGAATCCTCGGTTTCTATCTGTTTTATCTATAACTGATCCTATTCTGACTATATTAGCTGCCTGTCCAGTCGCAGCTGTGTCTGTCCCATCCTCTGACCTCAACCAAGTCTTATAATCACCAGTCAGATTGCTTCATTTCCCACAATCTGTGCATATCCATACAGAGTTATCTCCCCTGTGTATAACGAAGTCCTATATGATTCCCAAGGCCAAGCGGCAATCGCGCAGGAACAGATATTATATGGGGAATGGTATCATAAATACGAATGAGTTAATTTCCGTTCCGTAATCGAGAAAAATCAGTGATGGTGTAAAATCGCGAAAGTGACCCACCGCTTTGGGCGCCATCTTAGATTATGTCATATCCGGCCAGGATGATTTCTTGTTAACATCTGAAAATCTACTCTCGAGATGTCCAGGTACCTGAAAAAACCGGTCTCGTTCGGTCCTGGGGGGGGGGGGGGGGGGGTCCCATAGGGGTGTACCTAGCTGCCCGACTATCAATACCTTGTAAATCTTCATCGGTTCGCGAGACAAGCGATGATCCGACGTGGCATACTCACCAAACGTCCAATATCAGCTTGACTGATGTTATTCCATTCTTCCTACAGTGCAGCGGCGAGTTCCTGGACATTGGTAGGGGCTGTTAGCTCTGTCGTAGGCGCCTGCCAAGCATATCCCAGACGTGCTCGATTGGTAAAAGGTCTAGACTTAGTGCTGGCCAAGGTAGTGGAGTGATGTTCTGCTCCTGGAGGAACTATCTATCGACACGGGCCCTGTGTGGTCTTGCATTGTCATCTTGGAAAATGAATCGACGACCGTGACGTCGCGCAAATGGCATCACATGAGCTGCTAACATGTTGTAACGGTAGTACTGCCCTGCGACACGCCCGTGGATGACATGTAATGCTGTTCTGGTTGTCATGGTTATGCCTCCCCCACACTATAATCGATCCACCACCAAAACGCTCGTGCTGCCTAAGGGTTACGTCATGGTATTGTTCGTTCCGCCGCCGCCACACTCTGTTTCGCCTGTCGTAGAAGTCGAGAGTGAACCTCGATTCATCGGAAAACATGACGTTGCTCCACCGACGATTGTCCCGGTGCTGTCGTACTCCACACCAATTACGCCTTGCTGCGATGTGACGTTCAGTCAAACGTGGAATTATTCGAGGTCGTCGAGCGTACAAATTCCAGCTGTGAAGGCGATTTCGGATAGTCTGACCACTGACTCGCACATTATGTTGCTCGGTGAAGCTGCTGTCCAATTTCTGAGGCACTTTGATGGCGGTTACGTAATGCTGTGGTTCGGATGAAACGGTCCTAGTTAGCAGTTGTCGCCCTTGGACGACCTGACCGACGTCTGTCATCAATATTGCCTGTCTGACGGTAGCTTGACCATAACCTGCTAATCATCGATTGATTAACTTTGAGCCAGCTTCCAACATGCCAACGGCGCGTAAATGTTCGTCACGTGTCAGTCTTCGCAAATCTCAAAAGTTACGTTTCGACCAGAAACTATTGATGAACGAGTTTATACCAAGAAAAGAACGATGAGACCTCCGAAAAACCCCGTTCAGTACAAATGAAAATTTCAAAACGTACCCCACAGACATTAACGCGGCGCTCGTGCGAAAAACCTGCATGAAGTTTTTGTGGGCCGGTGACATTCATGATCCACACTAAACTTGGTAACATATGGATGTGTCCAATCACGCGTACCCGATACCATTTTCCGAAAATATCAACATCAGTTTGGATATCCCCTACTTTTTGAATAGTATATGTTAAGTGTGATAATATCGCAAAAATAAAGACAGATTGTACGGATGGGATTCAACAGTAAGCTTGGAGCTTTTGAGTGTAGTCTCCTTTATAAATGAAGGATTTACACCATTTGAAGGACGGAGTCATATTTTTACTTCTCCCTCTACCACATCTTTCAACTCTCACAATTCACAAGAGAACAGCCAGTGTAAATATTTTAAGTTTTTTTTCCAAAACAGACACTTCAGTATTTTTATTGAAAGTTCCAACATCAATGTATATTGTCCCAATCAGCTAATCTCCTGCATTTTATCCTCCACTAAATATTGAGGTAAGAACCGCCAGTAGGCGTTTTGCCCACGTCTAGCGTTGTAACCTAAATAAGGTCTTAAGCAACAATCTCAAATATATTTTTCAGCTCCTATGGCATTGGTTGTAGCTAATGACGAGGGATCAAAGAAACTGACAGCGCATACCATGTACAATATTAATCTGCGGTTGGTGCACTCTCATCAGATATTTCTGGAACTAGGATCTCAAGGGAAGCTATTTACCGTGTGGCAGGATTTAACATCTCATCAGCTGAGTCACCTGAGAAAAATAACGAGATCAGCATTAATTACAAGACACAGTACATGTATTCGATGATGTAATGAACCATACAATTTATTCCCCCAAATTTCTTTATTTGAAGCGACAGAACAATAACCGTTGACGTTACGGGTACTTTGAATAAGATTGCACTCTTTTCCTCGGGGGTCGTCGCTAAGGGGGTTTAGAGGTGTGTGACACCTCCAAATATTTTTCCAGTGGGAGCATTTTCGCCCGTACTGGAGTCAAAGATAGAAGTTCTCTCTTTCTAGTAATCATGTCTTAAAAGACCAGATTTAACACACAGGGTTACACACATGCACTATCGGTAATATAAATGGAGGTGTGTAGCACCCGATTCGGGATATTGGGGCCCAGCATGACCAATGCGGTGTATCGATACGCTACGTGCTAATTAAAGAAGTTACATCACGACTACTATATGTATATTTTATTTCTTCGCCCATAAATTTCCAAAAACTATGACCCCAGTTGACTAATGTTCCAACTACATCATCAAGGCATGCCTTCTTTGAAGGCATGCCTTGATGATGAACTTGGAATATTAGTCAGTCGGCATTGGACTTCAAACCGCAAGTTAACGGTTCGATCCCCGCCTGGGGTAACTACGTTGTGTCCTTGGGCAAGGCACTTTATCCCGATTATCCACGTGGGTGCACAGTGTACTGAGGCGTACTGTACGTCGATGGTGCACTTGTCTTCAATCAATGCTAAACCTTCTTGTGTGGAGTTATTACGTTGGGGATTCTAACAGTTGCTCGGTTCTCTCCGGGTAATCCTGCTTCCTTCAGCCGTAAAACTGTCCGACACGAGGTGGCCCTGGCTGCCGAAAGTGCCGTTAAACCCCAATAAATAAATAAATAAATAAATAAAAAATGAGCTGTGGTTTTTGTTTTAATAATTAAATTAGAAAGACGATTTTTTGGTGAAAAGCGCAGGGCGGATGTGATCGTTACGTAACGTAAAGGTCAAATAACCCAACTATATAAACAAATATATAATGACACAGAAAACAAGAAAGTAAGTAGGTAAGATATAATAGTATTTAGCAACGGCGGATCCACGATTTTAGATTGAAAGTGGGCGCCACATTTCTATAATGGAAAATGGAGATTTGTGGGCGAGCATGCCCCTCCCGTTGCCGGAAGCAAATTTATAATGGCTTATAACTGAGGAGTCCAGCCCAGTATGTATAGTTGCATGCTTGGAGTACACAGTATTATCCGTGATAAAACATAGACATCCAGAACCTTGATTGTGGATGTCCATGCGTTAACGCGAATAATACCGTGTTTAACCCTTTGAACCCTAGTGGCATCTTCCATATCAGTTAAGTGGCAGCAACGGGAAGAGTCCATATTCTTTATTTGGAGGTAGACCAATTAATATTTTCAACGTGCAGCCTTGGGGGCTGCACGTTGAAAATATTGATTAGTCTACAACACACCTTCACTCAAAAGTCAACCTACTTTATGAAATTATGAAGTACCACGTTACTGGGCCGGAAAAGCGGCCTCTGGGGTTCAAAGGGTTAATGGTCTCGATGCTTGTAAAAAGTGAGTTACAATAATGGGACGATGCGCCCGGTGCACACCCTCCTGTCACTTTCCTGTTATAACTGCAATGATTTTTTATTAGGTTTTATGTGGACATCCTCCTCAAGCCATCATTTATATCTGGTCTTTAAATCAATATTCAGGAGGCGTGGAACAAGAGGGTCCTCAAGATCCTCACGTTTTTGCTCATCAGACATTGCTACTGTACGGACGCCATGGACTGGTCACTTTCTACGGGTGGGCAAGATTTTCATGGACACAATAATATTTGATTCCAAACACTAATTATAGGAACAATCCTAAAAAAAAATAATTAATGAAGCACCGGGTACAACCCGGTGCTTCATTAAAATTTTGCTCATGATGATCTTTATTACCTGGTAAATGCATTCGTGGACATAACTGCCCACGCGTGGATTACGACCAGTCCACGACGACAATACTGTAACATTATTTGAAAATAGTCAACGAAATGAGCTCTAAATTGCCTGTTATTAGTCCCCTACGGGAACCTTAAGGGGACTATAGGATTGCACTCCGTCCGTCTGTCTGTCTGTCCGTCTGTCTGTCTGTTTTTTTATGTTACCACCTCTCCCTCCAACATGCTTTAAGCTGCACCTTTCATATTTGGTACATGGATAAATGGTTCTGAGGGGATGATGCACCCTCAAATTTTTATTTTCAAAATCAAAGATGGCGGAATGGCGGCCATTTTTGTTGTGTTTTTTAAGCTTTTTTTCTCTATTTTCATGTTACCACCCCTCCCACCAACATGTTTAAAGCTACACTTTGCATATTTGGCACATGGATAGAGGGGCGGGAGGGGATGATGCACGTTCAATATTTTTTCTTCAAAATCCAAGATGGCGGCATGGCGGCCATTTTTGTTGTGTTCTTTAAGCTTTTTTCTCTATTTTATGTTACCACCCCTCACTTCAACATGGTTCAATCTACACTTTTTATATCTGGCACATGGATAGAGAGTTGTAATGGGATGTTGCACGTTCAATATTTTTTTTCCAAAATTCAAGATGGCGCCATGGCAACCATTTCTGTTGTGTTTTTTAAGCTTTTTTCTCTATTTTATGTTACCACTGCTCCCTCCAACATGGTTCAAGCTGCACTTTTCATATATGGTACATGGATAAAAGGGTTGTGAGGGGATTATGAACAGTCAATATTTTTTTTTCAAAATCTAACATCTGTCTGTCTGTCCGTCTGTCTGTCTGTCTGTCTGTTTTTATGTTACCACCTCTCCCTCTAATATGCTTCAAGCTACACCTTTCATATTTGGTACATGGACAAATGGTTCTGAGGGGATGATGCACAGTCAATATTTATTTTTCAAAATCCAAGATGGCAGAATGGTGGCCATTTTTGTTGTGTTCTTTAAGCTTTTTTCTCTATTTTATGTTACCACCCCTCCCTCCAACATGGTTCAAGCTACACCTTATACATGGATAAAGGGTTGTGAGGGGATTGTGCACGCTCAATTTTTTTTTTCAAAATCCAAGATGCTTATATACTCTAGTGTCTTCTGTGACAAAAACACCTTATGTCACAAAAGCGCCGTAGGGGACTAATACCACCTCGGTGGTCAAACACTTGTTCTACTTGTCATCTTGAATAGCAAACAACTTACTTTTGAGTCGGCGATTATCCGAGTCGGGTTCGGCGGCGGAATGTATATACTTCGCGTGTAGTTATGTCACACCTCGCTTGTGCTGGGGAACCTTTCTACGACGCTGTACATTTTGCAATAACAACAGAAAAGAATACACAACAAAACCATAACCACGAAAGAGCTAACGGCACCGACCGTTTACGCTACGCCTGTGCGCTTACATCGAATACTGCTCCGCACCACACACTGGCACTGGTGACTGAAGCATGCTTAAAACATAGCCAAGTCACCGTGCCAGTGAGCGGAGCTATATCCCGAATGCATTGTATTATTTCGACCTAAACCAAATTATAACACGAAAACAACTCATCAATTGTAACCTATATAAATTGTAGAATATACATTCTTAACCTTTTGAACTCTGGTGGTATCTTCCATGCCAGTTCAATGGCTGCAATTAGAAGAGTCCATATTCATTATTTGGGGTAGACCAATCAGTATTTTCAATGTGCAGCCTCGGGCTGCACGTTGAAAATACTGATTGGTCTACCCCACAATATTTACTGATGAGCCACCCTATATAATGACGTTATGGCGTATCATGTTCCTGGCCGGAAAAGAGGCCGCTGAGTTCAAAGGGTTAACTCGCGCATTGACAGCTTGAAGAACTGATTTCGCGCAATAAGCGTAATTTCGACAAACGCTATTCTACCCATGACTTGTTTTGTTGCAACCTACTGGAGAGAGCCCATAGGCACTCTACAATAATTTGCAACAACACAAGTGTTAGTGAATAGTGTAACAAAAGATAAGAATATTAACTTAGATCATTACGAGTTAAATGAGATACGTTTAAATAAGAAAATTTATTTAATGCTCAGGCATCAATTCACGCTGAAAAATTAAGTCATATTCCCCTGTCGGTCGGCAAAACGAAATATCAAAATGATATTTAGAAATCGATATTTCATCGTAGGTTCGGATGACGAATCACATGTACTTTAAACGAGTCAGCACATCAGTAATGAATTCCAGAGTCCCAAATACAAACGAATTGGAATAATTGATAGTGACAGTGACTAAATCAATTCATTAAATCAGCGGTTTCAAAGTTTGACTTTCTCATTCACCTTCCAGCGAAAAGCCGAAATCACTTTCAAATTTCTTCAGTTCAACTTCACACGTCTTCAGTGCATTGAGTTCAAAAAAAATAAAATGACGTGTCTTGTTATTGAAAATAAGAAAGTGGTGTTTTTTGTTATTGTTCTATTTCTTCGAAACACATTGCGATTATTTCAATTCGCCAGCCTTGGTAAATCGTAAAGTTAGGGGAGAAATAAGACGGGACTACTTTTTGTGCGGATATTCACACATTCCAATGGTTGGAGTTTGGTTGTTGTAATTTTTGTATGGACGCCGGTTCGGCACATAAATTTTGCGCCTTAATGGCAAATAAAGCCCACAAATTGGAGAGTTTGTAGTCGTAGAGCATTAAATAAAAAGAAAATTCACGAAAATTTGATGAATACCGAAAATATCTCGTGAGTGGCTACAAAGAAATATGAGGATCTTCACGAGCGACGCAGTCGCGAGTGAAGATCCTCATATTTCTTGTAGCCACGAACGAGATATTTTCGGTATTCATCAAATTTTCGTGAATATCCTCTTTCTATTAATTACTTTTATTATTATTTTTGTTTTTACTTCTAAAGGTTAGGCATAAACAAGTTTAATAGCTGAACACTGTTACCTAGCAAAAACTATTTGCAAATATAAAATGAGGTACGATATTTACCGGAAATTGGACAAGACCGGACTTAGCACAGAAGTTACCAGTGACTTTAATGTTCCAACAATTAGTGATGAAACGGAAAAGTCAATTGGCTTTTATGCAAAGTCCACCTTGCCCCTTATCAGGATTGAAGAATTATCCCCTGGGCAGAAACAAATTGAAACACTTTACATTTTTGACCATCTTATCGCCACCTGAGTGCTAGAATGTCCTATGTCCCATTGACGACATAGGACATTCTAGCGCTCAGGCGACGTTATGTAAAACTGCATTCATGTGATGGTTCTTTGGAAATTTCCTTAAATTGATTATGTCCCGAGGGCATAATTAATAATGAACTACGACAAACTCGCCCAATCTATGATATTGCTGACCATATCTGTCAATGCATTCATAATAATATTAACCCCTTATACCTAACAAAAATATCTTTAACCAACAGACTGGCATAGTTATGCACGGTAGATGACCATTGTGCGATCTGGGCGATTTGAGGGATGCAGTGGACTACTGGCACTGGATCGGTGCCGGCAGTTCACTCTAGCCCATAAAATCACCCAGATTGCTTCTAAGTTTGCATTTTTTACATAATTTTTAGGAGAGGGCCCGGAACCTCGCTTACACTCCCCTTTCCAAAGTCGTCTATCCTTTCCCGTCTGATGCTGTGGGGCCCATCGCTATTTACTTCCGACGCTGATGCTGACCAGGAACAAGTAAGCTTTCATATAAGAATTATTTTATCACAGCTCACTCGAAATGACATTCCCCAGTAAAATATTGTAGAGTAGCTACAGATAAGATAGCATTGTCTACACTAATAATTTAATAAATGTTACGAATTACGTGGAAATATTTACAGTATTTGATATGCCGGTCGCGGATAGACGAACTGCACGGTTGCCAGTAGTTCAGATAAATTCAAGGCTTTTTTTACACATGATAAACCATGCATGCAGTGCAGCCCTGATAAATTTATTTTCTTCTCTCTTGATATGTATATTTTTTTAACCCTTTACCCAACGCAGACGATATCAAAATTGATTATTTTAAATAACATTTTTTCAAATTTTTCAAAAAATTTCAACAAAACCATATTATGTGACCCTCGTTGGAACGAGCTCGACGAGCTCGTTCCAACGAGGGGTCACATGATATGGTTTTGTTGAAATTTTATGAAAAATAATATTTTTTCAACTGCTGAATTTACATATTACGCGGGCGGATGCGGGCGATTCGTTGGGTAAAGGGTTAAACGCGAGCCTTACAGCAATGTTGCTGAAGAGAATTGCTCAATGTTTGACTGGTTCCGGTATGATATTATCTTGGTTTTGAATCCGAGAAACTATTGGAATCGGTCAAGAGATGCTCAGAATTCGATTGGTATTTATAAGATATCAGCTGGAGGTTATTATTTTTATTTTTAATTCGAATTCAATTGTCTTGAAAATTACTCTTGTTTCAACTGAGAACAACATCATTGTTTCTTGACTTTTGCTGACAAAATAGTGTTATGTGATACACAGTCGAAAGGGGCTCTGTATTTCCCAGAAGATCACATCCCTAGCTTAGTGGTAAGAACCTTTGGAAAATTCCCAGGATATTATGACAAGTTAAGGTTAGAGTATAGAACTGAAACAATTAACCCTTTTCCTAACATGGAAAGCAGACGACACTTGGAAAAAAAATTCTTGAATAACTAATTTTTTTTATTTTTTGTCTCAAAAACATAGTTTATGACCCCTCGTTGGAACGAGCTCGTTCCAACGAGGGGTCATAACCTATGTTTTTGAGACTAAAAATGAAAAAAATAATGAAAATTAATTGGCGATTTTTGAGAATAGCGCTGGCCGGTTTTTGCCGTTAGGTTGGGTAAAGGGTTATAGCCGCTACACACTGGACGTTGTGTAGGCGATATTCAAGGTGCAATAAACTGATAACATTTTTTCCTACTCTGTGATACCCCAAAATTGAGTTTTATTGAAAAACAAAGACATATTGACTCCACTAAGAGCAATATGCATATTGAACGCCCGAAGTATATATTTGGTGGCTGTATACATTTCAATTTGGACATGTTGTCTTTGTGCGACAATGGAAAGAAAATTAGGGGTGCCACACCGTGTCGGTATTCCAAAGTGGAAAAGAAAGCGGACGTGACAACCGTTACTTATTCCTAGTTCCGTATTCGACATTCGTTATAATCGGTTGGTAACGAATATCGAATAAGGAACTGGGAATAAGTAACGGCTGTCACATCCTCAAAAAGAAATCGTAATTCATTACTTTATCACAAAGCGCGAAACGCGATCATTGCGTCCAGTGTGAAACAGGCTTCAAAATTGATAAGGTCAAAGAGCATCTGTGATCAGTGATAATTTGTGTTCACTTTATCATATAACTAGATCGGGGGGGGGGGGGGGGCACTAAACATTTGCAAGACGTGACGTCCTATTTTTATTCGGCTCCTTTTTACACCCACCCACCCACTACGTGCAAATTTTCTACTACCGTTCTCAGACACCCACCCGCACTCCCCCCATTAAAATCCAAAATAAACTTATAAACTTAGTAGGCACAGCTGTCTTTAGGGGGTTTTCATAATGTTCTTAAACTGGTACCACCAATTTAAACCTCTGTGGGCTGATGTGGGCCCCAATCTACAAATGACAAGCTGTTCATTATCAGGCTTGGCCAGAGCAGGTATACATATACGGGAACAAATTTTCATTTGAATTGTTCCCAAAATATTGTCTGCACATTTTCTACATTTCGAACAAGACACCCACCCCTTACTAACGTGTGACATTTTCCCAGATTGAGCCCAATATTCTCACATATAAAGTCTCCTGATGTTGTATTTATGTTAAAAGAGTGTGATGTACAACATCATCTTTAAGGTTTGAATCACAAATGATATTAGCTGATATATTGATATATTTTTTAAAAATTCAAAAAATGCACAAGTTGGATATGCACATTTTTGGCGCACTCAAGAGACCCACCCACCCCCAAGTCAAGTCACGTCTTGCAAATTTTTGGTGCCCCCCCCCCCCCCCCGACTAGATGCACTTAAAATCAGGCCCGAAGCTAGGATTTGAAAATTTCCCGATATGGTGGGCCAATAGTTAAACATTTTCAACAGACAGTCGATACGAACTTTAAAATCTAACTCTGCATATTCTTCTGTGAAAGAATAATAAACGAAAGTGGTCCGAAACCTTTCGTTTATTTTTATTATTTTAACGAATTAGGCCAACTTTCGTTGAACGAAAGTAATTCTTCAATATATTAATGATACACGAACGTTTTCGTATACATACATACTCGACTGTCGTGTAGTTTAACCCTTTACCCAACGCAGACGATATCAACATTTATTATTTTAATTATCATTTTTTCAAATTTTTCAAAAAATTTCAACAAAACCATATCATGTGACCCCTCGTTGGAACGAGCTCGACGAGCTCGTTCCAACGAGGGGTCACATGATATGGGTTTGTTGAAATTTTTTGAAAAATATTTTTTTTTCAACTGCTGAATTTGCATATTACGCGGGTGGATGCGGCCGATTCGTTGGGTAAAGGGTCAACCCTTTTACTGCCACGCCAACTTTAGCCATATATGTGGGACTTCTGTGCACGCCTTTATGTGAGGAAGTTTAATAAGATTTATGACATACTTAAAACTCTATCATCTGATTAATTGTTAGAGAGGGCTCTCCGAGCCCTTTCCAACAATTAATCAGATGGTAGGTTAGATCTGCGTATACCAGAACGTACAGATAATCATCACAAACTAGGTGACAATAGTCGCTTTCGGTAGCGTAAGTGTTAAACGAGCGCTTTCATACAGAGGATTATGAAACATAAGGGGATAAAGAAAATTGTGATTTTTTATCAAAAAGTCAACTTTTTTTTCAAATTAGCGGCCTTCAGAGAAACTGTTGGAGCTCAGTCGTAACAGTTTTCCGACAGACAACAGAAATTTCCTCCAATAGATGGGTTCATGGGATCGGAGCGCCACCCCTGGCTCAGTGGCGTAGCTACGGAGTAGGGGCCTTGGCACCCTAAAAGTTTCGCTGGCCCCTCCCGAAACATTGACCCTCTGCAAGTTTCAGACAACATAGAGCCCCAAAATGGAATCCAGTATAAGGGATACACACGCTACAAATGCCTCAGATTCTCTCTTACAACACTAAATTTTGCAGCATTTTCTCGGAGGTGTGTGGGTGGGGTGGGGTTGGGAAGGTTAATCCTAACAAGGACCCTCCGGTTGCTGCCCCCTCCCACTTCGCTAAAGAGAAGAGGGAGAAGGAAACAACAACCGGAGGGTCCTAGTTTGCACTAGGGGAGCCCCGGAAACCTCACCAACGACCTTTCAAGTATTGCCCACCTCCCCCCCCCCCCAAAAAAAACACCATGCTATAGATCACCCCCTATTATAGAATCCTGGCTACGCGCCTGCCTTGGCTTACGGCCTGCTTACAATGCAAAATTTTAAACATCCATTTTTGATGGTGTCCCATTTTAGCATAGCGCCATCTAACATCCGGAACTCGATATGCCCGTTCGAAACGACTCTGTTTATCAACATTACATTCACGTGTACTGCACTGCTGATCGACATTGAAAGTTTCGTTTTTTGTCTCCGTTTTATCAAATAAATTTTGACAATTTACCTTGTCTGCGTCCGTATTCACCAACAAAGCGAACAAAACTTGCCATTGTGTGTTAGGAATGTGTACATTTTGGGATGTTATATTCCATATTTATAATTTTCGTGTTAGAATCCTTCGTGTTCGTTTCGACGTTCGCCATAACTCTCAAATTCAATACACATTCGGCTACTATAAAGGTAAAATCTTTCGTCCAAAGAAGGAAGGTAGGCACACGATCGAATTTTGTTTTAAAAGAACAACAACAATGACGAAACATATTTATAAAGTGGAAACAAACGATATGAACGTGGCGATCAGTACTGTACAGCACACGTGGGTTCAATTTTTAGTAACAAATCTGAATGGATGGTTTCTACGGGCATACTGAATCCCGGATGTAAGATGGCACTATGCTAAAATGGTCTACTTTGTTTACAATAATTTAAAACTCGTCACACGCTTTGAAATGTCGGCGAAATGCTGGAAAGCTGACAATCGTCTCCTTCCACGAAACTATGAATAGATACGTTTGAGAGAATTGGTTATTCGCACAAGAATGACATTAAGTAGAACATTGCCATATTTCTTTTCTTGATAAAAAGGTCATTCGACCTTAAAAGTGGACATGTGTGCACATGTACTCAGCACAATCTGTGAAATCGAAAGAAAAATGATATCTGATAGCATTTTTGAATCGATGCTGACGTGCCCCCATAATGGTATATAAATAACAAGGTACCCAACTCGCTTTTCGAAAACGATAGCACTCATCTTCATTACACCCCCTCAAATTTGTTTCACACAACGTATCCAGCAGTACCCGGTGTCAGTGAAAAGGGGCAAGAATAAGCTTTACATTGGTGTATTGCACGACCGTTGGGTGTTCTTGAGTTGTTCACAATAACTGGGAGAACTCGCAGAAATGGCCGAAAAACATTTAGTCGGACAAGATGCTGTTCGGTGGAATGTGGGTTACGAGCGAGACTTTTCCAATTTATTATAAAAATTCGAGGTCCCATTATCTTTGGAAGGCAGATTCAAATATTAACCGTGTACCTTTGTCAATTACTAATCTTGGATCCATATTTATTAATTTCTGGTGTTCACATTTATCTTTTATACATTTTTTACCCTTATTTTGAAAACTCTTCAAACTGTTGGCATCCATAGAAGCGAAGATGCTCACAAAAACATCTCATTGGCTGCCGAGAAAATCATACATGAAAAGAAGCTAATGGGAGAATGGGGAAATGTTTGTGCGAGTCTCGCCGTACCAATGGACGCCGATAACTTTATGCGTTTTCAAGTGACGGCTAAAAAGTGTATAAATGGTAAATGTGAACTCCAGAAATGAATAAATGTCAACCGAAGATTGAAAATGGATTAAGGTATACGGTTAATATTTGAATCTGCCCTCCATAGACAATGGGACCTCGAATTTTCATAATAAATCGGAGAATCGTCGCTCGTAATCCACTTTCCACTGAACAGCATCTTGTCCGACTAAATGTTTTTCGGCCATTTCTGTGACTTCTCCCAGTTATTATGAAATACCCAAGAACACCCAACGGTCGTGTAATACACCAATGTAAAGCTTTTTCATTCCCCTTTCCACTGACACCGGGTACTGCTGGATACGTTGGATGAAGCAAATTTGAGGGGGGTATATTCAAGATGAGCACTATCGTTTTCGAAAAGCGAGTTGGGTACCTTGTTAATATTTATTATACCATTATGGGGGCACGTCAGCATCGATTCAAAAATGCTATCAGATATCATTTTTCTTTCGATTTTACACCTTGTGCCGAGCACCTGTGCACGTGTGACAGATTTTAACTTAATGTTTTTAAATTTGAATATGTGAACATCAAATGAATCAAAATTTGTGTTATGTATACTTTTATGTAGCAGCAATGCTATTAAATTAATAGAAGCAACAAGATGATCCCAGTTTATTGTTTCATTTTAACTCGCGGAGGTATACAACACAGACAATTCAACAAACAATATTTCCTTGGCTTTGGCTGCAAACTGTGTCCCACCCATGTAGTTGCTATGGAAACCAGTAGCCTTCAACAGAGTGGTGACGTGTTCCAGGGATGTGTTCGACCCAACACGAGTACTCCAGAAGAAATTAAAACCATCAGTTCATCTACCTTGACCCCCAACTAAGGTATATTTTTCCATGATAATTGCGAAGAGGACTTAAATTAAGTTGGTGTTTTGCAGGGCACGTCTGTGTGTTTGATGGATTGTGAGAACTTGGGGATTCAGAGAACAGTATCATTGTAATAAGACTTTTTTCTCCCCAAAAACACTGACTTCAAGTGATACACAACGCCATAGAGACGCCGTCGACGAAATCTAATGAACCGTCATGTCATTCGGGTATTTGCTGTTGTTCCTAAAATGCATTAACACTATTTTATTCAAGTCTGAATTTGTCACACTTCAACCTTATATCACTACTACGCATTTCCATCGGACATCCCGGCAACTGCAGCTAGCAAGATATCAATTTGGATGAAGGCAAACGCAACGCGCCGGCTTTACGATCCGTGGTATTTTTGCACCATACTGATCTCAGACGGGTTGAATGGAATCTTACTTTTTAAATGTGGGTGGGGACATGTCTTCGCCACAGTTATGGTAAATGAAGAACACCTTACATGGGTGGGGGAGGGGGGGGGGGCTGTCCAAGATGGTTTGAGAATTTGGAGGGAGGGTTAATACCCACCTTGTCCCCTACGGTTACTAAGGCACTGACTGATCTCTATATGACCAGATTGCTGGACCATTCGTCGGTCACATATAGAAAGTATCTCTCCCGCCCGGTGAGTTGAGCAGTTGTTGCCATAAATTGAGATCCAATGCATCGCAACCGCCGATCGCGTTTTACAGAATATACATTCAAGTCTGGAAAATGAATACGTTGATAATGTGCACATTTTTCGCGGCAGTCCAAACTGAATATTTACAGTATATTTGAGTAATTATCGACAAAGCACAAGTGCCAAATAGTGGAAGGTTGATACCTTGTAACTGGTTTTCGCGCTTCGTAGGCCTAAACACCTTGACGTTTGATGAAGTGAGAGCTGTTACGCAGTGACTACAGCCACGGCGTAACAGCTTTCATGTCATCAAATGCCGCGGATGAGAGGAGATTCTGTGGTAATTGACTTCACGCCGTCTTCATGGGGGTGGACGTGTGTGGGTGTGGGGGTAAATTGAGTAACGACGCAGTCGCACTGGAAGCGATATAATATCCAGACAGGATGGATAAAGCAGGCGAGGGAGCAAATGGAGAACTACTCTGTAGAGACCGAAGATCTAGAAGGTGGGGAGGCCTGCAGCAGGGAAGGAGCTTTATAAGGGAAAGGGTGCTGGAGGATTATAATAGTAACTAGCGAGCTGGAATTAGGACCAAGAGTTCTTCAGACGGGTTATATAAAAAAGATTCGCCATCATTTTGGAAGTACCTGGATGGATCGTTTGGGAGAGGGGGGGGGGGGGGGGGGAGTCATTGTTGTTGAAAGTGAGATCCAAGTCCTTGGAGCTGAGGGGAGAATCAAGAAAGGCGAGGAAAGAGTGTGCCAACTTGGGTATGACAGAGGCCCTAGAACATCTCATTTTAGAATGCCCCAAATATTTGTCTACTAGAACAAGACTCCTTAGGAAACTAATGGAAAAATGGGATGGAAACATGAATGATAATTGGATGAGGCGTGACACGAGGAAAAGGGTCAAATTTATAGTTGGTGGAGCGGGAGGGAGGGGGGGGGGGAGTTTATCAATGGGGGAAATTTTTGAAACAGTTTTTGACTGAACGTTGGGAGGTTAGGAGGGAGAGTGGGGGAGGAATACATCGGCGGGGCACTGGGTTAATGTAGGCCTCCTCGTTAGAGGACCGCAACAAACCAGCAGAAGTCCAGAGATTTATTTATATTATCCTATTTTAGAAGACTTTGGTGATTGGATCCTATTTTATCAGTGAAAACAGAGCTTGTGTACCACAGTAAACAAGCATTGCTTTACTCCCCGAGGGTCCCACGGGGTGTCTTTGAAATTAAATTATTTCATCCGTATTTCGGCACTCGTCCAGAATTTGTAACGAGACAATGACATGAACAAACTTTGAATACCAAATATAATTTAACGCTCTACAAGTTAACTCTGGGTTTCTCAAAGACCAGGTCATCACCAGGATATTGAATATTTGCGTTCCGTGGAACCTGCCTGGAGATCTATCTAGAATCCGACTATTGCTTCATCTTTAGGATTGAGGATCACGTCCTGTGGCGCCCACCTTCGATACATCCTCCTAGGATGTCAATGTGCCCGCATTACCTATTTCACATCGTATGAAAAACACGATTCTAGCACTAAAGGTTAACACGGCTTATTTGTTGCTACAGCGCGTTTAATTCATTAACAACAGTGCCAACAAAGGTAAAAACATTCATTTTTAATGCTCCAATTCAGACTTTGCCCGGCGCACAAGATATCAAAATGTAATATCTCAAATAGTATTTCCCCATTTCAACAAAACCATATGATGTAACCATCCCTTATTGGAATAGGCTCGACGAGCTCGTTCCAATGAGAGGTCACAAGATAGGGTTTTGTTCAAAATGTTTGAAAAATAATCTTTTTCCATCGGATGGATGCAGCCGATTCGTTGGTAAAGGGTATATGAGGCGCCTCCTCGTAGCTCTCTTATATGGGTTCATAGTCAATCAACTCACCTGATTTCAGAGTGTTTGAACACAAGGCCGATGAGGAAATAATGTCCCAATGGGCTATTCAATTATAAAGACTATTTCTTCATTCGATTATTAAAGTGCGGCGTCCTCAAGCAACCCTCCTCAGACACCATACAGTTATATTAACGACTGGAGATGTAACCATTTTTCATCAGAGGAGTCAAAGACTTAACCGAGCAGGTTGACTTCATTCGACCCGTTAGTAAAGTTGATAACGCAAGCTACAGAAGACGAAGGAGATGTGATGTGCGTAGAAGTGGAAGACAACCATAGGCCTAGATTGATGCCGGAGTTCAGCAGTGGGATCGGTAAAAACATTATAGTAAGAATGGTATTTGTAGAAAATGTGGCAATAGTTAGAAAGCACGTAACACACAAGAAACAACTGTAAAGGAAGAGAACGTGGGACCGGTGGTATAGTAACTAGTTGTAGTAATTGTAGTAAAATGTTGACTGAAGCAAGTGGTAGTGATATCTTATTGTAAAGAGAGTAGTTGTAGTGTCGCGCGGGTAATCTCGTGGTATAATCAAGTGGTAGTGAAAACTGATTGGAGGACTATACAGGACAGATAATGGAATCCGTATTTGTGGTAGAAGAATGAAGGGAGCCGGGGAAAAGTGCTGCTGAGAAGAAGTGTTAGAAAAGACATTATCAGAGTAGGGCACGCCACTAAACGGTTAACAGAATGCCCAAATGTATTTGTTGCTACAAAACAGTTAATTCATTAACAACAGAGTCAACGGCGGGGAAAAAATATTCATTTTTAATGCAATAATTCACTTTGAAGTGTTGTCTTTGGTGCGTGATCAATGTATATGCAAATTGTATTTCTAATAATTGATGCACTTACATGCCACGAATGTACTGAGCATTTATTTGTACATCTCAAGTTATTCAAGGCCAGTTCTTTTGATTTTCACAATTCGTTTATACGGGGCTTCCGGCGAGTAAATTGGACGCGACTGATCCATTATTCGCATGGATTCAAAATCAGGCGAGGGATTTATTTCTCATCATGATGTAACCCGCAAATTAGTTATACTTGTGGTGTATTACATCATGGGTTGAGAATGTGGTCAAGAAATATCAAATATACATTCTCTTGACTCATTATTATTTATTGGTGTTCCAGGTCACAGATTTTTGCACAATGGCTAATGTACAGTACGTGGAGAGTGTATTATCACTAAATCACCCAGAGAGTGTAGATTCCACCCAAGCAATAACTGCAAAATCTTTGCAATGCATTACAAGCACAAGCAAAGTTCCAGCCAATGGACCTCCGGGTTAAACCCGGAGGTCCATTGGCTTTTTGTCGGTATGTGCAAAATTTGAAAGTTATAGCATGGGTGACAACTCCACGCCGCGGGTGATTTAGTTACAATCCACTCTCCACGTACTGAAATAATGATAAAACGTGAAAAGTAGTTGGTGTAGTGATCTTTTGGGACTCGGTATTGGTCTTGTCTTGCCGAGATAACAGGGGGCGAGGTAACTCGGTAGTTAGAACATTGGACTTGAATGAACTCTTTCAACACTGGCACCCTATAAAGTATCATTTCAGTCAATACTGTCAGCGGTGAACTGGGCGAAACCATACTGGTTTGTAAGGAGGTTCAGTAATAATTTAATCCAACAGCTCTGTCGACCTGTTGGATTAAATTATTACGGAGCCTGGCTTCAGATGTTTTGCTCTTTATATCGTCTGCTCGCCCACAACCAATGTTTTCTTCACGCAAACATTTATGCACATCGGGTTGAAATGGCTAAACGGAAAGGTCGGCGGTGGCTCCGTGGACTAATTCGTACTGCACGTTGAATGTGCACTTGCTTTCAAACGCCACAAACTCTCGTAACTTGTACAGTAAGATACAAACGGCACACTGATTGGAGATACAGAGAGAGCATAATTAGCTGGAAAGACAGCAACGACAAAGAACGAAAAATGAAAAATATCAAAAACTTCAAACACGGACTGTTTTTATAATACATACTGGTTAAGTGAGACAAGAATCTTGTCATTCATATTATTTCTGAGTTCTTGCACTAAGATTGTGAATGTGTATGATGAGAGATGTCCTGAGCCAGACTTACATGGAATTAGCCGTATTGTCTACGCTTGAAATTCAGTTCCCGTCCTTCCAATGCAGGGAGCTGGAGAAGATCACTCAAGCGACGAGCAACTTCATTAAAGCCCCTGCCACATCTTTGCGATTATTTTGTACGAATGTCCAAGAATATCCACGAATTCAAATTTCCACGATTAACCGTGATTTTTTGAAAGAATTAGCCCTGAATCGGCTTCTCGACGTTCATACGACCGTTGTACGGTTCATCACGACTGTGGTAAGAATCTAATAAGATTTTCCAAGCCAATTCAGTACGAATGGATACGACTTGTGCTCGCACGACACCGGTGCGAACTCGTAAGATGATGCAAGACCTGGTAAGAATCCTCGACAGTCAGAATAGAATGATTTCAGGCCGCTGATTGCTGGAGTTTTTAATATTTTTGCCGGGAATCGTTGCGAAAACGTGTGGGTTCTTGGAACTTCCTACTGTATCCTACTGGATCTTACTAGAATCTTATCAAATTCGTCCAGAATCTTGAAACTTCGTAGAGATTCGTAGTGGGCCGTACTAGTTCTCTGTGGTATCATGATAAATCTTGGTACGTCGTACTATAATGTTGAGAAAGTCGTACAGAGTCTTAATTGGTGGGGTCGTACGAAACTCGCAGTGCCGTCGAAGTAGATCTTAATAGATCATACTAGTTCTCCATGAATCTTGTCGCAACCAGACTGGCCAAGTAAGCACGAACACTCCCGAATGCACCGAATGGTTTAGAGCGGTCTTGTACAACAGCGGTACGATGCAGTACGGAATTGAAACATCGCACAATGGAGCACGAAAGTTTTAAACAGTTTAAAACGTTCGTACGCCGATCATCCAACAATACTCAAGAATGATTACGAAGCAGGACGGATATCCACGATTATCCAAGATTTTCATGTCGTAATAGATCGTGTCAAAAAATCGCAGAGATGTGACAGGGGCTTGAACTGAAGACTAGAGTAATACTGAAGTTCAAGAAACAATTCTTATGAGGCGACACTCATCGTTTATGGCCCGTATCTTGTGTGGAGGTTAATGGAACTTCAGGTTTGTCCAGAGAAGGGGTGGTAAGTCTTGATCACAGGGGTTTGGCAGCTTCCCCGCGCTCAAGACATGCTCTGTTAGTGCATCTGAGAGACAAGTTATACGATTCTAAAAAACGTCTGTCACATTTTCTTGTTAACCCTTATCACTCTGGTAATGCAAGAGAATTTTTTCCAATCAGTCTGTTTTTCTCTTGTTTAATTAACTATGAATTTAACCAATTATACCTTGTTTGACAGAGCTCTCTGTGCTCTGTCAAACAAGGTATATTTGGTTAAATATCAAACTGTATTATGGAAAATATTTCCTGATGAAAACTTTGCCATTTTAACATCAGAATGCAGAGGGTTAAAGGAATGTCTAGGGTAACTCTGGGTCTCGAGGTCAATATTCTACATTTGAGGAAACGTTTGAAGCAGAATGTTTGCGGAGAACTGACTTCGTATTTTAAGTCTCTTTATCAGACCAGTTTGCCCAGTGAGCATTTCTGTTTCATTGATGCAAAGTGAATAGAGGCTTGATGTATCTAATGATTGTTTTTTTGTTGGCCCAATCATGTACAAACAGAACGACATTTAGTTTGTGAAGCTCTTTGAATTTAACAACTCTGTGTGGGCGTTATATTACTTTTTGTTGTTGACGAATCCTATCGCCATTGTACTCACCGCCCGGTTTTGCCAAGCCGTTTGCAATTCGTTTCGCTTACAATGCATTGTGGCGCTGCGTCAATGTTTTACATTGTCGTCGTTGCAAGAAGCATACCGCGATTCCCAGAAACGTGTTAAAACTTGGCCGTGAGATTGTAGACCGTTGAAAAGCCAATATTTGTAATGTTATTGAGTTTAATGACACTTTCAACAGCCAGAGTCATGTCGTGTAGTTTTACCGGTGGAGGGTTCCCAGAGAGAACCACCAAACATCGGCGAGAAATAGCCAGACTCTCAAATTTACTTACCCTACTAGAGCACAGTTATCAGCTGTTGAAGATAAGGGCCAACATTAACGTGCAGCACGCCTTGGCACACAGTACTACCGTGCCCCCACCCGGTCAATCGGTATTAAATGTCTTACCAAGGAGCTAGGATACAGCGCAGATATCGTTCGTCAGGATCAAACCATCGACATTTCGGTTCGAAGATCAATACTCTAATCAATGCGCCAATGCGGTTCCTGGGAAGCCGAAGACTAGTATTTCTAAATATTTCAAGCGATCCATCGATCGACCACTTGCCATTTGGGATTTTACGTGAGCAGGGTCCCGTGTGAACGATCACTCACCTCACTTTGCGGTATATACAAGCCTCAGTTCATTTTCACCGAGAGCGAGGCCAAAGGGAATAGTGCGGTGAAGTCATTACCAACATTTTTCTCTTTTCTGTTTGCGATTTGGACATTGAGTGTTGTCCCTCTATCCCAATAAATTCTGTCTTTTGATTGGTAAGAGTACCTTGGACAAACAGCCATGGCAAAGGGTGCGCCCAACATCCAGGGTATAAGCGCACGCGAAACATCGGGGGCATATGGTTTAAATGAAAGCTTTTCGCTTCCGCTCGCCTCGTTACAAAAATCGAACCAAAAAACCCGAAAATAGTCACAAATATAATCAGATTTCCCGACAATACAATTATAAAAATAAAATAAGAGCAAATAATTTGTCCCCCGAGTACCAATGTGTTCTATGTGCCAGTAGGCACATAGAACTCATTGGAACTCAGGGGACGATATGTCAACAAAATACTGTTTATTCGTTTCCTTAACGACCCAAGGGATGTAACTCTATCTGTTGTCTTCTGCGATTGTAAAAACAAAATTATTATCACGAATTTGGTCCAAATGATTGTGGAGCTGAGAAATGGGTCCACAAATTTATTTCCACTAAGTGGTATTGTGTTTCAAAAGGGTCAAAAACGTTATCTCCGTCAACATGGTATATGGAGATTTAATACCTGGATGTCTCATTTAAACACCTCGCCTGCGGCTCGGTGTTTAAAAACCGACATCCAGGTGTTAAATCTCCATATACCATACATGTTGACGGAGATAACTTATAATGTATTCCAACAATAATAAAGTACTCTGTGCTCACTGTCCATGGTGAAACATAAATATACTGAGTCCAAAAAGAAAGTATAATAGAAACAAATGTGAAAAAATAGCATAAAGGATAAAATATAATAGTTCTAATGTTGCATGTTTGTGGACAAGAAGTCGTGCAAAGAGTTTAATGACATTTTGTTGTTGTCCACCCAACCGAATACAATTTTGCTACGGATTTCAAAATAGCACGTGCTACCCGGGAATGTCAAATTGAATGGGTGACCGACGATTTTCTTTGTGTTATGTTGTGCTAGAGAGCCTGGGTTATTGAGGAAACACGCTAGTTTTTGTCTTCCGACATTTTAAAAAATGCCAAGGTTAACCGAAAACCAGAGGTTGCGTGCCATTGATATGCATGAGGCTGGGATATCTCCAGATGAGCTCGCTGCTGAGTTCGGAGCCACTGTGGCCACTATTTACCGTCTCATTGGAAGAAAAAGAACCACTGGATCTACTGCCGACCGGCTGCGTTCAGGTCGACCAAGAGTTACGACCCCTGCACAAGACCGACACACCAGGACGTCTCACTTGCGGGATCGCTTCCTTCCTTCGACGAGGACAGCAGCAATTACTCCTGGTAGAACTAACAGTAAAATCAGTGCACAAACTGTACGCAACAGACTCGCTTAACACCGCATCCGAAGTAGGCGTCCATACCAAGGACCAATCCTTACCCAACGTCATCGTACCGTCAGAATGGAATTGGTACGTCAACGTGTTCGTTGGACTCAGCAGCGTTGGAGCACAGTTCTTTTTAGTGATGAATCACGATTTTGTCTACGGCGCGCTGATGGTAGGGCAAGAGTGTATCGCCGACTTGGAGAACGGTTTCTGATGCTTGCGTGCGGGAATGGGACCATTTCGGCGGGGGTAGTGTAATAGTTTGGGAAGGAATTTCCATGCACCATCGAACGTAGTTGATCTTCATCGATGCTAATCTGAATGGACAGCGATATAGGGACGAAATTCTTAACGCTGTTGTTGTCCCGTTGTTCAACGCTAACGTCGGACTGCAGTTATTCCAGCAAGACAATGCCCGATGGCACGTGGTGCGTATCTGCCGTGGCTTTCTTAAGGAGCAGAGTAGCGAACTTCTTCCCTGGTCCCCACTTTCGCCAGATTTGTCGCCAATCGAGCATATTTGGGATCAATTGCACCGTCGGGTACGACTTCATGATATTCAGACGTTAGGCGATTTACGTAATGTTCTAAGGCATGAGTGGAACGCAATACCACAAGGTGACATCCAGAGACTTATCAGGTCCATGCGCCGTCGATGTCTTGCCACCCAAGAGGCAAACGGTGGACACGCTATTGACTGCATGTGTGAACTTTTCATTTCACCCCATGTCTGAATTGCGACGTCCTGGCGTGACGCCAGCAACAGAAACAACATGACATTGTGCAAATTCATACAGCTAGTCTCGAAATATGAATTTACAATAATTTGTTTGGGATTAAAGTCGATAATAATAAAAAAATTGCTTATCGAAGTTTATTATACTTTCTTTTTTGACTCAGTATCATTGCATTTGTTAACCCACTGCATACTGGAGGAAATACTATAAAACTTTTACAATTGTATTTTCGACCTATTAACATAACTGACAAAATGAATCATTAGCATTTTAAAATATAAGGCAATTTTCCAACTGGCAAATTGCCACAATTTTTGAAAATGCTAATTGTTCATTTTAACCCATTTAAAGTCATAACTAGAAAATACAATTCTGGAAAATATAATTTAAAAGTTTTATTGTATTGGCCCCTGATGTCGAGATATACCAGTTTTTTTCCCTATGATTCCAGATGATAAAACTAGAAATATAACTACTTCAATCTTGTTTGACAGAACTAACCACTTCATTCATTCATCATACTTTCAGCTCAGTGAGCTCTGTCAAACAAAGTTGAATTGGTTATATTCCTAGATGTATCATGGGAAAAGTCTGCTGATTGAAGTTTTGATACGTTGACATCTATATGCAGGTTCTTAATACTGCAAATGGAATATCCCAAAAAATGGGACCACAACTCACCGGCAAAGCTGGCTCGTTGAAATCCCATTCAGAACACCACCTCGAATCTGATACAAATCACAGGACATGCACATAATCATGATAACCCGTCAAAACAGCCCAGCTACAGGTAACCTATCTACAGTACTCAGAGACTCAGAATGTGAGGATAGGACAGGTTGATGTAACAATAAGGATTCCAAGGATTGTCAAAATGGTGAAAATAACACAGACACTCACCGTCGGACATTTAATGTAACAATAGACGAGAGAGCAAATATCCCCTAGGTATTTTCTCTGTTTTATTGTTATATCAAATGACCGATGCCGAGTGTCTGTAATTGACATAGACCATGGGCTCCTCCCATCACCATTAGCCATTTTGGAAAATGTTCTGCTGTCTAATCATGATTTTTTAGCTAATGTCTGGAATATTTAAACAGAAATATCAGTATTTTAAGATTCGCTCGGTGCGGTAAATCGGTATTGGTGCGATTCCGTTACCGAACGATATTTATGGTACACCGTCCACCTGGTAAATGCCCTTCATACAAGGCTAACGATACAGGTACAAAATGACAAGTGGGCCATGTAACAATAAAAAATTTGGGTGCCCAAAGATCATTATGCATACCGTTGTTTGAAGACTGTCAAGAGGTTTTTTTTCGCACCAAGCAAGACGTCACCCACTTAAAAATTCACCTCCAATCAACATCAACCTTGCTTTCCATCTCACATCGATCCAGTGAACTTCGTTTTCACTAATGTCTAAAAGCGAGAAGAAAAGAGAAAATGAGATAATGTGTTGCCTTCAGTGATCTTTACGCATTGAAAATTAATTTTCCGCGAGAGAATTACATCTTTCATTATCCAAAAGATTACAAACGAGCAGAATTCAGAGACCAGGCGTGGGACGTATCTTGTGTGCCAAATAAAGATGGTGTTTGTTCTTTTCAACAGCAAAAGCGGGGAGGTTTTTCGATTCAGTTCCGATTTTTGTGGCAAACCGGAAAACAAAACCGCAAAATCCAACAACACTGACCACTGAAACGGTTTTACCGTGTTTGTGCATAAACTCCTCAAACTATCTTATTGGGTTCGAACTGGACTAGTCAGTGGCATATTTGGACTCTCGTCACTTGTGTCAGGGCAAAGCCAGCCTAAATATAGGGGCAAGGGGCCTCATATTTAAAGATAATGTAAGTTCAAAATATATTCCGCATCAAGGCGAAAAACCTACATGAATTTCACTTCTCTGTAAAGCTGGAAAAACACACGTGGTGTATATCCAGCTTTAGCGCAGGGACCCAGGGGAGAAACGGTATGTTAGATAAGGTCTGATCTCATTTAATTTATACAGTAGTCGGAGTCTTACGAGACGTAATCGGTTTTCGTCACGGTCAATTGAGAAACGAGATTTTAAAACGATAGAAATGTCTGTCGTATCGTCACCTGATCATTAGTTATAGCAATGCGTGTCAGGAACGAATCATCGTTAAGTCACGCGCGAGATGACTTGTATTGATTCTGCCTCGATATACGTCATCTCCCACCGTTTTGACAGATGGATGGATGAGCGTTCGTCCACCTGACAGTTTAGGGTAAAAAGTATATATACCTGGAAGAGCAGAGCATTAGACACGCACTTGGGGTCACACACGCGTTGGTGAAGTCCAGGACAGGCGGACTCTGTTTCCTGGCATAAGGGTACCTTCGATCACAGGACCCTGACACGGCTGGAATCGCCAGAGAGGGCATTCCATGATCGATTTAGCTTAACGTTGATAGGCGGCTACGGGGCCGAATTCGTGAGAAGGGACACCCCAGGTGGAACGTTAAAGTTTAGATTGTCGAGTAGCAGGTATCGGCCTGCAATAGTCAGAAGTGTAGGTTAATTGTATTGTGCGTATTAACTCTTTAAAGCGTCAGACTGATTGCGTTCTGAGTAGTTTGTTTTGCTGTCGAAGCATCGTAATGCCGACTGGAGATCGGTGTGAGTGACAATTTCGCCCTAGCACAAAAAGGGCATTTGTGAATCGTGAATTCAACCAGGAACGGTGAATATTTCAATAGGACTTTCACGGAGGACTTTCAAAAGGCACATAAGGTATGAGTAGACAATATCTGACCCAAATCAGAAGTGCGGTGTCTTCATAGATGACGAACATTGCTGGTCGGAACCCTCCGACAGCCAGAGGTACAGTTACGCGCAGACGTTGACATTTGAGCCTAAGCGGGTGAAGCTCTTATGGCGAGCTCACAGTAATAACATTTCAGATTTGTGAAGCTCTTATGGCGAGCTCACGGTAGTAACATTTCCAGTGTGTAGACTATAGTGCCAGTACAGGGCTATAGAATGACTATATGATTGTTTAGAATTATTTAACCGTAGCGACCCATTTTCTGTGAAAAGAATCGAATTGTTGATTGTTGAAATATTGAAACGGATTTATTTTTATGTGTAAATAAAAGAATCGTTGTTACTTTAAATCATTCTTTCCATTATACAGCCTAAAGTGATTAGGAATCACACCTAACGGAAATCGAACCTATTTCAGGCCAATTTGGCAGAGAAGGAATCACGGCGTCGGTCTAACTCAACTCTCTGCGCCGAGTTCGCGACACTTGGATTCCGACCCTCCACGTTGGTCTAATTTTCCCGCAGCTTCATCAGCGGGACTAAATAACCCCACGTCAGCCCAGGCCTTACGGGGCCTCAGGTGTCCCTGACATTGATTGGCGAGCGCTAACCAGGATATTTCTAAAAGGTAAAAAATGGCTATATGGAAATTGTGTTTTATTTTAACGGCGGTTCTGTTTATGTTTTGACGCGTTCGGTCAGCTGATGCCGTTCAAGGGTTTAATATCGCAATACAGTAGTCCCCAAAAGGATACTTAATAGCCACTATAACTGCGGTAGGTTTCAGAATATTTGGTGCGTTTAATTACGTTAAATTACAGAGGTAAATTAAGATTAATTGCCATATTTTTTTTCTTTCTTTCTTTTCCTTCTTCGTTCTTTCTGACGAGTGTTGAAGATAGAAAGAAAAAATCAAAATGGATGTTGTTACACCCCTCGCCCAACTGGTATCATTAGGCAAGGAAATGGGCCTTGAGGGGGCCGAACTTCATAAGTTCGTTAAAGATGAGCAGAAACGTGAGTCCAAGGAGATTGCCTTACGTAATGACGCAAGAGAGAGAGAGGCCCAAGCAGTAAGGGAGGCAAAAGAGCGAGAGATTCAATTAGAACGAGAGCGTGAGAAAGACGCAAGAGAGGCGAGGGAGAGAGAAGCCCAATTAGAACGAGAGCGTGAGAAAGACGCAAGAGAGGCGAGGGAGAGAGAAGCCCAATTAGAACGAGAGCGTGAGAAAGACGCAAGAGAGGCGAAAGAGAGAGAGATTCAATTAGCAAATGAGGCGAAAGAGAGAGAGATTCAATTAGCAAATGAGGCGAGAGAGAGGGAAGCCCAATTAGCAAGGGAGGCAAGGGAGGCAGAGCGAGAGCTCGAACAACAGAGGCACGAGAGAGAATTAGAGCTCCTCAGAGCAAGGGCCGATGTGGAGAATGAAAGTCGGCGCGCAGGGGATGGGAGTGCAGGGGTAGCAATTCATGCCCCACGCCCCCATCTCGCTCATTTCAATGAAAACACAGATGACTTGGACTCGTACTTGGAGAGGTTCGAGCGTTTTGCCTCCAGTCAAATGTGGCCAGAAGACACATGGGCTATGTGCCTGAGCCCTTTGTTGTCAGGTAAAGCACTCGAGGCTTATACCAGTATGCCTCCTGCACTTCTTAACGACTACAGTGAGCTGAAGAATGCCATCCTTCGGAGATACCAGCTCACTGAAGAAGGATTCCGGACCAAGTTCCGAGAGATTAAGCAGAAGGGAGAAACAGTACCTCAGTATTTTGCCCGAGCTAGGCGGTACTTTGACCGCTGGACTGATCTCGCAGAAGTGAAGGAGTCATATGGAGCCCTGCGAGATCTATTTCTCCGGGAGCAGTTTTTAACTACATGCTCCAAGGAGTTGGGCCTGTTCATCAAGGAAAGGGGTCCGCCCACCTATGATGAGATGGCAACTGTGGCAGAACGCTACATCGAGGCCCACGGTGGGAGTGTAAACGCACCCAAATCGGCTAGGGGTGGGGCAAACGGGTTGGCAATGGCACCCGTAAGGCAACACCACCCCGATCCTCCTGCGTCGCAGACCAGCCGGAAGGGGAGCGCTCCCAAGGACACCACTTGTTTTATCTGCAACAAGCGGGGTCATATTGCCAGGGACTGCTGGCAGAAGCAGGTAAGGACCACTGGGAACATTAGACCACCTCAGCAGGGGGCCGGGAACGCAGCGCAAAGGGGTTGGAAGCAAGGTGACCGCGTAGATCCAGGGCCCAGTAGACAGACGGCAGCGTTCTGTCAAACTATCGGTCCAGAACACAGTCCCCTCCGGGAATGTATACAAGAGGGAGAATTAAGGCTGGAAGGCGGGAAGGTTGTCCCGATAATAAGTGGCATGTGTGAGAGGCTCACAACTTCGCAGGAGAAGGTTGATATGCCAGTGTACCCAGGGTCTGTGGGACAAAGGGAGATTCGTCTGCTCCGGGATTCTGGGTGCTCCTCTGCAGCGGTTAGAAAGCAACTGGTTGACAAGCAATTGTTGGGGCGCGACCATTTGTGTATTTTGATAGATGGGACGGTTAGAAGGTTCCCCATCGCGAGGATAACGGTAGATACCCCATTTTATTGTGGCGAAGTGGAAGCCATGTGCATTGAATCACCTGTGTATGACCTGGTCATAGGTAATATCCCAGGGGTGAGGGCGAGCCCTGATGAGTTATGGTCCAGGGATAGGGGGCCAAGTGAAGGCCCAACGAGTAAGGAAGGGAAGGTTCCCAGGGGGAACCAATCCGATGGTCCGGGGGATGGCCCCTACACGACGAAATGTCGGAAAGTTTCAGGAGGGACGACTCCTGTCCGATTTGGGAGAAGGGGCCGCAGGCGGTCCAGGCTAAACGCCAAACAGCGAGGGAACCCAATGGGGTCATTGGGGAAAGACCCTCAAGCAAATCTATGTGGGGGAGTTGAGCGCCCCAAGAAGTCGGTGTCACCCGTGTGGAGAGGGGAGGCCAGACCCACGCAAATGGCTGGGCAAACTTCCCCAGAATTGAGAGGGCACGGGTCAACACAAGTTGAGTATGTTAAAGTGGATGGTACCGCTAAGGTGGGCGCCCAGGGGACCGAGAAAAGGGTCCACAAATCAAAGGAGAAGCATCCTAGGTGGCGGAGACCACGTAGAGAGTGCCGGGGGCGCACAGCGCCCAATGTGCGCAAGAAGTCGTCGCAATGGACCGAGGGGTCGACGGCACAAGGGCCAAGGACGGCCAGTGTCGTTCGAACGACGGTAATCGCCGGGACGAGTGAGCCTGGGGGATATAGCGCCAAGGGAAGCTCTTGGGAATGCGACAACGACAGGGTATGGGGACCCTGGTGGAATACCCGTAGAAATGGCGGGGCGAGAAGTAGGGGTGTGTCAAGGGTTACCAAAGGGGATACTGGGAACCGGGCCCCTACCAATGGTCGGTGGTTATAAAGAAGCAATAGTTGGGTGGCTGTGGGCCTGGTGTCTGGGACGGGGGCTCCAGTCGCAAATGTTTTTGTGGGTGAGGTGATGAGTTTCGTAAAACCCGGTGTTAAGGCCCGGAAGAAATTTCTTATTTTAGTATTATTATTGCTCTGACTGCTGACTAGAGTTGGTTGTGAGTGCGAATGTGAGATACACTGCCCTGTCTGTCGCGTGTGCGTGGACGGGGAGCCTGTGTGTCGAGTTTTGTAAATATGGGATGCACAAACCCGGTGTTAAGGCCCGGGGAAACCGCGCTTGTTTTTAGTGACGAGAGTTTGTTGGGAAGGTGAGGCACACTAACCTCGTCTGTCGCAAAGGCGCGGTCGGGAAATCTGTGTGTTGAATGTGTGAGTGTGTGAGGCACAATTTTAATCCCCTGGTTGAGCTTTGCGAGGGTGAGGCTCAACATAATGCAGGGGTCGTTTGCTCCTTCACAAGTCATAGGGGAACGGGAGGCGAAGTTACACTCCGTTGGAATTAACCCATCTGACGCAAAGGCGCGGACGGTGTTACTCGTCGGAGTGAGTGCCAAGTGAACTGTTTGCAAAATGGGCGAACGTGTATAAAAATGTGTATGTTTAGGTGTAAATATATAGTATTACAGAGAGAGAGTGCTGCAAATCTAAGAATAAGGCTACTCTCCATATGTAAACCCGCAAGACGGGAGCATGTGGTAGCGTGTGAGTCGTGGGAATCGGTATGGCCGACGCATGAGCCCGGTCATGAACCCCACGACCACTAGGGCACGGTTTTGTAGTCTTGAACATGATGGGTAGATTGTAAAAAGGTGTGAGAGGCGAACGTGCGTGGCTTTGCCCCTCGTGTTTTAAGAGATACACAGGGTGTTTCTCTCGGGAAGGGAGTTGTCAGGGCAAAGCCAGCCTAAATATAGGGGCAAGAGGCCTCATATTTAAAGATACTGTAAGTTCAAAATATATTCCGCATCAAGGCGAAAAACCTACATGAATTTCACTTCTCTGTAAAGCTGGAAAAACACACGTGGTGTGTATCCAGCTTTAGCGCAGGGACCCAGGGGAGAAACGGTATGTTAGATAAGGTCTGATCTCATTTAATTTATACAGTAGTCGGAGTCTTACGAGACGTAATCGGTTTTCGTCACGGTCAATTGAGAAACGAGATTTTAAAACGATAGAAATGTCTGTCGTATCGTCACCTGGTCATTAGTTATAGCAATGCGTGTCAGGAACGAATCATCGTTAAGTCACGCGCGAGATGACTTGTATTGATTCTGCCTCGATATACGTCATCTCCCACCGTTTTGACAGATGGATGGATGAGCGTCCGTCCACCTGACAGTTTAGGGTAAAAAGTATATATACCTGGAAGAGCAAAGCATTAGACACGCACTTGGGGTCACACACGCGTTGGTGAAGTCCAGGACAGGCGGACTCTGTTTCCTGGCATAAGGGTACCTTCGATCACAGGACCCTGACACGGCTGGAATCGCCAGAGAGGGCATTCCATGATCGATTTAGCTTAACGTTGATAGGCGGCTACGGGGCCGAATTCGTGAGAAGGGACACCCCAGGTGGAACGTTAAAGTTTAGATTGTCGAGTAGCAGGTATCAGCCTGCAATAGTCAGAAGTGTAGGTTAATTGTATTGTGCGTATTAACCCTTTGAAGCGTCAGACTGATTGCGTTCTGAGTAGTTTGTTTTGCTGTCGAAGCATCGTAATACCGACTGGAGATCGGTGTGAGTGACAATTTCGCCCTAGCACAAAAAGGGCATTTGTGAATCGTGAATTCAACCAGGAACGGTGAATATTTCAATAGGACTTTCACGGAGGACTTTCAAAAGGCACATAAGGTATGAGTAGACAATATCTGACCCAAATCAGAAGTGCGGTGTCTTCATAGATGACGAACATTGCTGGTCGGAACCCTCCGACAGCCAGAGGTACAGTTACGCGCAGACGTTGACATTTGAGCCTAAGCGGGTGAAGCTCTTATGGCGAGCTCACAGTAATAACATTTCAGATTTGTGAAGCTCTTATGGCGAGCTCACGGTAGTAACATTTCCAGTGTGTAGACTATAGTGCCAGTACAGGGCTATAGAATGACTGTATGAATGTTTAGAATTATTTAACCGTAGCGACCCATTTTCTGTGAAAAGAATCGAATTGTTGATTGTTGAAATATTGAAACGGATTTATTTTTATGTGTAAATAAAAGAATCGTTGTTACTTTAAATCATTCTTTCCATTATACAGCCTAAAGTGATTAGGAATCACACCTAACGGAAATCGAACCTATTTCAGGCCAATTTGGCAGAGAAGGAATCACGGCGTCGGTCTAACTCAACTCTCTGCGCCGAGTTCGCGACACTTGGATTCCGACCCTCCACGTTGGTCTAATTTTCCCGCAGCTTCATCAGCGGGACTAAATAACCCCACGTCAGCCCAGGCCTTACGGGGCCTCAGGTGTCCCTGACATTGATTGGCGAGCGCTAACCAGGATATTTCTAAAAGGTAAAAAATGGCTATATGGAAATTGTGTTTTATTTTAACGGCGGTTCTGTTTATGTTTTGACGCGTTCGGTCAGCTGATGCCGTTCAAGGGTTTAATATCGCAATACAGTAGTCCCCAAAAGGATACTTAATAGCCACTATAACTGCGGTAGGTTTCAGAATATTTGGTGCGTTTAATTACGTTAAATTACAGAGGTAAATTAAGATTAATTGCCATATTTTTTTTCTTTCTTTCTTTTCCTTCTTCGTTCTTTCTGACGAGTGTTGAAGATAGAAAGAAAAAATCAAAATGGATGTTGTTACACCCCTCGCCCAACTGGTATCATTAGGCAAGGAAATGGGCCTTGAGGGGGCCGAACTTCATAAGTTCGTTAAAGATGAGCAGAAACGTGAGTCCAAGGAGATTGCCTTACGTAATGACGCAAGAGAGAGAGAGGCCCAAGCAGTAAGGGAGGCAAAAGAGCGAGAGATTCAATTAGAACGAGAGCGTGAGAAAGACGCAAGAGAGGCGAGGGAGAGAGAAGCCCAATTAGAACGAGAGCGTGAGAAAGACGCAAGAGAGGCGAGGGAGAGAGAAGCCCAATTAGAACGAGAGCGTGAGAAAGACGCAAGAGAGGCGAAAGAGAGAGAGATTCAATTAGCAAATGAGGCGAAAGAGAGAGAGATTCAATTAGCAAATGAGGCGAGAGAGAGGGAAGCCCAATTAGCAAGGGAGGCAAGGGAGGCAGAGCGAGAGCTCGAACAACAGATGCACGAGAGAGAATTAGAGCTCCTCAGAGCAAGGGCCGATGTGGAGAATGAAAGTCGGCGCGCAGGGGATGGGAGTGCAGGGGTAGCAATTCATGCCCCACGCCCCCATCTCGCTCATTTCAATGAAAACACAGATGACTTGGACTCGTACTTGGAGAGGTTCGAGCGTTTTGCCTCCAGTCAAATGTGGCCAGAAGACACATGGGCTATGTGCCTGAGCCCTTTGTTGTCAGGTAAAGCACCCGAGGCTTATACCAGTATGCCTCCTGCACTTCTTAACGACTACAGTGAGCTGAAGAATGCCATCCTTCGGAGATACCAGCTCACTGAAGAAGGATTCCGGACCAAGTTCCGAGAGATTAAGCAGGAGAAGGGAGAAACAGTACCTCAGTATTTTGCCCGAGCTAGGCGGTACTTTGACCGCTGGACTGATCTCGCAGAAGTGAATGAGTCATATGGAGCCCTGCGAGATCTATTTCTCCGGGAGCAGTTTTTAACTACATGCTCCAAGGAGTTGGGCCTGTTCATCAAGGAAAGGGGTCCGCCCACCTATGATGAGATGGCAACTGTGGCAGAACGCTACATCGAGGCCCACGGTGGGAGTGTAAACGCACCCAAATCGGCTAGGGGTGGGGCAAACGGGTTGGCAATGGCACCCGTAAGGCAACACCACCCCGATCCTCCTGCGTCGCAGACCAGCCGGAAGGGGAGCGCTCCCAAGGACACCACTTGTTTTATCTGCAACAAGCGGGGTCATATTGCCAGGGACTGCTGGCAGAAGCAGGTAAGGACCACTGGGAACATTAGACCACCTCAGCAGGGGGCCGGGAACGCAGCGCAAAGGGGTTGGAAGCAAGGTGACCGCGCAGATCCAGGGCCCAGTAGACAGACGGCAGCGTTCTGTCAAACTATCGGTCCAGAACACAGTCCCCTCCGGGAATGTATACAAGAGGGAGAATTAAGGCTGGAAGGCGGGAAGGTTGTCCCGATAATAAGTGGCATGTGTGAGAGGCTCACAACTTCGCAGGAGAAGGTTGATATGCCAGTGTACCCAGGGTCTGTGGGACAAAGGGAGATTCGTCTGCTCCGGGATTCTGGGTGCTCCTCTGCAGCGGTTAGAAAGCAACTGGTTGACAAGCAATTGTTGGGGCGCGACCATTTGTGTATTTTGATAGATGGGACGGTTAGAAGGTTCCCCATCGCGAGGATAACGGTAGATACCCCATTTTATTGTGGCGAAGTGGAAGCCATGTGCATTGAATCACCTGTGTATGACCTGGTCATAGGTAATATCCCAGGGGTGAGGGCGAGCCCTGATGAGTTATGGTCCAGGGATAGGGGGCCAAGTGAAGGCCCAACGAGTAAGGAAGGGAAGGTTCCCAGGGGGAACCAATCCGATGGTCCGGGGGATGGCCCCTACACGACGAAATGTCGGAAAGTTTCAGGAGGGACGACTCCTGTCCGATTTGGGAGAAGGGGCCGCAGGCGGTCCAGGCTAAACGCCAAACAGCGAGGGAACCCAATGGGGTCATTGGGGAAAGACCCTCAAGCAAATCTATGTGGGGGAGTTGAGCGCCCCAAGAAGTCGGTGTCACCCGTGTGGAGAGGGGAGGCCAGACCCACGCAAATGGCTGGGCAAACTTCTCCAGAATTGAGAGGGCACGGGTCAACACAAGTTGAGTATGTTAAAGTGGATGGTACCGCTAAGGTGGGCGCCCAGGGGACCGAGAAAAGGGTCCACAAATCAAAGGAGAAGCATCCTAGGTGGCGGAGACCACGTAGAGAGTGCCGGGGGCGCACAGCGCCCAATGTGCGCAAGAAGTCGTCGCAATGGACCGAGGGGTCGACGGCACAAGGGCCAAGGACGGCCAGTGTCGTTCGAACGACGGTAATCGCCGGGACGAGTGAGCCTGGGGGATATAGCGCCAAGGGAAGCTCTTGGGAATGCGACAACGACAGGGTATGGGGACCCTGGTGGAATACCCGTAGAAATGGCGGGGCGAGAAGTAGGGGTGTGTCAAGGGTTACCAAAGGGGATACTGGGAACCGGGCCCCTACCAATGGTCGGTGGTTATAAAGAAGCAATAGTTGGGTGGCTGTGGGCCTGGTGTCTGGGACGGGGGCTCCAGTCGCAAATGTTTTTGTGGGTGAGGTGATGAGTTTCGTAAAACCCGGTGTTAAGGCCCGGAAGAAATTTCTTATTTTAGTATTATTATTGCTCTGACTGCTGACTAGAGTTGGTTGTGAGTGCGAATGTGAGATACACTGCCCTGTCTGTCGCGTGTGCGTGGACGGGGAGCCTGTGTGTCGAGTTTTGTAAATATGGGATGCACAAACCCGGTGTTAAGGCCCGGGGAAACCGCGCTTGTTTTTATTGACGAGAGTTTGTTGGGAAGGTGAGGCACACTAACCTCGTCTGTCGCAAAGGCGCGGTCGGGAAATCTGTGTGTTGAATGTGTGAGTGTGTGAGGCACAATTTTAATCCCCTGGTTGAGCTTTGCGAGGGTGAGGCTCAACATAATGCAGGGGTCGTTTGCTCCTTCACAAGTCATAGGGGAACGGGAGGCGAAGTTACACTCCGTTGGAATTAACCCATCTGACGCAAAGGCGCGGACGGTGTTACTCGTCGGAGTGAGTGCCAAGTGAACTGTTTGCAAAATGGGCGAACGTGTATAAAAATGTGTATGTTTAGGTGTAAATATATAGTATTACAGAGAGAGAGTGCTGCAAATCTAAGAATAAGGCTACTCTCCATATGTAAACCCGCAAGACGGGAGCATGTGGTAGCGTGTGAGTTGTGGGAATCGGTATGGCCGACGCATGAGCCCGGTCATGAACCCCACGACCACTAGGGCACGGTTTTGTAGTCTTGAACATGATGGGTAGATTGTAAAAAGGTGTGAGAGGCGAACGTGCGTGGCTTTGCCCCTCGTGTTTTAAGAGATACACAGGGTGTTTCTCTCGGGAAGGGAGTTGTCAGGGCAAAGCCAGCCTAAATATAGGGGCAAGAGGCCTCATATTTAAAGATACTGTAAGTTCAAAATATATTCCGCATCAAGGCGAAAAACCTACATGAATTTCACTTCTCTGTAAAGCTGGAAAAACACACGTGGTGTGTATCCAGCTTTAGCGCAGGGACCCAGGGGAGAAACGGTATGTTAGATAAGGTCTGATCTCATTTAATTTATACAGTAGTCGGAGTCTTACGAGACGTAATCGGTTTTCGTCACGGTCAATTGAGAAACGAGATTTTAAAACGATAGAAATGTCTGTCGTATCGTCACCTGATCATTAGTTATAGCAATGCGTGTCAGGAACGAATCATCGTTAAGTCACGCGCGAGATGACTTGTATTGATTCTGCCTCGATATACGTCATCTCCCACCGTTTTGACAGATGGATGGATGAGCGTCCGTCCACCTGACAGTTTAGGGTAAAAAGTATATATACCTGGAAGAGCAGAGCATTAGACACGCACTTGGGGTCACACACGCGTTGGTGAAGTCCAGGACAGGCGGACTCTGTTTCCTGGCATAAGGGTACCTTCGATCACAGGACCCTGACACGGCTGGAATCGCCAGAGAGGGCATTCCATGATCGATTTAGCTTAACGTTGATAGGCGGCTACGGGGCCGAATTCGTGAGAAGGGACACCCCAGGTGGAACGTTAAAGTTTAGATTGTCGAGTAGCAGGTATCAGCCTGCAATAGTCAGAAGTGTAGGTTAACCCTTTGAAGCGTCAGACTGATTGCGTTCTGAGTAGTTTGTTTTGCTGTCGAAGCATCGTAATACCGACTGGAGATCGGTGTGAGTGACAATTTCGCCCTAGCACAAAAAGGGCATTTGTGAATCGTGAATTCAACCAGGAACGGTGAATATTTCAATAGGACTTTCACGGAGGACTTTCAAAAGGCACATAAGGTATGAGTAGACAATATCTGACCCAAATCAGAAGTGCGGTGTCTTCATAGATGACGAACATTGCTGGTCGGAACCCTCCGACAGCCAGAGGTACAGTTACGCGCAGACGTTGACATTTGAGCCTAAGCGGGTGAAGCTCTTATGGCGAGCTCACAGTAATAACATTTCAGATTTGTGAAGCTCTTATGGCGAGCTCACGGTAGTAACATTTCCAGTGTGTAGACTATAGTGCCAGTACAGGGCTATAGAATGACTGTATGATTGTTTAGAATTATTTAACCGTAGCGACCCATTTTCTGTGAAAAGAATCGAATTGTTGATTGTTGAAATATTGAAACGGATTTATTTTTATGTGTAAATAAAAGAATCGTTGTTACTTTAAATCATTCTTTCCATTATACAGCCTAAAGTGATTAGGAATCACACCTAACGGAAATCGAACCTATTTCAGGCCAATTTGGCAGAGAAGGAATCACGGCGTCGGTCTAACTCAACTCTCTGCGCCAAGTTCGCGACACTTGGATTCCGACCCTCCACGTTGGTCTAATTTTCCCGCAGCTTCATCAGCGGGACTAAATAACCCCACGTCAGCCCAGGCCTTACGGGGCCTCAGGTGTCCCTGACAACTTGGTCTATCGGGAAAGGGTCGAATACGTCGTGTTCTCATTGTCACATTTTCTCCCTTAATGTGTCATATGTTGGATGAGTCAATAAGGCGGAAATATGACACCGAGAACACAACATACAATAGTTTAATTTGATTCATTCAGCCTATGACATAAATTTTAGCTTTATACACCAACCGTGGTGAACACGCCAGCAATGGGATTTCAGTAGTTAAAATTTACACCAACAGTGGAACGACATCCAAGTTGACCTTTGGTGACGTCGACCTGAATGCCAACTTGTCTAAATTTATCGCACGTCGCCTTGCGAAGAGTGAAATGAAAGTGGAAATTATTTCTGTTTTTAAATGAATTTACCCATTAACACACCCAAAAATTAACAAACGTGCATTGTCTCGTGTTAATGAAGGATCCATAACTCGAAGTAGTATATTATTATGTTATTAAAATGAAAAAAGACCCATTCTTTTTCTCTTTCGTTTGGGTGAAAAAATTGACAGCGGAAGTACCGCCCACCGAAGCTCGTGTGAACAAAAACAAATCCGCACGTATGTACGAGCGCTGCTCGGGAAAATCGAGAAAAAATAATAGCGACTCTTAATAATCTGACGATCATGGTATAAATAAAATATACCCAAAGTAGCTTGGTGTACCAAATGTTCACCACACGTGGTGAAGTGGTGTTAACCGCGCGCCAAAGGCTCGCGGTTAACACCACTTCACCACTCGTGGTGAACACTTGGTACACCAAAACTACTATGGGTATATTCTATATTTCTTACCCAAATTTATGTTTTTTCCGACTCAGTGGGCTTAGAAACACTGATCCTGAAAACCCCTAAGAGTGATCAAAGGGAAGTTGGGTTGAATCCAATGGAGATAGTTAAGAGACAGGCTTTTTTGTAGTGAGTGGTGCCGTTCAAACTATGGTGTTTTGTTTTCAAAGTTACGGAGACTCACTATATGTTCTCAACACATAAAAAACTGAACCGAAACAGTTTTTTTTTCCTGAAACCGAACCGAAACTGAATGAAAGTGTCAATGACACCGTAGCTCAACTTGTCAAGACAAAGACATGTACATGTATAGTATGTGACACAGCAATGACAAACATCTAGGTAATGACCTGATAACAAAGGCACATATAAAGTATTGTAACGGTCTGTACATAAATACTGACCGTTGCCTGTAACAAATGTATAGGTAAAGTATTGTAAAGGTGGTTGACAGTCAGATGCTAAACTAGAAAAAAATCTTAGAGTCCCAGAGTGGGTCTGACTGAACCCCCAAATATTTGTTCTCATAGCACAGTGATAACAAAGGCACCCCAAAACACACTCATTCCTGTCCCAAGGTGGAAACAAAGGTATCCAAGAAGATTCGTGAAGATCAGTTCACAAATATGAGCTGTGTTGAAGTTGTGACAAAAAACTGATTGGTCCTAATTTCGGTACAAAATGGCCACTGGCAGCCATCTTGAATTTTGGACCGCACCCAGAAACACTCGTTCTCGTCCCAAGGTGATAACAAAGGTACCCAAGAAGTTTTGTGAAGATCGGTTCATAAATACAGCCTCTAGCCCGAGCCGTATTGACATGTGCACTTACAGTGTATAAGTAGCACTGAATAAATCAAAGTTCATCTAATTTGCATAATTTCTGCGCGAGAAAAAAACCCGTAATATATGTGATGTATTCCATGTTACTAAACATTCATACAAAAATTTATTCAAATCAGAACTTTCATACAGAAGTTCTGTACAAAAGACTGATTGCACTAATTTTGGTACAAAATGGCTGCTGGTGGCCATCTTGAATTTCGGACCACACCCCAAAACACTCGTTCTCATCCCACGGTGATAACAAAGGTACCCAAGACGTTTCGTGAAGATCGGTTCATAAATACAGACTCTAGCCCGAGCCGTATTGACATGTGTACTTACTGTGTGTAAGTAGCACCGAAAAAATCAAAGTTCATCTAATTTGCATAATTTCTGCACGAGAAAAAAACCCGTATTATATGTGATGTATCCCATGGTACTAAACATTCACACAGAAAATTATTCAAATCAGCGCTTTCATATGGAAGTTCTGTGCAAAAATCTGATTGCACCAAATTTTGTACAAAATGGCTGCCATCGGCCATCTTGAATTTCGGACCGGACCCAAAAACACTCGTTCTCGTCCCACGGTGATAACAAAGGTACCCAAGGAGTTTCGTAAATATCGGTTCATAAATACGGCCTCTAGCCCGAGCCGTATTGGCATTTGCACTTACAGTGCTGAAAGTAACACCTAAAAACATCAAAGTTAGTATTATATGTGATGTATCCCATGGTACTAAACATTCATACAAAAAATTATTCAAATCAGAGCTTTCATATGGAAGTTCTGTACAAAAAACAGATTTCTGCATCGTCAGTACAAAATGGCGGCTGCCAGCCATCTTGAATTTCGGACCGCACCCAAAAACATCCGCTCTCGTCCCACAGTCATAACAAAGGTACCCAAGAAGTTTCGTAAAGATCGGTTCATAAATACGGCCTCTAGCCCGAGCCGTATCCAATTGTTGACGGACAGACGGACGACGGGCCATGGCTTAAGCTCAAATTTGGCTTCGCCAAAGTTGAGCTAAAAGTCAAAACCACCTAGCTCTACTAACAGAACAAATAAACTCCAGCCAGACCGGGGTGATATCGTAATTATACAGAACTGAAACATGCAACAAAATATAACTGTTCCATCTCAACAACGTCATCAAATCATAACGCATGGAGTAAATGGTAATTTTCAGTTTCCTGCCATTTCTAATGTAACAAATTGTGTATCACAAAGTGCTAAAAAAACACGGAATTTACCAAAAGGTAACGGTGACAGGGATAACTATTTTTGTTGACAAGCTTCTAATGTAATGAAGGGTCATATGTTGTGTGTGTGTGTGGGGGGGGGGGGGGGGGGGGGGGGTCTTAAATTAAGGGGTCGTCCAACCTAACTTTGGTCAATTTTGTTGACATTTTTTCCAATGCCTCAGAAACAGACAAGAGAAGTAAGGAAAGGCAAATTATATATCAAAATAATGAGTAAAGTGCATAGAAAAGGTACATATAATTTTTTTCAGGAAAAAAAGTGAATTTTATGATTTTGAAGAAGATAATTTGCCAATGGCGTAAGTGACGAACCGGTAAAACCACAAAATAATCGGTAATTCGAAAGCCTTGTCCTCAATATAATGATAACATACTACAGACTCGGAGAAAGCATTTTTTTGACACACACTCTGGTGGGTTTTGATGTTTGAATGTAATAACACCAACACAAATTTTGGACGTTCCGGATGTGGCCATGTTTCAATGATGTTTATTCCGGTCATGTGATTACGGTGTGGTTCTTGCAGAAATACACAATTTGGGCAATCGTAAGAATGCAAGGACGTGATCACGCCCTTTATTTGTTCGAGACAGTGTATGAGCGGATTTGCAAACAGGTGACACCAAATACTTGAGCTGTTAATGTCATCACTGCAAAATATAGTTCGAAATTCCCTCTCGTGTTTACAGGCCGTCTGAACTTTTTTGTTGACAAAAATCTGAATTATTGCGCATTAGAAAGACAACATGAACCACTTGTAAAAAAATAACCGAGTGTATAAAGTAAGCAGAATGCTTCAGAAATCACTTTTTCAGGAAGTATATTCCAAGTGACCTAGAACTATATTGGGCGTGTTGATTTCCCCCGATGTTGTGAAGTTATTTACTTCCTAGTAACCATGGAATTTGTCGCGCTCTCTTTGAAGTCTGCAAAGGACCGATTCAAGATAGGTTGAAAATGATGCATTCGCGCTTTTAAATAAGGTGCGTTTGGACGATGCTGAGAATTTAGTTTTTTTCTTTTCTACCAACCATACTAACACAAGCGTCGATCAGTGTCTTTTTTCAACGTTTTACACTGACAAATGTGACAAATCTCCTTCACCGGAAACTGTCTCCTATTTGCATATCACAATAAACATATTGTTACTAATTACTTAGAAGATAATAACCTAATAAGTGAGAACCAATTCGGATTTCGCAAAGGCTGTAGCACTGTTGACAGTATGTTTGTCTTGAATTCTGCTATTAATAAATATAAAAAGACGAAACGACCACTGTATGCAGTATTTGTAGATTTCAGAAAAGCTTTCGATACCGTTGAAAGATCAAAACTTTTCCAGAAATTACGTAATATAGGCATCGACGGCCCGATCTTAGAGTCACTAATGTCAGTGTATAAATCCTGTTACTACAGTACGAAAACAAACAAAGGAGTAGGCCCCCCTCAGCTATCCACCATTGGGGTCCGGCAGGGGTGTAATCTCTCCCCGACCCTTTTTAAAATATTTATAGATGATATAGCAAATATATTTAATGATAAATGTACGCCAGTTTCATTAGGTGACTACTCATTAAATCATCTTTTATTTGCAGATGACCTCGTGCTGCTATCCGAGTCCCCAGACGGTATTCAACAATGCTTAAATAAATTAGATATCTATGCTCTGAAAAACAGTCTGAGTGTAAATATAGATAAAACAAAATTAGTTGTATTTAGGGCACGTCAATCGACCGTAGTTCCCAATTTATACCTCGGATCTTCCAAGCTCCAGAAAACTAGCAACTATAATTACTTAAGATTGAATTTCTCACAAAATTGTAAACTACGGGATGCACAAAAAGATTTGACCATGAAAGCACTTCGAGCACTTTATTCCATAAACGCTTCATTTAAACAGAAATACCGCCCAACGATACCCATATTCTCTAGTCTATTTGACAAATTAATTAAACCAATACTACTGTATGGTAGTGAGATATGGGCATCAGAACTAGATTATAAAAGCACCGCGTGTGAAAACGCTCATGTAAAATTTTGTAAATTATTACTTGGGGTAAATAAGAGTGCCTCCAACTTTGCTGTGCGCTCTGAACTAGGAAGATATCCTTTGTTCCTAGATGCCATAGTACAGCAGACGAGATACCACTCCAAGTTGCTGTCTCAGGAAACTGATTCTCTACTTGGAGCGGCGTATAAGGAAGCAGATAAGCATGCTTTAAAGAAATTCAAAACTATAATACACGAATTCCTAGATGTCCAAGAGGTCAATAGCTTTTGTCGCCAAAAAACACAAAGAAATACGTTCTTGAGAAAGGAAAGCAAAAGTATGAGGAATATTTCTATGAAAATATATATGACGATAACAAAAAACAAGGTAAAAACAAACTGAGAACATATCGTACAATTAAAAATGAGTATATTATAGAACCATATCTAGTACACACGACATCCTGGGAGGCACAAAAAATATTTACTCGCCTTCGAATCAGTAATCACAATCTGATGATAGAAAAGGGAAGACATGTACAGCCCCCGATTCCGGTTAATGAACGAAAATGCCCAAAGTGTGGTTCGGGGGCAACTGAGGATGAATATCATTTCATCATGGAGTGTGATAACTATGGTCAATTACGGGAGGGACTCTTCAACTTGGTAACAAATGAAATTGGTCACTTGAAAAATGACGATGAGTCAATAATGTTCAAATTCATCATGCAAAACAACATCCCCAGGTTATGCAATCCTATCTGCAACATGATCCGACGATTCTTCATGCTACGGGAAGGCGACGTCCTGGGAGATTGAACTCCAACGAAGAAACGCCTTAGAATGTGATAAGGATGCACACAGTGAATAATTCGTGTATATGTATAATCATAAGCGTATATACACGCTAACGCACACGCAGGCATGCACACGCACGCACGCACGCGCGCACACACATTTACCCTTGCACTCACATGTATGTGAGTGTGTGTGTGGGTGTGTGTGTGGGGATGTGTGTGTGTGTGTGTGAGAGGGGTGTGTCTGGGTGTAGGAGTGTGCGTGTATGGATGGGTGTGTATGCTGATGAGTGCATGGGTATATACATGTGTTCAAAATATCATTATATATTTCTCATTATATATTATAAAAGGACTACTGATGATGCTGTATCAAATGGTCTTAATTATACTAATATTGTACTATTATACATGCAATCTGCCCCAGTGCGGGTGATTTATTGCAATAAAGTTCTATTCTTCGACGATATTCTTCAATAAACATAACCGCTGTCAGCGTGACCGTGTGGTCAAAACCGAAACGAATTATCGAATCCACGGTCAAAATTAGCTGCAATTGGCTTTTAAACAAATGAAATATTCGCAATTTCTTCATTAGCCATGCCGAGTTACTTTTTAACCAGACCACATGTGTTCAGTTTCGTTTGTCGGCATCAAACTGATATTGTTTGTGGTAATTAATAATAGTACGAGAAGGCGAAAGAAGCCAAATATTTCCCATCATCTATACTCTCCCAAAAAAGAAAGTGTGCATGCTAAAAAATAACACTAAAAAAAGATATATATCATTTTCATTCATGGAAATTTCATTCAATCACAGATGAATCAATTTGTGATCAACACGAGAAATTTCATTACGCTACGACGAATACTCTTGGTACCATGGAGAGTCAAAGACACTAAGGGTCAAACACAAAAGTCACACACTCAATATCTGGTATGACCTCCGTCTGCATCGACTACTGCTGTGCATCTACGCCCCATGGAAGCGAACAAGTTAGCATGGAAGTGTTGTGGGATGTTGTTCCATATTCTGATAAGCTGTCTTTGGAGTTCCACAAGCGTTGACGGTGCATGAGGAAGCCGGCTTAACTGACGTTTCACTTCGTCCCACACGTGCTCAGTGGGTGAGATATCGGGCGAATTTGCCGGCCAGGGAAGAACATCCACTTGTTGTTGCTGTAGATACTGTTGAACAACACGAGCTGCGTGGGTCGGGCGTTGTCCTGCTGTAGAATGACGCCGGGGCCGTGACATTGCAGAAATGGGACAACAACAGGTGTAAGCACTTCATCACGATATCTGGCTGCATTGAGATTGCCATCAATAATGACCAGCTCAGTTCTGTTACGGGCAGTGATGCCACCCCACACCATGAGAGACCCTCCCTCGTAACGGTTTCGCTCCACGACACATGGATCTGCGTAGCGTTCGTTTCGACGACTGTACACTCTCTGGCAGCCATCGGATGATGAGAGATGGAAACGACATTCATCTGTGAATAAAACACGTCGTCACCAGTTTAAGGGATGCCTGAGATGTTGTCTACAGCACTGCAGTCGAGCACGACGATGACGTAACGTCAAAATCGGACGAATTGCAGGTCTTCGAGGACGTAAGCCGTGTTCTCTCAGCCGGTTGATTACTGTTTGAGGATGTATCCGTCTCAGGTTAGGGATGTTCCTGGCTGTCGTCGTTGCCGTTTGTTGCCGGTTCCGGAGATGGACGACACGGATATACCGATCTTGTGCAGGGGTTGTAACTCGGGGTCTCCCGGAGCGGGGTCGGTCTCGAACGTCATCATGTTGTGCATGGACTAGCCTATCTACAGTGTTACGGTGGCAGTTCAAATGCTGGGCAACCACTCTGTGTGTTCTGCCAGATCTAATCATACCCAGGGCAAGGAGACGTTGATTCATTGTCAATCTTGGCATGCTAATGTGGAGTCGTTTTAACAGCAGCGCAAGTTTGAATGTGAACGATTGGAAGGCCTTACTTTAGTGTTTAAATACCCAAGGATTCACACTGCTGCATGAATTTTCAGACTCTCCGCGTGCAAAACATGCCTTTTCACAAACGTGCAGCACGTCATTTAACGTTAATGCAATTTTAACGGGGAAAGCTGTTTTTGTGTTCAATATAACTTATTCATGAACAGGTTAACTCTCTTTACACCTACGAAATTATTTTTTTGGAGTTTGATCAATTTCTGCAATGCACACTTTCTTTTTTGGGCGAGTATATAAATTAATTAAAATTGACAATTCCTTTTATTTTACTGAAATTATGAATTGATAAGGTGGGTGTGTTGCAATTATTATGCCCCAGACCTGGAAGTTGGAAAATCAAAGGTGGATCTAGGGCCGTACAGTGGTGACCTCTGTCTTCTTACTCTTACCCATTCATCATTACATGTACCAACATTCTCCCTTGTATCTCAACCACTGCTACTCCAATTTGAAGGATATTTGGAGTTGTGATCGAGCATCATGGGAAAACAATGCCTGTGTAGGTGCTGGAGCATGTTTCTTCCCACACTTTTTCAGAGTTGTGGTACTTTTTTACTCTTTTGAGTTAGAAAATCTTGTTTATAACTAGTTGATTTGTTACGATTTGTTGGAAAGTGCCTGCTGATACCCTCAAATGTATTGCTACAAAATATTTCTGGTGAAGATTTCGTTCCTATTACTTATCAAGCAATAGCCTAATGAATATTCTGTTTTAAGCCACCAATCCGATGTTTGACACATTTATCGGAGCTGTTATGAAGGCTTATGGAACTCAAAATGTTGATTATGGCAGGACATTTCTATTCACCCATTAATCGATAAATTAAGTGTTATAGTTGGAAGTAAGAAGCATGAAAGGTCCAGAACTAAGTCTAAAAGAATTTTTTGCACTGGAACATGATTTTTGCAGATACACTTATTTGGAGGGTTACCTGTCTGATAGTGTTTGGAACACGTGTGGCCAGTATCTTCAAAAAGAAAAAAAAGAGTTAAACTTTCAGAAAAAAGGCATATGCCTTGAGTGGCGGAGGTAGAGTCCTACAAGGAAGAGAGCCCCCCCCCCCCCCCCCCCCACCCCCGGAAATATTTTGTGTCAAATGGAGCTCACTTGTCACGTTTTGGGGATTTCTTTGTGTACTGCGTTCTTGAAAAAAAATATGTGAGACCCTCTGGATGTGCCCTTCTGATCTCAATATGCCAATAAGCCTCCTTGGGGAAAGTACATGCAATAATGGTTATGTAAGGTTGATTTGATGTGTTTTGAATAACAATGTACTTTTAAGTGCATTAGATGGTTTATTGCAGTGACAGGTGACAGTTACCCTTGTTTTTTCTCCAACAGATATCATGGGTGTATTGGTATCCAAGAGTAAACAAAGCTGTTATACTTATTGATAAACCAGACAAATTTAACAATTTAATCACTATCAAATTGATGCATGGGATAAAGGGGGTTTATTGGTTATTGGTGTTTTTAAGGTCACATATTTCTGCACAATGGCTAATCATGACCGCGACAGTTTTATGGGTGGAGAAAGCCGGAGTACCCGGAGAGAACCATCGAGCAACGGCGAGCAACTGTCAGCTCCCCAACATACGAACTCCACACAAGCAGGGTTAGCATTGATTGAAGACAGGTGCACCATTGACGTGCAGTACGCCCTAGTACACAACATCACCGTGCCTCCACGTAGGCAATGGGGGTGAAGTGTCTTGCCCAAGGACACAACGTGGTTGCCGCAGGTGGGATTCGAACCGAGGACCTCTCGGCTTGCAGCCTGCACCTCTACCTACTGAGGCACCGCGCCCCTAAAAGGGGTTTGTAAATATACTTATTCAACTACAATATATGGCTTTGCAGTGCATTCTACATAGGAGAATATCATAGCTTCTTTCCAAACCACCACAGTGACACATACATCTTTATATTGGGAGACACTGTTTTGTCCTTCCATACTTCTTCTGGTGGACTCCTTCAAGTTGACCTTTGTTGAACTCCCCAAATCAAAACATAAACAAAAGAAAATGTCTGCCTTCAATCACTGAGCACTCCACTTATAACATTTGGTCTCAATCTTTACTACTTTCATGAATTAGGAAAAGATTTCTTCGAGTATGTACTTCAATGTTTATAGAATACAGCTGTTATTTTATTTTGAGGTATTTTATTATAAAAATTTTGTTCTCTTACTCATGCCATAGCAGACTTCCAGGTGGTGCTATTTACACATGGCAGCAGTTCCATGGCAAATTTCAGGTTCCACATGTTCTATGTTTCATTCCAAGCATTTTGGTATATAATTTATTGGGATTATTCATTTTGGGCCTTTTTTAGACTTGAAAGAAAATTGCATGAAATTTGACCAAAGTTAGGTTGGACGTCCCCTTAACAAGAAAATATTAGCGGAGCTGATGTATACAGTACTCCCCGAATAGGAGTCCAAAAGATAAGGCATGACAGTAATAGTTTGTAAAACAATGGAGAGAAACTCAATCAAACAAGTGTAGTAAGTGTCAAAATTTCAGTGAAAATGGATTGTGCACACGCCTGCCTTTATGTTTTGCCATGACACTCAGATAAACGGTCTGTGACCTGTAAGTTCTAACCTTGGGTCAAGGCCACGACACAGCACTGAGCCAGGAGCAATCATTATGTGAAGTATGAATAAGATATGTATATCTAAATAATTTTTATGGACCTGGCAAAGTTTGAACGCATGAATGGACAGCCATGGCATTGATCCTGGAGTTAGGAGCTTGGGTGAACTTGCCGACAGCCTCCTGAGTCATACGCAATCACTGTGCCAAGTATGCACAAGATTTGTCAATTGAATAATTTTTTTATCGACCAGACAAAGTTGGAATGGGTGAATAAACAAAGGGTCTGTGTCCTTGAGTTAGGGCTACGACCTTGGGTCAAGGTCACAGACACACCCTTTGATCCCAGGTAATCACTGTGAAGTATGAATAAGATGAGTGCACTGAATATTTTTTAAGGAGATGAAAAAATTAGAATGGACAAGGAGACGAAGTGACAGATAAATGAACGGAAAAGCAGCTATTATATACCCACAAAATGTTTTTCCAGGAGCATAAATATTGTTTTTTAGAAACATAATTGTGATTTTTTAGATCAGTGCTGGTGGAAATTCTGGACTTTAGGTAAAGGGTTAACTGTAAACAGAGAAACATATGCCGTATTTCAGCTGATTTATTGAGCCTAGAGTTATAAAGAAACACAAACTCCTGATTAATGAGAAATCTCATGTCCAAAGACAAACAACAGGAAACATGGAATGTCAGTTAATAGAATAGATAATGTCATGAAACAATAGAACTGAAGATGAAAGTCATTTACACACTGGGAAGGATGTGAGTGCTGCGCTTGATGAGATGGAAGTGACAATAAATGACTGGCGTAGTTTTATGGCGTGTATTATGCTTTGTAAAGAATAATATATTTATAATATACACACATGTGCATTGTTTTTAATAACATTAACCCACTTTATTATAATCAAGATTTTTAAAGAATATTCCTTGTATCACGCTTAGTTAAGATTCAGGCTCCAGCAGGGAGCCTAAATATTAACCTAGGGACTTTCTTTGAACATACTTAAATCTGATCCACCTAAGAATGTTGCTTATGAAATATCAAAAAATTCTGACTGGTGGTTCTGGTTAAAAAGATTTTTAAAGAATATTCCTCATACTGCACTAAGTTAAAATTCGGGCTGCGGGAGGAAGCCCAAATATGAACCAAGAGACGTGAATTGAAAACCGGAGGCTCAGGTGAGCCTAAAATGCTCACCTGGCTCAAGTTATCAAAAGAGATTAGGATGTCAGTAAGTGATGGGCAGCCAGAGCAATTTTTGGATTTGCCATGACACAACCAAAGGCAATGTTTTTGGCCATTCATTTCTGCTAGTCCTAGGAAAGCTTTCTAGGCAAAAACAAAGCTTTGTTCTGTGAAGTCTCAAAAAATGTCTGAACCCAAATTTTTTCGTTTTTAACTCCTGAGGTCCTCCTCCCAAACAAAAACAAAACGCAGGCATAAATCAAGAACTTATGGCCCAGCTATACAAATTTGGTTCAAATCAGCCCACTGGTTTTGGAAATAGAAATTTTGAGTGGAGCCCATATTGTAACCTACGGAGTTCCTTTGAAAAAAAGGAGAAGATGATTTTTAAAGCATTTTAGGCTTATGGAACATTAACCCCACCCCAAGGGGCATAGTAACTTTTGTGAAAAACATCAGAGGAGTGAATTCTACCTGTCCAAAGATAGCAGTAGGTTCATTTGAGAAATTAAAAAGGGTATACTCCAAAGATGGTCTGCGCCATATATCAATGAATTTGGCCCAGTGGTTTCAAAGAGGATAAATTCCAAATTAGTTCATGGAGTACAAGAAAGATGATGACTCAGCATTTTCCATTTGCCAACAGTGTTGAAATAGGCATCCCCATACTGCACACCATGACAAAACCGATAGCATTTTATTTTGGTCCATTTGATTCCACTGGACCTAAGGAAGCTGCATACCAAAAAAAAACAATATTCTGGCCCATGCAGTTTTTGAAATAATAATAATGTGTTAAGTTAAACTTTGGGCTCGATACAGTGTCCCCATAAAAAGCCAGGGACTCGATTTGAACAAACTTGAATCTGACACCCCTAGAAATGTCACAAACCAAATATGAAAGGATTCTGACTGGTGGATCTGAAGAGGAAGATTTTAAAGAAATTTTCTCATACTGCACTAAGTTAAAATTTAAGCTCCAATAAAGAGCCCAAATATTAACCCAATTTGGACAAACTTGAATCTGCCCCCACCCCTTAGAGAATGTTGTGTACCAAATATGAAAGGATTTTGACGAAAATTCGGGCTCCAATAGGGAGTCCAAATATTAACCCAGAGAAGATTTTTAAAGATTATCCCCCATAATGCACCAAGTTAAAATCCGGGCTCCCATAGGAAGACCAAATATTCACTGATGGACTTGTTTTGAACAATCTTAAATCTGACCCCCATAACAATGATGTATGCCAAATATTAAAAGATTCTGATTGATGGTTTTGAAGAAGAAGATTTTTAAAAGATTATTCCCCATACTGCCCCAAGTTAAACATTTGGGCTCCTGTATTGAGTCCAAATATGAACCAAGGGTCTTCATTTCAACAAACTTGTATCTGACCCCCTATGGATGCTGTATACCAAATATCAAAAGATTCTGATCAGTAATTCTGGTGACATTAAAAAAAATTTTTTTGGCAAATATGCTAAGCATTTTTTCACCCAACACAACACCCTGACACAACTGATGGCAATTTTTTTTACCATTCCATTCTTCTGATCCTAAAGATGCTTCACACCAAATAACAGTTTTCTGTGGTTTGGGAAATATGGGAATTTGAAAATATTTCTAGTTTTAGCCCCTGGGGTTCCCACAGGAATACAGTAAAATTTATTTTGCATGGATCAAGTCCTTATGACTCAATAATACCACAAACCAAATTTGGTTCAAATTGGACCCTCAGTTCAAAAAACTAGAAATTTTGGGTGGAGTCCAAAAATCTCACCCCTCCCATTACAAAGGCAAATATTGCTCCATGTACTTCATTTGTACAAACTTGATTCTACACATCAAAAGGAAGCTCCATACCAAATATCAAGTCATTGCACCCAATGGTTCATAAGATTTAAAAAAAAAATTGGAGCCTTTTCCCCATCCTCTCTCTTTGGGGCTGGGTATGTTGATTTGAACAAGAACAAAATGTGATGTCAGAACAAGCAATCACATCAACTTTAACTAAAATGGGTTCAGCGGTTTGGGAGGAGCATTTGCAAACACCATGTTCATGGACAACAGACGAATATGGACTCATCCAATTGATGTCATTGAACTGACATGGAATATACCATCAGGGTTGAAAGGGTAATGCCTTAACCTAACATCCATACCCACCAGTGCTATTCACAAACAAGAGGCCCCACAGGGCCTGAAGCGCTCATCTTGAACAGAACACAATATAAACAATGTCCAAGAATGAGTCTACATTAAGCAATCAATCTTCATAGGATACACTGTCAATCCTTGAGTCCATCAGGAGTGACAATGAAAGTGTCAATGACACTGTAGCTCAACTTGTTAAGACATGTACATGTATAGTATGTGACACAGCAATGACAAACATCTAGGTAATGACCTGGTAACAAACATACATGTAAAGTATTGTAACGGTCTGTACATAAATACTATGTATAGGTAAAGTATTGTAAAGGTGGGTGACAGTCAGATGCTAAACTAGAAAAAAATCTTATGAGTCCCAGAGTGGGTCTGACTGAACCCCAAAATATTTGTTCTCATAGCACAGTGATAACAAAGGCACCCCCAAAACACACTCGTTCCTGTCTCAAGGTGATAATAAAGGTACCCAAGATGTTTCGTGAAGATCAGTTTATAAATACGAACTGTATAGAAGTTGTGACAAAAAACTGATTGGACCTAATTTCGGCCATCTTGAATTTTGGACCGCACCCAGAAACACTTGTTCTCGTCCCAAGGTGATAACAAAGGTACCCAAGAAGTTTTGTGAAGATCGGTTGATAAATACAGCCTCTAGCCCGAGCCGTATTGACATGTGCACTTACTGTGTACAAGTAGCACTGAATAAATCAAAAGTCCATCTAATTTGCATAATTTCTGCATGAGAAAAAACCCGTACTATAAGTGATGTATTCCATGTTACTAAACATTCATACGAAAATTTATTCAAATCAGTACTTTCATACAGAAGTTCTGTACAAAAGACTGATTGCACTAATTTTGGTACAAAATGGCTGCTGGTGGCCATCTTGAATTTCGGTCCACACCCAAAAACACTCGTTCTCATCCCACGGTGATAACAAAGGTACCCAAGAAGTTTCGTAAAGATCGGTTCATAAATACGGCCTCTAGCCTGAGCTGTATAGAAGTTGTGTACAAAAAACTGATTATAACTAATTTCGGTACAAAATGGCCACTGGCAGCCATCTTGAATTTTGGACCGCACCCATAAACACTCGTTCTCATCCCAAGGTGATAACAAAGGTACCCAAGACATTTCGTGAAGATCGGTTGATAAATACAGACTCTAGCCCGAGCCGTATTGACATGTGTACTTATTGTGTGTAAGTAGCACTGAAAAAATCAAAGTTCATCTAATTTGAATAATTTCTGCACGAGAAAAAAGCCCGTATTATATGTGATGTATCCCATGGTACTAAACATTCACACAAAAAATTATTCAAATCAGCGCTTTCATATGGAAGTTCTGTGCAAAAATCTGATTGCACCTAATTTTGTACAAAATGGCTGCCATCAGGCCATCTTGAATTTCGGACCAGACCCCAAAACACTCGTTCTCATCCCACGGTGATGCCAAAGGTACCCAAGAAGTTTCGTAAAGATCGGTTATTAAATACGGCCTCTAGCCCGGGCCGTACTGGCATTTGCACTTACAGTGCTGAAAGAAACACTGAATACATCAAAGTTAGTCTAATTTGCATAATTTACGCACGAGAAAAAAACCCGTATTATATGTGATGTATCCCATGGTACTAAACATTCATACAAAAAATTATTCAAATCAGAGCTTTCATATGGAAGTTCTGCGCAAAAATCTGATTGCACCTAATTTTGTTCAAAATGGCTGCCAGCGGTCAACTTGAATTTCGGATCGGACCCCAAAACACTCTTTCTCGTCCCACGATCATAACAAAGGTACCCAAGAAGTTTCGTAAATATCGGTTCATAAATACGGCCTCTAACCCGAGCCGTATTGAATTGTTGATGGACAGACGGACGACTGGCCATGGCATAAGCTCAAATTTGGCTTTGCCAAAGTTGAGCTAAAAATAATCCGGGCATCATGCCTTTTCGTCAGTTGATCATAATGGAAAATGTAGAACTCCCCTACGAAGCCCCTTGATACAACAACCTATGTGGATTAATCTTAGTTACACACCTCAAGAGGGTATTGAATACAAAATTTTTAATTCGTCTGCTACATGGCCAATTCCAGCTCCCATAGGGAGCCCAAATATTAACCCAGGCTCTTGATTTGAACACAGTTGAATCTGACTTCCCTAGAGATGTTGTGTACCAAATATGAAAGCATTCTGACTGTTGGATATGAAGGAGAGAAATTTTAAAGAAATTTCTTCATATTGCACTACATTAAAATTTGGGCTACCATAGTGAGCCCAAATATTAACCTATGGATCCAATTTGAACGAACTTGAATCTGCCCCCCTAGAGATGTTGTATACCAGATATGGAAGCATTCTGACTAGTGGATGTGAAGAAGATTTTTGAAGAAATTCCCTCATATCGTACTAAGTTAAATTTCAGGTTCCCTTATGGAGCCCAAATATTAACCCAGGCACTCAAATTGAACAAACTTGAATCTGACTCCCCTAGAGATGTCGTATACCATATATGAAAGCATTCCGACTGGTGGATCTGAAGAAGAAGATTTTTAAAGAAATTTCCTCATATTGCACTAATTAAAAGTTTGGGCTACCATAGCGAACCCAACTATATACCTAGGGATCTGATTTGAACAAACTTGAATCTGATCCCCCAGAGATGTTGCATACCAAATATGAAAGCATTCTGACTAGTGGATCTGAAGAAGATGATTTTTTAAAATTATCCCCCATACTGAACAAAGTTAAAATTTGGGCTTCCGTAGGAAGCCCAAATATTAACCTAGGGACTTGGTTTGAAGAATATTGAATCTGACCCTCATAACAATGATGTATACCAAACATTAAAAGATTCTGACTGGTGGTTCTGAAGAAGAGTATTTTTAAAGAATATTCCCCATATTACCCTATGTTAAAAATTCGGGCTCCTGTATTGAGCCCAAATATGAACCAATGGGCTTTATTTTAACAAAATTGTATCTGACCCCCCCCTCCCTTCCTCCCCCCCCCCCCCCCTATGAATGCTGTATACCGAATATCAAAAGATTCTGATGATTGGTTCTAGAGAAAAAATTTTTTAAGATTTTTGCAAATATGCTGACTCAGCATTTTTTTGATGCCCATTACAGAACACCGATGACAATTTTTTTTACCATTCAATTCTACTGGTCCTAAGGATACTTCATACTAAATAACAGCTCTCTGTTCCGTGTGGTTTGGGAAATATGGGCGTTTGAAAATATTTCTATTTTTAGCTCCCAGGGTTCCCATGGGGATGCTGGAATTTTTTTTGCATGAGTCAAGTACTTATGACCCAATAATACCACAAATTTGGTTCAAACTGGACCATCAGTTCAGAAAATAGAAATTTTGAGCAGGGCCAAAAATCTTACCCTTCCCATTACAAAGCCAAATATTGCTTCACAAACTTCGTTTGAACAAACTTGATTCTAACCTCAAAAGGAAGCTCCATAGCAAATATCAAGTCATTGTGCACACTGGTTCATGAGAAGAAGATTTTAAAAATATTTTGGAGCATTTTCCCCCACTCCCTCCCTATGGGGCTGAGCATGCTGAGTTGATCAAAAATTCAATGCTCCTTCGGGACCATCACTCACACAAACTTTCACTTGATTTGGCACAGTGGCTTTGGAGGAGAAGACCAAAACATGGTGTTCATGGACGACGGACGGACGGAGAGCGATGAGATTAGCTCAGCTTGATCTAAAAACTGCCATTCAAATTATTTTTTAAACAATTTTTGCATCAAAACACCGCTTATGGCCCTTGTTAGGAATGATTTTGTCAAGCTCATTCCAATGAGGAACTATCAGCTGTTTTTGAGGCAAAAAGTAAATTTGTTTGTTTGTTTGATTTTAAAGAAACTTTTTTTGCATGTGTCATTGGCTATATTTATTATTCATTGGTGTTTGAGGTTATTTCAAGATCTATGGCTATATCATGACTGCAACTCACGTATGAAGTCAAGTTACCAAATTGTTTATTCCTATTCTGTACAGAGGATTTCATCCCCAGATATTGGTTACAGAGTTCTGTTTACCAGTAATTTATTTATTTATTGGTGTTTGAGGTCACATATTTCTGCACAATGGCTAATAATGACTATGACAGTTTTACAGGTGGAGGAAGCCGGAGTACCCAGAGAGAACCACCAAGCAACTGTCAGCTCCCCAGCATACTAACTGCATACAAGCAGGGTTAGCATTGATTGAAGACAAGTGCACCATCGACGTGCAGCACACCTTAATACACAATGCCCCCACATGGGCAATGGGGGTGAAGTGTCTGCCCAAGGACACAACATGGTTGCCATAGGTGGGATTCGAACCAAGGACCTCGCAGCTTGCAGCCCACACCTCCACCTATTGATCCACCGCACCCCCTGTTTACCAGTAAAACAGAATGTTTACCCCAGTAAACAAGTACTGATTCGCTTCCCAGGGTTCCCACAGAAAATGCATTGCAGTTGTGTCAGGCAAAGAGTTGGCAAATTGATTATAGGGCATTATACACTTAAACTTTCAGCTGAGTCATTGGTTACTTGTTTAAGGCTATACAACATCAGACGTGATGCAACCATTGTGATAAAGTTAGGATTAACTGGTAGAGTGCTAGAAGCCCATATATGGGCTTTACCCTTAAGTGCAGTTTCCGTAATGTAAAGGCTTAACCCTTTGAACATGAGTGGCCCTTTTTCTGGCCAGGAACATGATACGACATAACGTCATTAAATAGGATGGCTGCTCAGTAAATGTGTAGGGTAGACCAATCAATATTTTCAATGTGCAGCCCCGAGGTCTACCCCAAATAATGAATATGGACTCTTCCAAGTGCTTCCATTGAACTGGCATGGAAAATACCACTAGAGTTCAAAGGCTTAATATTCAGTGGATATGCTTCATATTACCTCTGAAGTAAAATTATTTAGTTAGTACAGACTTGCCTTGTTACAATTTATGTGAGTGCGCCCACAGGCACTCTCCCATAAATTGTAACAAAGCAAAGACATGAGAACAAATTTGGGTGTCCCAAAAATTTTGAGCACTCTACCAGATAACACTTATGTGTTATTTGCATTTTGGGTCTTGCCACTGAGCAAAGACAAAACATGCTTTAATCAAATCCGATGTACAAGAAGAATCCTGCAATGAGGAAATAATTCAAAGATGCCACAAATCATTGTGAGGTGCGTTGTATAGAAGATCTATGTATTCTTACCCTTCCGATGAAATGGTCTTCGAAGCTGTATGAAGCTGAAATTGCCAGGATTACTGCAGATATCTATTTATTTATTGTGTTTAAGGTCACATATTTCTGCAGAATGGCTAATCGTGACCACAACATGCATACAAAGTCAAGGCCATCCAATTACTTATATCCAAGTTGCTCATTTTAGGGGACTTCCACCTCAAGCATTGGTGACTGGATCCTATTTTACCAGTAAAACAGAGTTTGTTTACCACAGTAAATGAACATTGCTTCACTTCCCGGGTTTGCATGGGGAATAGCGGATATCTTAAGAATTTTATGTGCAATATAATTTTTCAATGACAGAAGGAAAGTTGACATGCTTATTGCATTCTAATTTTCAGGTGGTCGAGATGGGAATAGTCACAATGATGAAGGTGTGTTAGATTGGACAAACTCGACTCTTGGGGCAAAAATAGTCACCAGTGTCTCTAAGCCCACAAGTTGTCATTTCAGCTAGTTATAATCAGTTATTTCATGTTTCAGTTTGCATTTCTGTTTCACTGTTGTCATTCATTTTTGTGATAAATTCTAAGCCCAAAATGCATTCTTCAAGAATATAAATTTTACACTTTGAAACAAAATCACTTACCCTTTACCTAACATGACTATAGGATGATACTTTCAAAAAAATCTTCTTGAATCATAATTTTTTTTCATTTTTTTCCTAAAAATATAGCTTTGAAACGTTCAAAATTGTCATCGAATATCGAGCATAGAAATTGTAGATTAATAGAGTTAACACTTTAACCCCCTAGAGCCTAAAAATTTTTAATACCTTCTTACTACACACTGACAGTCTACAACTCAAGGCTTTGTAGTTATTTTAGGAAAGTCTTAGCTGCCTCTTGGCTGACTAGGTAGGCAGCCAATACCTGCCTAAAACAACTGCCAAGGTCGTTAGAATATAACTTGCAAGTTAACCCAGAGACTACATACAGGTGCACCTCGTTCTGTTCCAGTACAAGTGATCAAAGTTGGAATTAGGCCCTTAACTGGTAGAGTGCTGGAAGCCCATATATGGGCTTTACTCTGAAGTGTCAGTACCAGCACTTAAAGGCTTCACATTTTGTGGATGTTGTTCATACCACCTTTGAAGTGAAATTATTTAGATGGTTAGGATTTGCCTTGTTACAATTTATGGGAGAGTGCCTATTGGCACTCTCCCATAAATTGTAACTAGGCAAACGTATGTGAACAAATTTTGATGACCACAAATAATTCAGCACTCTACCAGTCAAGACTAAACTAATCTAACAGCCATATTTTGCCAGTGCCATTCACCAAAAAAACATTCAAATTTTAAAAAAAAATATTAAGATTTGAATTGCAATTTTGTGAATAATTCTGGTTGGATATGACCATAACATTAGTGAAGGGTTAATAGAAACTCACAGCATCACTCACAATACTTGCGGCATATAACAATAATAGCCTTGGGCGAGAATAAGATGCACATAATTATCAATAAATCAAATTTTTTGGATGGGACATCTGAAAACATTTTTATACATTTTAAGTTTAATACTTCTTGTTAAAGAAAGAAAAAATAACAGAAAAAAACTCAAATGAACAAAAAACAAACATATCTTATAGCAAAATTTTCTTCAGCAAAACAATCAATAATGTACACAAAACATACATACTTGAGACTCAAATAATCATTAAAAAGACTGGTCCTCACTCGGTGAGTTTGTGTAGTTTTCATTAAGCAGTGTATGGACGGAATTGTAACTACCTTATGAGCACTGATTTTATTTTGAACCTAAAGCATTAGAAAGTAAAATATTTAACAGCAAAATCTTCCAGAATTCATCAGACCAACAGGTACAGTTCAGCTGCCATGGCCTGGTCATAATCCATGTGTGGGAATGATGTCTGCGCATGCATTTACCAGGTAATAAAAATTGTAATCAGCAAAATTTTAATTAATGAAACACTTAATTAAATTTTTTATGATTATTCCTATAATTAGTGTTTGGAATCTAATATTACTGCATCTATGTAAATAGTGCCCACCCATGGAAAATGACCAGTCCACGGTGACCGTAATGTACTGTGGAACCATGTTAACTGAACAAGGGTTATACAAAGCATAGGTCACTGCCCCAACCCATAGGCATGTTTGAAGTAGCCTTAAAGGTATTGTGGGACAGAAAATTTTTCTAAGTCGAAAGAATAAAAAAGGCCCATAACTCTGGGAAAAAGTTAAAAAATTTATAGTAATTTATATATTTTTTATACTTACCAATGACCCAGACTTAGCTGGTGCTAACTCCAACAAAACCAGGGCCAAACACAAATTTTGCCCCCCAATCCCCAAAATTTGCATCCAAAACAAAAAGAAATCATGTCCTAAAGGACCTCCATAGTACGCCTCTACTGCGCATGCGCAGTGACGCAGTCGTCCCGAAATTGGCGCCAATTATCATTCTTACTGGCAGTGCCTGGTCAGCGCTATGTACTCAGCGGGGAGGCAAGAGTTCCCAACTCCAGGGAGGGCCATCCCCGCCTGGGTCATTGGTAAGTATAAAAAATATATAAATTACTATAAATTTTTTAACATTTTTATACTGTACCAATGACCCAGACTTAGCTGAATAGTAAACAGGCTGGAGGGCCTAGGACATAGAGGAAAATTCAATAAGCTCAATTATATAGAAAAGAGGTAACCCCTTAAGGAGAAAAGGAGTATTAGGCTTTACATGTATCTTTCTTATTTAATATTAAATTAGAAAGATACACTACCCTTAATAATTGAGCACAATAACATTCATGTTCTCTATTAACATCCAGTATAACCCTTATACTAATTATATTTAAAGCAAGCCAATAAATAAAGTAGTCCAGAGAATTGAGACTCTTTATAATCATTTAAAAGTGTCCGAGTATTGTATATTAAAGCCCGTTTGACACTTGACATATACAAATGCTTCACACCGAGCTACACTTTAAAAATAAGACATGAATGAATTAAAACATTAATATTACACTTTAAAACCATCCCGGAAGCGACTCAGAAATACTGACTTGGAGGAGGCATTCCCTTGCTTTTCACTATAAAGCAGGTGACCTAAGGGAACACCCGCCCCCCCCCCCCCCCCCCCCTTCCCCTTGCCCTGGGTCAAATAGCCCAGAGCGAAGAGGGCAGCCGGACGGAGTCACTGCCGGAACAGAAAGCCTGCATAACTATAGTTGCAACTGTTTAGTGGACGACATTCTGAGCAACAGATAACGGACCTAAACAATGCAGGTCTCCAGAAATGGACTCAATATTTCTGAGATAAAAAATTCGTAAATGTGGATGGCTGAGACCAATAAGCAGCCTTCATTAAATCTGTAATAGCAACACTATTAGCATAAGCCCAGGAAGTAGAAAGAGCTCTTACTTCATGAGCAGAAATCTTAAGCACAGACTGCTGAGAAGAAGATAAATCTTCATAAGCAGTACGGATAGTTAACTGAATCCATCTAGCAATAGAATGGACTGAAATGTCCTTTCTATTAGGCATCAAAGACAGAAAGAAACGTTTCCGTCCTTTTCTGATAAACTGAGATCTCTGTTTATAGATACGTAGTGCTCTAACAGGACAGAGTAAAGGCCTACGCCCGTCTGAAGACGGAAGAGCCTTAATAACAATAGGTTCCGGATATTTATTAGGAGCCTGATTCTTAGCTAAAAAACCCACATTAGTAGTGAAGGTGATAGTGTTCCCAACACTACGATAATGAGAATCATCCACCGATAGTGCATGAAGCTCACTGACTCTTCTGGCAGAAGAGAAAGCTAAGAGAAAAGCTGTCTTATAAGATAAGAATTTGAAATCTACTGTCCCAAGAGGTTCAAATGGCTTTTCCTTCAATTTAAGGAGAACCCAAGCTAAATTCCACTTAGGAATTAATCTAAGAGTTCTGGGTCTATTTATCGAAAAGTTTCTAACCAATTTCGATAAAGAGACATTAGATCCAATTTGTAAACTATCATGATGTGCATAGGTATCAGATAACATAGATCTATAACCCTTTATAGTAACAGGCTGCAGTTTGATTTCGTCAAACAAGTATACTAGAAAGTTTGCAATGTCTGGTATAGAGGGATCAAATATATCTACAGAATGATCCCTACACCAACGACGAAAAACCTTCCACTTAGCCGCATAGTTTAGCGAAGAGGAGGTCCTCCTACAGTTAGAAATCGCGTCCACTGCTCGTCCTGTAAAGTGCTTGCCATGCAAGAAGGACCGCACAACGGAAAAACGTGAAGGTTGAGACCTTGCGGGTTGTGATGGAGTTGGCGCGATTTCCCCTGCGAAAGAAGATCCTCTCGTGGAGGAAGCTTCCGCGGTAGGTCCCACAACAGACACCTGAGTAGATTTATCCACGGTCTCTGTGGCGACAGAGATGCTACCAACAGAATCTTGCATTGAGATTGTTTTATCTTTAGCAATACTTGTTGAATTAACGGCGCTGGAGGATACGCATATCCTATCATTCCGTCCCAAGGGATCGACAGAGCATCTACTGCAAATGCTCTTGGATCCGGACACGGAGACACATACGTCTGCAACTGATTGTTGAGATGTGTCGCAAATAAGTCTATCATTGGCCGTTCCCATTGGTAGCAAATCTGATTGAATACTTGTTTGTTGAGAGTCCACTCCGACGGCAACAAGCGACCCTTTCGTGAAAGGGAGTCTGCTAGCACATTCAGATGACCCGGTATGTGACGGACCGAAAGAAGAACGTGATGTTCTAACGCAAACAGAAGGATTCTTTCCGTTAGATTGAACAACGGAACTGAATGAGTGCCTCCCTGATTCCGTATATACGCCACTACTGTCGTATTGTCGGATAGGATTTGGACATGAGCATCGTGAATAATGTCCATCCAGTGACGTAACGCAAGCCAAATTGACATCATTTCCTTGATGTTCATGTGCTTGCACAGGAATTGCGGATCCCAAAGACCCTGGCATCTCGAATCCGTTGGGATTAATGATGCACCCCAACCTGTTTGACTGGCATCCGTCATAATGGTAAAACTCGGATCCGGCAACTGCAGCGGAACTCCTTGAGTTAACCACTGAATGTTTGCCCAAGTCTGAATCTCTTGTTTCACTTGATCTGACAAGAGAACGTCTACATCGAGCGAATGAATTTTCACACTCCAATTCTGAGTCAGGAAAATTTGAAGAGGACGTGTGCGTAGCCGCCCCATCGGAATGAGATCCGCGGCGGCTCCGCACAGACCTATCAGTCTCATAAATTCTCTCGCCGTGACTTTGTCTGCGTGCAGACAATAGCGAGCGTAACAACTGACTAATTTCGCTCTGGTTAACGGCAGACGAACGAGATTGATGTGCGTCTCGAAGCTCATTCCCAGATGAGTGAATGACTTGGACGGCACCAGATCCGACTTCTCCTCGTTTACTATAAAACCGAGATGTCGGAGCAATAGAAGAAGATTCTGAACATCGTTCTGAAGCGTTAACTCGTTGCCGTACCTCTGAAGAATGTCGTCCAGGTAGGCCGACGTTACCGCAGACGAATGAGCTCGGAAGTAGATCATTACCGAGTTCATTACCCGAGTGAAAGCCCAGGGTGCTAGATTCAATCCGAAGCACATCGCCCGGAATTGATACACCACTCCTAGGACTGCGAAGCGTAGATACTTTCGGAATGTCGGATGTACCATGACGTGAAAGTACGCATCTTTGAGATCTATGCTCGTTGCATAATCGTTCACCCGAATACTCGCTCTGACCGATCGAATCGTCTCATATAAAACTTCGGAGCGACGATCAGCTTGTTTATCCAGCTCAAATCTATGACTGGACGGAACGAGCCGTCTGGTTTCGGAACCAGAAACAGATGGCTGTAGAATCCCAGAGATTCCTGGTTTTCTACGACCTCTACCGCGTTCTTCATTAAAAGAGACTGCACCTCTGATAACAGAGCGTCTCTTTTCTGTGGATTTGACGGAAGATGAGTCCACTTTGGACTTCGAGTTAATGGAGGCTTTCGTTTGAAGGATATCTTTAGACCTTCCGAAGTCACTCCTCTCACCCAAGGGTCGTCCGTAATCGACGCCCACTCTTGTGAAAAACTCGACAACCTTCGGCCAACCGGAACGTGATAGAGGTTTAAGCCATCACCTCCTGGACCTGCGAGGCCTGCGGTAGGAGAAACCACGTCTTCCACGACCCGCACCTCGCCTCGTCGACCTCGGGGCGTCCGACCGATTGTCCCGGCCTGAAGGACGTCCCGAACGAGAGTCGCTATCCTGACGGTCTCTCGAATAAGACCAAGAGGACGCACCGGAACCTCTATAGGAACCTCTCTTGGGCGCATTAGACCCAGAAGTGCCTGTCTTATTCGTGTCTGCTGTATCCGACTTTTTAGGAGCCGATCTGAACAACAGAGAATCATTAGCTTTCTTTTTAATTTTATCATAAATAGCGGAAAGCTTGCCGTCAAAGAGAAGTTCTCCTGAGACCGAAGCGACTCTAAGAGAGTTCTTCACCTTAGAATCCACTAGTGTGGATGTAGCTAGGGCTGCGTCACGTCTAACCAACTCCAGATTTGCCACTGAAAGGGCGGAGTTACACGTGGAATAAGCTACTGCCCTTGAAAGAAGTCTTAAAGAGGATTGTATATCCTGAAACTCTTCCCCTTGAAGGCGCAGTGATAACGCCTTAGTAAGGTGATCTGCGTAAGATAAGGCATCTAAATTGGCTCTGTTAGACGCAATAGCTGTTTCCAACACCGCGGTTGGAATAGAAGCTGACGACGGTAATGATAGCTCTAAGTCTTCCGCCTCGTCGTCCATACGCAGAGGAACTCTCGGTATACCCTGTCCTGCCGTATCGAATTTATTCCTTGCATTAATGAAAGGCAGGTTAAGAGTATTTGCGGACAAGAAACCTGCTTTCCCCGTCCTGGAAGCAAGTTTAAAAATAGCGTCGTTCAATAATTCAAATGTTCTTGCAACATTATTGGACTGCGACGGAAACTCGGGAGCGATGTCCCTGAACCGCTCAAAAAATTCAGAGTCCAATGACGCTGTAATTCTCTTGTCTGGAAGCGGAGCAGTCTGGCCCGACGGAACAACTTGAGGGAGAAAGTGCCGGATGAAGTCCACGGCAGCTTTATGTTGTTCCGAAAGGGATAGCTCCAATTCATCCGTATCCCTTTCACCATCCGGTCGGACCTCCCGATGTTCCCGGTCGTCCGCCCCCGATGCTTCGGCGGAGCGTACCGACCCAGCGCCGTCGGATAATTCTCGGTCCGACACCGTTCCTGTCGGCTGCTGGGATGCTGCGATAAGCTGTGCTATCTGCACAAGAATGTCCGACGTCGAGACCTGCGGAGGCGCAGTCTTTCGCTGCTTCGCCGAGGGCAGCTCCGCATCAGATGGCTCCCGCATACTTTTCCTATGCGAACGTCCGGAGTCCATCGGTCTCGAATCCCTGGCTGCCGGATGGTGTGACCTGGTCGCCGAAGAATCCTTCAACGGCGAAGCTGGTAAAATATCGGCGGTCACGCAGCCAAGGTGCGGTCGTGTGCGCTGACGAGAAGAGGAAGCCTTAACAGTCTCTGCGGACTGCTTATACAACGGAGCGTCCCGAGCGACGGACGTATGCTCCGCTAAAGACACATTTTGTACCACAACATCTGGTCCCAGATGTTGTTGTACGAGAGAGGGACCTCTCTCGCTCGCGGCCCGGCTGGACCTGGACGAGCTAGGAACCGGACTAAAAGGCTTCCTCCGTTCTCGTTTACTATCCGCCGTCACTGGGTGTGCATCTATTATGTTTATAGTGCTCGCATCACCCAAAATTTCCTCTTGGACCGCATCGGACGAACCCGGCTGCCGAACCATTCGGTGAATGGACGCTACACCGGGCGAGCTAGTGGACGACATTTGTCTAATCTCCATGAGCACTTTTGCCGCTAGGTCTGAATTCATTTGTGACGACGGACGCACACTTGAAGAAGATAACATGGAAACATCACCCTGTTCTGGTTCCTCTGAAATAGAAACTGAGAGAGTAGAGAGACCTTGTGGAGAAAGAGCCGGCATCGCTCTTTCTCCAGAAACAACATATCGTGACACACGTTTCCAATGTTTCTCATCCCAATGTTCACATATAGGACAGGGATTAATGCGAGAACACTGACTACAATTAATACAATGATCATGAAAGTCAGAGGAAGATTTCTTCCTATTACAATTTGAACAATGTCCCTTCATTGTGAAAGAACAACAATAAGTCCTAGTTACTCGCAAAAACCCCTGACACAAAGATACATAATAACATGATCCATTAATAAATGAAAAAACAATTGCAAAACAAAATAATTTTGAAAAAATATTTTTTCAGAAAAGCCCAAGTTGCTGAAAAGTAACGTTGAGCCCCGATGGATCCGATGGCCCCCCTCAAAAAAGGCTGTTGCCAATGAAAACAAACAGTGTAAACACACCAGAAAACATGACTCCAGGCACTGAAAAAACTGGCCCGGAATCAGTCATCAATTACACTCTATCTGATGCAAAACAGAGACTCCCAGGGGAGAATCTGTAGAACATCAGATGGAAGATGCAGAACACAAACGTTATACACCCATGGGTGAAAACGTAACTATGGGGAAAATAACAGAAAACATTCTGTAACCAAGCAACTCTCCCAGGAAATTTTAGAAATGAAACTTCTCAAAAATATGCCAAAAGCATGGGAGAACTGCCAGGGGGGACTTTAGAAGGCTAGGGGAGAGGAAACACTGAATAAGCAGTGCAACAATTAGCAAGAATGACAACAAGAGGCCCATGCCTCGAAAATAGGCAACTTAACATAATTTCATCAAAAAATTTTAAGTACAGCCCTGATTATTTTTTGCCACTTCTTTTTCCTCTCCTCCTTCTATCCTCCTTAGAATCACATTTTCTCCAAAAATTACGTGTCTGGCATCCTTTAAACTGAGATTTACAAGCACAAAGATCAGTGAGATGTTGACTGATGAAGGGCCAAACAGAGAATGATATTTGGCGCCAATTTCGGGATGACTGCGTCACTGCGCATGCGCAGTAGAGGCGTACTATGGAGGTCCTTTAGGACATGATTTCTTTTTGTTTTGGATGCAAATTTTGGGGATTGGGGGGCAAAATTCGTGTTTGGCCCTGGTTTTGTTGGAGTTAGCACCAGTTAAGTCTGGGTCATTGGTACAGTATAAAAATTTATTGGATGGAACCCATTCCTTGTGCATATCTGTTCCCCCATGTGGGTCTATCAGCATACCAAAGGAGATCCAAATCTGACATATGGCTTTGAAATTACAATCTAAAACGTTTGTATGGTCAGACAGATGAATTAGCAGATGGATGGACAGATGGACAGAGGTCTTCACTAGATACCCCTCAATCCTCCTTTGGAGGTTGGGGCATAATAACCACTTAGCCAGTGAAAGTTATTCAGTGAACAGGAGTATTCAATTAACAGGGTCTGGCCAGTTTCCAGTATTCTAGAGATAAAATAAGCATTTTTTATATTATCTTGTTTGACAGAGCATGAACGAAAACCAGCATTAACTCACAACAGTGATGGGTCAACATAGTGTAGTGAGTTGAAACAGCTGACATTCTGGTGATGCTAATTTTGAAATGATTTTTTTCAATGACATCATTTGGGGTGTGGGAGAAAAATCATCGTAGGGTGATGTGGAGCCAAGATATATCAACAGAAGTGAAGCAGGACGCACTGTTTATTTACAAAAAGCAGATGATAATGAAATAGTGGAGCAATTATTAAATATTCAAATGGAGATGATCACTTGTTAATTGAATACTCATGTTAATTGAATAATTTTCAGTCGCAAAGTGGCTATTCACTTAACAGGGTTCCAATGTACCTCGATCAGGGTACCCACACAAATCTATAAAAAATGTCCTTGACACTCCCTGACAAATATATACTTTCCAATGCCCACTTTTAACCCTGTTCTGGCTTGTGCTTCCGACATGAGGTGATCCTGGCTGTTGAAAGTGACATTAAACCCCAATAAATAAATTCTGGCATTTTTAAATTTTGCTTTCAAAACATAACTTATGACCACTTATTGCAATGATATCACTGAGCTTATTCCAAGGAGGGGTAAAAAGCTACATTTGGAGGAAAAGTGATGAGAAGCTCTGTCAAACAAGATATAAAGTAATAAATACTCAGTTTATCACCAGATTGGGGGCACGGTGGCGTTGCGGTAACCAGTTCTCGTCAAATCACCGAAGTTAAGCAACGTCAAGCCCGATTAGTCCTTGGATGGGTGACCATCTGAGCGATCGTTTCGGACTCCGCGTTGTGTCCTTGGGCAAGGCACTTCACCCCGATTGTCAACATGGAGGCACAATGGCGCCGTGTACTAAGGTGTTCTGCACGTTGATGGTGTGCATGTCTTCAACCAATCTAACCCTGCCTGTGCTGCAGTGTGAAGTTACGATCTTGGGGAGCTGGCAGCTGCTCGTCGTTGCTCAGTGATTCTCTCTGGCTACTCCGGCTTCCTCCATCAGTAAAACTGTCACCGACACGATATGACCTTGGCTGTTAATGTGTCGTTAAACCCTATTAAATAAATAAATATCACCAGATTACACAACTAGAGGGGGTACTCCGTGGCTCACCAACAGGTGGCCAATGTAAACGGGTGGCTGGAGTAAAAAAAAAAGTTCAAAACCTGCACACAAAAGTCCAAAATTAAAGAAAATAAGCAGCTAAAGAGTTAAATAATATAATAATAACCCCTAAGAAGCATGGAGATATGCTGCAAGGTAAATCTCCACTTGGGAGAAAGGAAAAAAAAAACATCAAAACCTGCACGCAAACATCAAAATTAAGTCTAAAATTTGATTCAAAGAGTTAAAATTAAGACAAAATACCCTGGAAAAGAGTTAAATGTTATAGTGAACCACCATAGCAATATGCAGAAACTCTACACTTGGAAGAAAGGAAAAAAAAAAAACCATGAAAACCTGCACGCAAACGTCAAAATAAGTCTAAAAATCTATTCAAAGGGTTAACATTTTTTTAAAAATGCACTGGAAAGATATCAATGTTATAATAACCACCACTGCAATATGCAGTGAGGTCAACCTCATTTGAAATTGTTTTTTTTTATCACAACCTGTACATAAAAGTAAGAAACTGTAAGCCTAAGTCCGAAAGCTGTACATAAAAGTCCAAAATTGAAGTAATTCAGCAGGAAAAGGGTTAAATAATACAAACATAGCCCTAAGATGCATGTTTACATACAATAGAAAGCATGGACATATGCTGCAAGGTAAATCTCCACTTGGAAGAAAGGAAAAAAAAACATCAAAACCTGCACGCAAACATCAAAATAAGTCTAAAATTTGATTCAAAGGGTTAAAATTAAGACAAAATACCCTGGAAAAGAGTTAAATGTTATAGTGAACCACCATAGCAATATGCAGAAACTCTACACTTGGAAGAAAGGAAAAAAAAAAAAACCATGAAAACCTGCACACAAACGTCAAAATAAGTCTAAAAATCTATTCATAGGGTTAAAAATTTTTTAAAAATGCACTGGAAAGATATCAATGTTATAATAACCACCACTGCAATATGCAGTGAGGTCAACCTCACCTGAAATTGTTTTTTTTTTATCACAACCTGTACATAAAAGTAAGAAGCTGTAAGCCTAAGTCCGAAAGCTGTACATAAAAGTCCAAAATTTAAGTAATTCAGCAGGAAAAGGGTTAAATAATACAAACATAGCCCTAAGATGCATGTTTACATACAATAGAAAGCATGGACATATGCTGCAAGGTAAATCTCCACTTGAAAGAAAGGAAAAAAAAAACATCAAAACCTGCACGCAAACATCAAAATAAGTCTAAAATTTGATTCAAAGGGTTAAAATTACGACAAAATACCCTGGAAAAGAGTTAAATGTTATAGTGAACCACTATAGCAATATGCTGAAACTGAAAAAAAATTTGAAAAGCCAAAAAATCAAAACCTGTACACAAAAGTTCAAAATATTTGAGAGCGGACGCCGATGCCGACATGAGGGCTATGCCATAGGCTCACACAACTAACGTTGGTGAGCCAAAAATGAGCAAATTCCTGCCAACTGAATACTCATGTTAACCCTTTACTAAATGAATTGGCCGCATCCATCAAGCTTGTTCCATTGAGGGGTAACACAATATGATGATTTTGTAGAAATGTTAGGAAAGTTTAATTTATTTATTGTTTGGGGTTTAATGACACTTTTGGAAGCCAGGGACACCTCGTGTCGGAACAGTTTTATGGGTGGAGGAAGCTGGCATACCCAAAGAGAACCACCAAGCAATGGTGAGCTACTGTCAGACTCCCCAATGCACTAACTCCACAAAAGCAGGGTTAGCACTGTTGAAGACAAGTGCACCATTGATGTACAGTACGCCTTAGTACACAATGCCACGTGGGCAATTGGGATTAAGTGTCTTGCCCAATTACAAAACGTGGGTGGAATTCCAAGGAACTCTCAGCTTGCAGTCTGCATCTCTACCTACTGAGCCACCGCGCTACCTAATAATAATAATAATGTGATGTTAATGTCCAAAATACACCGCAGTGCTCTTGAACTTACATTATTACTCTGTATCATAGGAATGCACACCATTTGTTCATGACATTCTCAGCTCAACTCTACAGAACAAGCAGCCTGTGCTCCACAGATGGGCAGGCAAAGGCAAGCACCTCAACAGATCTCTATTTTACACCTAGGTACAGTGAGGATTGCATAGTATTGGTGAACATTCCCAACATTCACAGCTGGCATGGGATTCAATGTCGCAGAGTCACACACTCAAACTTCGCTAGTCGCACACAACTACGAGAAGCACCGGAACCAATCGCTCAGTGGTCACCCATCCATGGATTAACCAGGATTAATGTTTCAATTAACAGGGTTGTACCGTATTACCTTTTATTTTCTTCTGAATGAAGATAATATTCTATATTTGTAATTGTGAGGTTGAAGTTACATGTTTACTAACAAATATGGCCTCTCTTTCCCTTAAACTCATCCAATCCCAAACTTAAACCTTCTCATTTTTCATGTGACAAACAGTTGGACATCCATAGCAAACAGCATTAAACTATCCTAAAGTGGTAGAATCAGTAAGTCTGGGTTCATTTAAAATATGGAACATCCTGATCCTGAACGTTGTCCGAAATGAAACTCTGAAATTAATTATCTTTGCTTTTGCTGAGGAATGCCATGTATGTGCATCAACGCTGGTGAACTGCCAGCATATTACACATAGCATTCATTGGTAATTGATTCAGTAATGGGTACTGAATAATGTCCCCAATGCACGTTGGTATGTACCCAGCCTCTGAGTAGTCATAATAGCTTGGTACAGTTGTGGTCTGTGTGGCAAGCATTAAGTTACCAGGCACTGGAAATCGAAAGTAGTGGTTAATGATTAATTAAACAAAGACTTATCCCATTCACCTTGATATCCAATGCATTTCAACAACTAAAACACAGAAGTAAATATTGAAGATCTTTGATAGATATTCAGTACCGATTATCAAATCGAATATTGTGATTAAATCAAATATTTCGAATACCGAATATTTGTAGAGGCCTAGTCTTGACTTCCTGTATAGGTAGGCAAGACTTCCCTAGAAAAAACTGAAAAGGTACTTGGAATGTCCATTGCAAGTTTACCCAAAGACTGCATGCAAGGTCAGCAGCTTTGTTGCAGTAAAAAGTGATAAAATTTGGAATTAATCAGGCCTCTAAGGGTTAAGAACCTGGAGAACTATCCACATATGTTTTTCAAATTTTGCACCACAAAGTCTACTGGCATGACCATGCTCTGTCATAAAGTCTTGGGGTGCCTCTACTGGCAGCCAGGTCGTGAATGAAAATCACAACCAGAGTAATTCAACCATAACACTGAATGCCTTATTAAGACTCCTTATGGCGGCCACAAAGTAAACCCGGTCCGATAAGACCCCTTAAGAATTTATATTTATTCATTTATCAGTGTTTAACCCCTAGCACTTTGGTAGTGTAACAGAATTTCTCCCAACACTCTGTTTTTCTCTTGTTTAACTAAGAATTTAACCAATTGTATCTTGTTTGACAGAGCTCAGTGAGCTCTGTCCAACAAGGTATATTTGGTTAAATATCAAACTGCACCATGGGAAATATTCGCTGCTGAAGTTGCATGAGTGTGCAGAGTGTTACGATTACTTTCTGCATCTATGCTTATATCAGGTCAGCAATGCATGGATAAAGTCAGATTCAGCCAATTGTTCGCACCTTATTCTGCCCACTTTAGAGGATCTCCACTCCAGGTATTGGTTACCAGATCCCACTTCACCAGAAAACCAGAGGTTATGTACCACTGTAAATAAGCACTCCCCAGAAATCCCACAATCCCCCTCTTAACTGGTAGAGTACTAAATTATTTTAGGCTATCAAAATTTATTCACAAGTCATTGCCTTGTTCCATTCTATGGGAGAGTGCCTTTAGGCACTCTCCCATAAATTGTAACATGGCAAGTCCTTACAGACTAAAAGATTTTGCTTTGGTGATTAAACAAATCACACACTAAGAATATGAAGCCTTTAACCCTTCACCTAACGTAACGGCCAAAACTGGCCAGTGCTATTCACAATAATTGCCAATTAATTTTCATTATTTTTTTCATTTTTTGTCTCAAAAACATAAGTTATGACCCCTCTTTGGAACGATCTCATTGAGCTCATTCCAATGAGGGGTCATAACCTATGTTTCTGAGGAAAAAACAAAAAATAATTATTTATTCAAGAATTTTATTTGCAAGTGTCGACGGCTTTTCATGTTAGGTAAAGGGTTACCTTGCAGTGCCTGCATTTGAGAATGAAGCTTAAATATGGGCTTCCAGCACTCAACCAATTAAGACTAAAGTATTTGTCCACATTTCTACCCCAAAAAGTGATCAAATACCAATGTGCTATGTTTATACAATATTTTACATTCTAGGTGTACTTTTTTACATGCTAGGAAAGCTTGCCTCAATGTCAAAAATTCACTGTGATTAATTTTTACATGAATCTGGAATTTGTCAGCAGAGTTTTATTTCTTTAGATGTGTAAAAACAAAATCAATGTCTGATAAACGATAACAAAAAAATAAACGAAATGAACATAAATTTTTCCCAAAATACATAATCTCAATATACAATCTGAATATATATTACATGATATATATATACAATTTATACGCACCCTCACACACTCTCACATGGATTTCAGATCTAGAAGAGTCTAAAAATATATATTCACTAACAATACTAATTTTGCTGATTTTTATGCTGGTGAGATTATCATTTGGCACATCATATTCAAGTTAACTCATCACCTAACAACTAATCCAAATATACCAGGGATTCTTGTGCGCTTCTTTTGGAAAGTGTCCGGGACCCATACCATTGGAAAATGTGCATCATGAGAACATCAACTGGGGATTTTTTAGGAGGTAAAGAAACATACAAAAATTAAGGAATTTTACATTTGAATTGAACAGAGATCATAAACATCGATACCTAAGCAACTGCATGTATACTACAAGTAAATTTGTAACAAACAGATACATGGAATCATGTTTATCTCATGCCGTCTCTGCTGTTTCTATCAGACTGGTGGCCTTACTCTCAAAGAAAAACAAGTTATTTGCCTTTGAAAACAGACAGAGCTTTGTTAGGTTATCAATTTAAATTTAACCCTTTACCTAACGTAACGGCCAAAACCGGCCAGTGCTATTCTAAAAAATCGCCAATTAATTTTCATTATTTTTTGTCTCAAAAACATAGGTTATGACCCTCGTTGGAACGAGCTCATCGAGCTCGTTCCAACGAGGGGTCATAATCTATGTTTTTGAGACAAAAAATGAAAAAAATTAGTTATTCAAGAATTTTTTTTGCAAGTGTCGTCTGCTTTTCATGTTAGGTAAAGGGTTAATGCACAATTGGTGTCCTGAACTGGGTGGTCAAAAGGCCTCAGAAAGCCTTATCACTACCCTGTTCAGGACAGCACTTGTACAGTAAATTTTGTTTGCGTGGGGCTTGAAATTGGGAAATTTGAGGTTGGGAATTAGGAAAACTCTTGCCCAAAAGCCATTGGGAAAGGGTCCCATATTTGGCCCTGGAGACACCCAAAAGAAACCCTCCCCCAAAAAGAAAATTTTTTTTTTCACTTTTTTTCTTCGTGAACTGAGCTTATGACACCTAATTGGAATGACACTATCACATTTGTTCCAATGAGATATTATCAGCTGTGCAGCTGATTTGGAAATAAAGCCCTGCAAATTCCCTCCTTCCCAACACACCCATTTTCTTGGATTTCTGAGGAAAAATTATAGCAAGTACAGTGGGGTGCACTTAACTGGATAATTATTAATTAAATAATTATTAATTAATATTATTAATTAAATAAGCCAGGCAACTGCTTATAACTTCCAAACACTAAACCATTTATCATATATAATATATATAACTCCATTGAATAATAAATCTAGTATTCTATCAGAGAATTACTTGATAACCACTGAATTTCCATAGTTTATAGACCTCTTCAGTCTCAGTGCCTCCATATAAGCACTTTATCTATCTTGTTTGACAGAGAACTGTCAGCTCTTTCAAACAAAATATAATAGCATAATTTCTGAGATTATCACTAAGATGCAGGAAAATGTGCTACTTCCTGTAAATTGAATACTCCTGTTAACTGAATAGTTTTCACTGGCCAAGCAACTAAATGAATTCCCCCTTTACCTAATGGCTTCATTCCACCTGCAAAATTTACAAATTAAGCTACAGAAATGAAAAACAAATTTCAACAAAACCATGGCGACAGTGCCCCCAACCCTCACTGGAATGAGCTTGCCAAACTCATTCCAATGGGGTGTCACATGGTAAGTTTTGTTTTTAAAATTTAAATAACAAATTGTGATATCATGGTTGTTGAATTAATGGTTAACCCTTTACCCAAATGTAATGTCCAAAGCTGGCCAGCGCTATTCTCAAAAATTGCCAATTAATTTTCATTATTTTTTTCATTTTTGTCTCAAAAACATAGGTTATGACCCCTCATTGGAATGAGCTCGTCGAGCTTGTTCCAATGTGGGGGTCATACCCTATGTTTTTTAGACAAAAAATGAAAAAAATTAGTTATTCAAGAATTTTTTTTGCAAGTGTCGTCTGCTTTTTGTGTTAGGTAAAGGTTAATAGGGTTCCACTGTACTATTTTCAGGTTGTGTTAGGTGAAGAGTTATCCACAAAATACTGTAAATACACATCTTAATAACAGCAAATACATAAATTACAAATAAATTACATAAACTCCCCCAAAATTTACATGACTGCTTCTCTTTATCGGATTCAGTGCTGAATTCAATCCAAAATTATCAGTTGATTTATAGCTGAACTCCCTGAATTCCTACCTACATCAGATCTACTCTTGTCACTTATCAGTGATTTTGTAACTTTAGTTTTATTCAATATTTCATCAAATCCAGTCATGGCTGCAGTAAAGCAGCAGGCCTCTAGATTAGTCTCATTTCAGGGCAACAAAGATTTACCACGTCATCTGCTATTCAGTCCCACAGAAGAAACTTTTGTGCTATACTGTCTGAAATGCCATTTCCCGGTTTCTCCAAGCTGCATTGGTGCCTTAGAATAATTACCAGCAACCCTATGGATCCTTACTCCAATTCTAGTCACTTTCTACCGCAACAGAACAGGTGCTCCAACATGCAATCTCTGAGTATCTCTGGGTATACTCCAAGTTAAATTTTTAGGGCCCTGATAGATGTTTCTAGGCACGTCTTGGCTGCCTATATAGGCAGCCAAGACTTGCCTAGAAACAACTGCAAAGTCACATAATGTAGACTGTCCTTGAGTAGAAAAAATGTATACACATATCCAAGCGTTTGTGGGTTAAATCGTTTGAACAAAAATGGACAAGAAAGCAAAAAAAACCAAAATGATCCAATGTGTTATGCCCTCTAATTTGGGAATATTTCTGTAATTTTGGACACTGGTTACTGATGTGAGTTTGATGGAATTTAAAGGCATTAGCAGCCATGACAGGATTTGATAAATAGTATTACAGAAGACATTCAGTGGGTTCAGGCAATATTTATTTATTGGTGTTTATGTTGCACCATGGCTAATCATGACCACAACATGAGTATCAACTGAAGACCAGGGGTGAGCGTTAATAAGCCATGTTGCCCATTTTAGAGAGGGTTTGCACCTCCCAAGCACTGGTGACTGGGTCCTATTTTACCAGTAAAACAGAGCCTGTTTACTGCAGTGAACAGGTACTGCTTCACTTTGCCGGGATTCCCGCAGGGAGGTTCAGGCAATATATGTATCCAAAAGAATTGCCTTGCATGGCCTTCCTTCCAATATTACTACACCATCGTTTGATTCAGAGACTGGGCTTTAATATTTACAAGGAAGGGACACAAAAACTGAAGAGAGTATCTAAAGAAGCAAACAATTCTTAAAATTAAATGAGTTTACTTGTATAATTATACACTTTCAAAATGTCCTGTGTGTTAATAGATGGTGGAAGCCCTCTCAATTCATGCTCACTACATGTAAGAAAAAAATAAATAAAACCCTTCCTCCTTCGTTGATTTGAAAAAAAATGCCAGAGAATCAATTTATTTTGCGCAGCCTAAAAGTTATCCATTTAACTGGTTTGATGTCCTAGTTTTAGTCTCGAATATCTGGGTAAATTTGATAATACACCTGTGTTATTCAGAGATTACCAGTAGTCATAATTAAGAATCAAGAAGTTTTGCCAGTGGCAATGAAACCCGAGCATTGCAAATCAATCATCACATTGGCTATTGATTCTTTACTGAAATAATGAAACTATCAAAACAATCCCATCCATAAAAAATGATACAATACTTCATTTGATTACATCATCATCTAAAATATCTCCCTACTATCATGAGTAACTGGCCAAATTCTTGAATATATATAGTGTTTACAAATGTAGTATCTAACTGAAAAATTGACTTTACCAACCTGTTTGAGGTAATTTGACTTATTTTTATCAATTAGACAACAATGTGCAGTAAATTATAAGTCAAACTGGTGGATATTAACCCTTTACCTAACACGAAAGGCAGGCGACACTTGCAAACAAAATTCTTGAATAACTACTTTTTTTCATTTTTGCGTCAAAAACATAGCTTATGACCCTAGTGCTGCACAAAATTCTAAACTGAATACCAGTATTGGTAATCAAAAAAATACCACGGTATACCGGTGTATCAAAAGACTGTTCAGGTATCCACAATCAGGACTTGAGCCATCACAGGGTAATAAATTAGCATGCCTTGATGATATAGTTTGAATAACCTGTTACCCAACGCAGGCGATATCAAAATTTATTATTTTAAATATTATTTTATCCAAGCATTTCAACAAAACAATATCATGTGACCCCTCACTGGAACGAGGTCGATGAGCTCGTTCCAATGAGTGGTGACATGATATGGTTTTGTTGATTCTTTTGTATATTTTTTGGGCGAATGCGGCCGAATCGCTGGGTAAAAGGATAATATTATTCATTCGGGACTACAGTTAAAACTCTAGACATTTTGAAAATTAAACTGTGGGTGAATGAATAATGACGATAAACCAATATTTTTGTGATTACATGAGAATTCAATCGATACTGGTTTGATTACTGGTATGTATTGGTTTATCGATATACTGTGCAGCCCTATATGAACCCTAACTGGAATGAGCTCCAGCTTGTTACAATGAGGGGCAACAGGCTATGTTTTTGAGAGAAAAAATGAAAAAAATAATGAAAAGTGAATGACATTTATTGTGATAAGCACTTGCCAGTTTTGGCAGTTATGCTGGGTAAAGGGTTAATGTATATAGCAGTGGCAGCAGAAATGGAAAATCAAAAACTACTGTTGAAAAATGAAGCAAAAAATGAATGGGGGCATGCCAGACCAACTTTGGATGTAATATTTCATCCATTAATAACAGTTTTGTTACAGTTTATATGAGAGACACATATGGGTGCGGCAAACATGTTTTGCCCACCAATGTAACAAAAGCATTTTACTCATCACTTCAATGCCTTAATGTTGTCTTCATACCAAGCACCATTCATTTTCCCGGGACAATGGCACCCACTTAATTGGATATCTCTTATTTGAATAACGCTCTTAACTGAATATAACTTACAATCACAAAACCATTTTCCATACCTTCAGTACAAATTTGAAATGTTAATGCATATAGGCCATAGAGAAAATTTCTGTTACTGAATAAAAAAAAAATCTGGTAATACGTCATGAAAGTACCTTAACAATCAGTGAATACCCCTTGTTTACAGACCTATTTGGGCTTGGAACATCCAATACACTCATTTAATCTATTCTATCTTGTTTGACAGAGCCTAGAATACAAGAAAGTGACCAAATCCCTGTTAACTGAATATTCCTGCTAATTGAATAATTTTCATCGGCAAAGTGGATATTCAATTAAAAGCTTTCCTCTATATATACATTTGATATATATTAATTTTTAGTCACCCTTTCAGAAAATGTAATTAGATTTGGTCAATGATCAACCGGCTTTCAGATAAACCAAGCTGCACATGACCAGTCTTTGAAGCCAAATGATTTCATTTAGGCATTTGGGTTATGGGTGTGGGGTGGGGAAATACCACCCTTAGAGCAGGATATTCAAGCCAGACACTATTATGAAATCTTGAAGTGTGAATTTCTGCATGAGCAGTTCAACTATTATCAGCATGTTTCACCCCAAATTTCTATCCAAAATAAACTGATTACTTGAAACCCAAAATGGCATGTTGGCTCATTGGTTATCACATTGGACATCATATGGAAAGGTTGCAGGTTCAATCTTGAACCATGTCTCAGCATTGTGTCATTGGACAGACACTTAACTCTTAACCTGCTGAGTCTTTTCTTGACAAGCTCATTCCAATGAGAGTTCACATGATATGGTTTTGCTAAAAAATTTTTTTAAATAATATTTATTCAACTTTTCAATATGCATATTTCTTGGGCAGATGCAGCCTATTCAAAAGGTAAAGAGTTAAGGTCACATATTTCTGCACCATTGCTAATCGTGACTGCAAAATGGATATAAAGTCAACTCCAGCCAATCATTTATATTGCCCATTGTAGAGGGCTTCCACCCCAGGCATTAGTGGCTGGGACCTATTTTAGCAGAAACACAGAGCATGTTTACCAAAGAAAACAAGCATTGCTTCACTTCCTTAGACCTACATGCAATAACAGGACAAATTGCCACTGTGACTGTGTTACCTTTGGGAATAAATTAATCATGTTTGATGAAGAACTAAGAGACAAATCAAGGAATACAGAATATTCTTTTTCTGAATGATACCAAGCCTGAAAATAAGAAGTCTGACATTTGCAGAATGAGGTCCCCAGAGGGTGAATTTGATGATGCTATTCCATACAGTGGGCCATTTTATCCTCTGGGTACCTCTTTCTGTTTAGTTTTGAGACCCTGATTCAGATTGAGGTTCACAGAGGGTAAATTTAGTGATGCTACCCTGCATCACTAAATTCACCCTCTGGGGACCTCATTTTGCTGATGACAGTCTGCTTATTTTCTGGCTTGAATGATACAATCAAGTTGGATGCTAATGTGATATATATGGTGTGAATTTACAACATATGAACAAAAATCCTATTTCAGTAGGTCTTGAACATATCCCAGCAATGAATCTGTCACCAGCACATTGGCCAAAACCATCCAATAAAATATGAAACAAGAGGCCCCATGGGGCCTGAAGCGCTCATCTTGAACAGAACACAATTTAAACAGAGTCCAACAATGAGTCTACATTAAGCAAACCATCTTCATAGGCTACACTGTCAATCCTTGAGTCCCTCAGGAGTGACAAAAATAATCTGGGCATCATGCCTTTTCTTCAGTTGATCATAAAGTAAAATGTAGAGCTCCCCTATGAAGGCCCTTGATACAACCTATGTGGATTAATCTTAGTTACACACCTCTAGACGGCACTGAATACAAAATTTTTAATTCTTCAGCAAAATGGCCAATTCCGGCTCCCATAGAGATCCCAAATATTAACCCAGGCTCTTGATTTGAACACAGTTGAATCTGACTTACCTAGAGATGTTGTGTACAGAATATGAAAGCATTCTGACTGTTGGATCTGAAGAACAGAAATTGTAAAGAAATTTCTTCGAATTGCACTAAGTTCAAATTTGGGCTACCATAGCGAGCCCAAATATTAACCTATGGATCCAATTTGAACAAACTTGAATCTGACCCCCCTAGAGATGTTGTATACCAAATGTGAAAGCATTCTGACAAGCGGATCTGAAGAAGATTTTTGAAGAAATTCCCTCATATTGTACTAAATTAAATTTCATGTTCCCATATGGAGCCCAAATATTAACCTAGGCACTTGAATTGAACAAACTGGAATCTGACCCCCCTAGAGATCTTGTATACCAAATATAAAAGCATTCTGATTGGTGGATCTAAAGAAGATTTTTAAAGAAATTTCCTCATATTGCACTAAGTAAAAATTTGGGTTACCATAGTGAGCCCAAATATATAGGGATCTGATTTGAACAAACTTGAATCTGACCCCCTTAGAGATGTTGCATACCAAATATCAAAGCATTTTGACTGGTGGATCTGAAGAAGAAGATTTTTTTTAATTACCCTCCATATTGAACAAAGATAAAATTTGGGCTTCCGTAGGAAGCTCAGGTATTAACCTAGGGACTTGGTTTGAACAATCTTCAATCTGACCCTCATAACAATGATGTATACCAAACATTAAAAGATTCTGACTGGCGGTTCTGAAGAAAAAGATTTTTAAAGAATATTCCCCATATTACCCTATGTTAAAACTTCGGGCTCATGTTGATAACCCAAATATGAACCAATGAGCTTTATTTCAACAAACTTTTATCTGATCCCCCCTATGAATGCTGTATACCAAATATCAAAAGATTCTGATGATTGTTTCTGGAGAAAAGATTTTTTTAAATTTTTGCAAATATGCTGACTCAGCATTTTTTCGATGCCCATTACAGAACACCCTAACATAACCGATGGCAATTCTTTTTTACCATTCAATTCTACTGGTCCTAAGGATACTTCATACCAAATAAAAGTGCTCTGTTCCATGTGGTTTGGGAAATATGGGCGTTTGAAAATATTTCTATTTTTAGCTCCCAGGGTTCCCATGGGGATGCAGGAATTTTTTTTTTGCATGGGTCAAGTACTTATGACCCAATAATACCACAAACCCAATTTGGTTCATACTGGACCATCGGTTCAGAAAATAGAAATTTTGGGTGGGGCCAAAAATCTTACCCCTCCTATTACAAAGCCAAATATTACTTCACGAAATTCGTTTGAACAAACTTGATTCTACACCTCATATGGAAGCTCCATAGCAAATATCAAGTCATTGTACACACTGGTTCTTGAGAAGATTTTAAAAATATTTTGGAGCATTTTCTCCCACTCCCTCCCTATGGGGCTGGGCATGTTGAGTTGAACAAAAATGAAATGCCCCTTTGGGACCATCACTCACACAAACTTTCACTTGAATTGGTCCAGTGGCTTGGAGGAGAAGACCAAAACATGGTGTTGACGGACGATAGACGACGGACGGAGAGCGATGAGATTAGCTCAGCTTGACTTTGTCAAGATGAGCTAAAAAGATAGAGGACAGAGGTGACCACTTAGTTGTACATCTGTTAATTGAATAATCCTGTAAACCCTTTACCTAACGAATTGGCTGTATTCACCCACGTAATATACAAATTAAGTAACTGAAAGCAAATTATTTTTTCAAAATTTCATCAAAACTGTATCATGTGACCCTCCACAGGAGCTCGACAATGTGGGCTCATGTCATATGTTTTTGCAGAAATTTTTTTGAAAAAAATTGAAAAAATAAATTTTGATATTGTGTCCATTGGTTAAAGGGTTATTTGAATATAACTGACAAACACCAAACCATTTATCATAATTTCAGTACAAATTTGACCTGTTAATTGCATATAGGCTCTAGAGTTAACTGCTGTTAATTGACTACAAAAGCTTGTAATTCATCAAAGAAATACTCAGATATCCACTGAATTTCCCAGATTTATTGACATTTTTGGCCTCAATCCATCCATTAAGGCATTTTATGTATTTTATCTTGTTTGACAGAGCTCATTAAGCTATGTCAAACAAGATAAAATGTAACAGATGATCAGTTTGTAACTACAAGATAAGACAAGAGATTGTCAATTGGAAGTGACTATGCCCGACGTGGCAATGACCTTGATCGGTGACCTTGATCTCCATCGAAGAAAAAAAAAAAATTTGTGTGTGACATATCGTCTCCCCATTAGCAACATAATTTTTTTTTATAAAACCATACAAATATAGATATCGTTAGCCAGCTTGACAAGCTGGTTCTGATGATATCCATATTTGTATGGTTTCATTGAGAAACTTCCAAGATATTTTAGGCTGTGGTAGGCTTATTCTAGTTAATTTTCTGGCTGTTTTTGGCCGCTATGTAAGGTCAAGAGTTAAATATTTTTCTCGGGCAAAGTGGCTGTTTAGTTAACAGAGTTCCACTGTACAACCTTTATCCTACACAGCAGGTTGGAAATCACCAAAATGAATCCAACTATGATAAGCTTCTTTCACAATGATGACGGAAGTATGGCATATGCTAACTCTTGAGTAATATATGCAAAAAATGATTTTTTTCACTAAATAGAACAATTTTGTAAGTACAGCACCAATAGAAATATGAAGACGGATAAATGCAAGAGAGAATCCATCTCTCTTTTTATAACAGATCATATCTATACCAGATACTGATGCTTGGCGAGTTTTCTAGGACTATGATAGCACCCAAACAACATTACCAGTTGCTGGTATTATTTTAAAGAAAATAAAAAAACAATTTGGGTTAAAAAAAAAAGAAGAAGAAGATAGGTGGGTCTCCCCTGTTTCCTCATCTACCCTATTTTTGGGCCTGACCCTATTTATTTATTTATTGGTGTTTAATGGCACATGTTTCTGCACAAGGGCTAATTGTGACCACAACATAGATATAAAGTCAAATCCAACGAATCATTTGTACCCATGTTGCTCATTTTAGAGGACTTTCACCTCAGTCATTGATTACGGGGTCCTATTTTACTAGTAAAACAGAGCTTGTTTATCACAGTAAACAAGAACTACTTCACACAGGCTAGGGCCTGACCAACAGTGTTATTTATTTTATATTTGCTTCCCATTCAAGTGTTCAGTCTTTTTTTCTGGATAAGGGGAATACAGCCTTACTTGAACACAAATTTGTGCTGGAAAATGGCCAAAAAAAAAAAATGACATGTCTAACTACCCTAATTATTATGGCAGGTATCAGGAAATACACCTTTTTATCACTTTTTGTTTGAAAAATTATATATTTTAAGAACTTTGTATACTTTTTATACTTACCAATGGCCCAGACTAGCTGGTGTTAACTCAAAAAATAATCCAGGGCCAAACACAAATATTGCCCCCCAATCCCCAAAATTTGCATGCAAAACCGAAAAAAATAATGTCCTATCTGGTCCTCCATACTTTTCAGATCTGCGCATGCGCAGTATACAGGAAGACACCGAAATTGGCGCCAACCATCATTCTTTCTAATAATTGCCTGTTAAATGTTATACCTCAGCGAGGAGGTATGAGTGCCCACTCATGGGAGGGCCATACCCGTCTGGGCCTTTGGTAAGCATAAATGAAAGTGTCAATGACACTGTAGCTTAACTTGTGTGTTGTGTTTGATGAAAAGGATAATGTTCAATGTTTATGAAACGATTATGAAATAAGACAAGAATTGTGATAATTGGGAATATGTTCATTTCTGTTCCCTGTGTGCTATGTTTATGATAAAAATAATATGAGGTGTACACTGTACTAAAGAGCTGAGGGGTGGGTTAATATGACCTCACAGTTAATGTATGTGGTCCTCACAGTTAACGTATATCAACAAAAGTTACCAAGTTACAGTGAAATTATTCCAAAACGAGTCATCCTATCAAGTTACATTAAAATCCCCTCATAAATATGGCCTGTAGACTGTGCTAAAGGTTTTCAGGCTTCGGGCCCCTGTTGCCGTCAGTTTCCCAATTGCATCCAAAGGGGACGTTCTCATCTAGACATTATATGAAGTCAATCTACCAAGTTACAATGAAATCCCTTAATAAATATGACCTGTAGACTGTGCTAAAGGTTTTTGGGCTTTGGGCTCTGGCAGCCATCATGGTTGAATGATCGCAACCAAAAGGGGACATTCTCATCTGGACACTATTTGGAGTCATCCTACCAAGCTACAATGAAATCCCTTCATAATTATGACCTGTAGACTGTTCTAAAGGTTTTCGGTCTTTGGGCCCCTGAAGCCGTCACAGTTGCCCAATCGTGTCCAAAAGGGGACGTTCTCATCTAGACATTATATGAAGTTAACCTACCAAGTTACAATGAAATTCCTTCATAAATATGACCTGTAGACTGTGCTTAAGGTTTTCGGGCTCGGGCAGCCATCATGGTTGAATGATCGCAACCAAAGGGGACAATCTCATCTGGGTATCATCTGGAGTGATCCTACCAAGTTACAATGAAATCCCTTGATAAATATGACCTGTAGACTGTGCTCAAGGTTTTTGGGCTTCGGGCACTTGTAGCCATCACAGCTGACCAATCACAACCAAAAGGGGATGTCATCATCTAGGCATTATATGGAGTCAACCTAACAGGTTACAATGAAATCCTTTTATACATATAACCTTTTGCCTATGCTAAAGGTTTTTGGGCTCGGGCACCCATCAAGGCTGAAGGATCACGGCCAAAATGGGACGTTCTCATCTAGACATTATTTGGAGTCATCCTACCAAGTTACAATGAAATCCCTTCATAAATATGACCTGTAGACAGTGCAAAAGGTTTTCAGGCTTCGGGCACCCTTAGCCGTCAAAGTTGCCCAATCATGTCCAAAAGGGGACGTTCTCATCTAGACCTTATATGAAGTCAACCTACCAAGTTACAATGAAATTCCTTCATAAATATGACCTGTAGACTGTGCTTAAGGTTTTCGGGCTCGGGCAGCCATCATGGTTGAATGATCGCAACCAAAGGGGACAATCTCATCTGGAGTGATCCTGCGAAGTTACAATGAAATCCCTTGATAAATATGACCTGAAGACTGTGCTCAAGGTTTTTGGGCTCCGGGCACTTGTAGCCATCACAGCTGACCAATCACGACCAAAAGGGGATGTCATCATCTAGGCATTATATGGAGTCAACCTTACAGGTTACAATGAAATCCTTCTATAAATATAACCTTTTGCCTATGCTAAAGGTTTTTGGGCTCGGGCACCCATCAAGGCTGAATGATCATGGCCAAAATGGGACGTTCTCGTCTAGACATTATTTGGAGTCATCCTACCAAGTTACAATGAAATTCCCTCATAAATATGACCTGAAGACTGTGCTAAAGGTTTTCGGGCTTCGGGCACCTTTAGCCATCACAGTAGCCCAATCATGTCCAAAAGGAGACGTTCTCATCTAGACATTATATGAAGTTAACCTACCAAGTTACAATGAAATCCCTTCATAAATATGACCTGTAGACTGTGCTAAAGGTTTTCGGGCTTCGGGCTCGGGCAGCCATCATGGTTGAATGATCGCAACCAAAGGGGACAATCTCATCTGGGCATTATGTGGAGTGATCCTGCGAAGTTACAATGAAATCCCTTCATAAATATGACCTGTAGACTGTGCTCAAGGTTTTCGGGCTTCAGGCACCTGTAGCCATCACAGTTGACCAATCACGACCAAAAGGGGATGTCATCATCTAGGCATTATATGGAGTCAACCTAACAGGTTACAATGAAATCCTTCTATAAATATAACCTTTTGCCTATGCTAAAGGTTTTTGGGCTCGGGCACCCATCAAGGCTGAATGATCATGGCCAAAATGGGACGTTCTCATCTAGACATTATTTGGAGTCATCCTACCAAGTTACAATGAAATCCCTTCATAAATATGACCTGTAGACAGTGCAAAAGGTTTTCGGGCTTCGGGCATCTTTAGCCGTCAAAGTTGCCCAATCATGTCCAAAAGGGGATGTTCTCATCTAGTAATTATATGAAGTCAACCTACCAAGTTACAATGAAATCCCTTCATAAATATGACCTGTAGACTGTGCTTAAGGTTTTCGGGCTTCGGGCTTGGGCAGCCATCATGGTTGAATGATCACAACCAAAGGGGACAATCTCATCTGGGCATCATCTGGAGTGATCCTGCGAAGTTACAATGAAATCCCTTCATAAATATGACCTGTAGACTGTGCTAAAGGTTTTCGGGCTTCGGGCTCGGGCAGCCATCATGGCTGAATGATCGCAACCATAGGGGACAATCTCATCTGGGCATCATCTGGTGTGATCCTAAGAAGTTACAATGAAATCCCTTCATAAATATGACCTGTAGACTGTGCTCAAGGTTTTTGGGCTTCGGGCACTAGTAGCCATTACAACTGACCAATCACGAACAAAAGGGGATGTCATCATCTAGGCATTACATGGAGTCAACCTAACAGGTTACAATGAAATCCTTCCATAAATATGACCTTTTGCCTATTCTAAAGGTTTTTGGACTCGGGCACCCATCAAGGCTGCATGATCGCGATCAAAATGGGACGTTCTCATCTAGACATTATTTGGAGTCATCCTACCAAGTTACAATGAAATCCCTTCATAAATATGACCTCTAGACTGTGCTAAAGGTTTTCGGGCTTTGGGCCCCTGTAGCCCTCACAGTTGCCCAATCATGCCCAAAAGGTGACTTTCTCATCTAGTATGATCAATGTATGAAGTCAACCCACCAAGTTACAATGAAATTCCTCAATAAATATGACCTGTAGACTGTGGTAAAGTTTTTCGGGTTTTGGGCTCGGGCAGTCGTCACGGTTGGCAGATCATGCCCAAACGGGGAAATTCTCATCTAGACATCATAAGGAGTCATCCTACCAAGTTACAATGAAATCCCTCCACATCAAACATGACCTGCAGACTGTGCTAAAAGTTTTTAAGTTTCGGGCTTGGGAGCCATCGCGGTTGATAGATCATGCCCAAAAGGGGACGTTCTCATCTAGGCATTATACAGAGGCATCCTACCAAGTTACAATGAAATCCCTTCATAAATACGACCTGTAGACTGTGCTAATGGTTTTCGGGTTTTGGGCTCGGGCAGTCATACCGGTTGCCCGATCGCGACCAAAAGGGGACGTTCTCATCTAGACATGACCCCAAACCTGCATATGAAATTTCGTGACGATCAGACAAGAACTGCAGGGTGTAGCCCGTGGTAAAGGAAAATGTGAACAGACGTCACAGACTCACAGACTAACAGACTCACAGACCCCGCACGCGTGATGGCAATAGCTTATCTTGACTATGTCAAGTTAAGCTAAAAATATACAAATTACTTAAAATGTTAAAAAATTTATAGTAATTTATATATTTTTTATACTTACCAATGACCCAGACTTAGCTGGTGCTAACTCCACAAAAACCAGGGCCAAACACAAATTTTGCCCCCCAATCCCCAAAATTTGCATCCAAAACAAAAAGAAATCATGTCCTAAAGGACCTCCATAGTACGACTCTACTGCGCATGCGCAGTGACGCAGTCGTCCCGAAATTGGCGCCAAATATCATTCTTACTGGCAGTGCCTGGTCAGCGCTATGTACTCAGCGGGGAGGCAAGAGTTCCCAACTCAGGGAGGGCCATCCCCGTCTGGGTCATTGGTAAGTATAAAAAATATATAAATTACTATAAATTTTTTAACATTTTTATACTGTACCAATGACCCAGACTTAGCTGAATAGTAAACAGGCTGGAGGGCCTAGGACATAGAGGAAAATCCAATAAGCTCAATTATAAAATAAAGAGGTAACCCCTTAAGGAGAAAAGGAGTATTAGGCTTTACATGTATCTTTCTTATTTAATATTTAAATTAGAAAGATACACTACCCTTAATAATTGAGCACAATAACATTCATGTTCTCTATTAACATCCAGTATAACCTTTATACTAATTATTTTTAAAACAAGCCAATAAATAAAGTAGTCCAGAGAATTGAGACTCTTTATAATCATTTAAAAGTGTCCGAGTATTGTATATTAAAGCCCGTTTGACACTTGACATATACAAATGCTTCACACCGAGCTACACTTTAAAAATAAGACATGAATGAAATTAAACATTAATATTACACTTTAAAACCATCCCGGAAGCGACTCAGAAATACTGTCTTGGAGGAGGCATTCCCTTGCTTTTCACTATAAAGCAGGTGACCTAAGGGAACACCCGCCCCCCCCCCTTCCCCTTGCCCTGGGTCAAATAGCCCAGAGCGAAGAGGGCAGCCGGACGGAGTCACTGCCGGAACAGAAAGCCTGCATAACTATAGTTGCAACTGTTTAGTGGACGACATTCTGAGCAACAGATAACGGACCTAAACAATGCAGGTCTCCAGAAATGGACTCAATATTTCTGAGATAAAAATTAGTAAATGTGGATGGCTGAGACCAATAAGCAGCCTTCATTAAATCTGTAATAGCAACACTATTAGCATAAGCCCAGGAAGTAGAAAGAGCTCTTACTTCATGAGCAGAAATCTTAAGCACAGACTGCTGAGAAGAAGATAAATCTTCATACGCAGTACGGATAGTTAACTGAATCCATCTAGCAATAGAATGGACTGAAATGTCCTTTCTATTAGGCATCAAAGACAGAAAGAAACGTTTCCGTCCCTTTCTGATGAACTGAGATCTCTGTTTATAGATACGTAGTGCTCTAACAGGACAGAGTAAAGGCCTACGCCCGTCTGAAGACGGAAGAGCCTTAATAACAATAGGTTCCGGATATTTATTAGGAGCCTGATTCTTAGCTAAAAAACCGACGTTAGTAGTGAAGGTGATAGTGTTCCCAACACTACGATAATGAGAATCATCCACCGATAGTGCATGAAGCTCACTGACTCTTCTGGCAGAAGAGAAAGCTAAGAGAAAAGCTGTCTTATAAGATAAGAATTTGAAATCTACTGTCCCAAGAGGTTCAAATGGCTTTTCCTTCAATTTAAGGAGAACCCAAGCTAAATTCCACTTAGGAATTAATCTAAGAGTTCTGGGTCTATTTATCGAAAAGTTTCTAACCAATTTCGATAAAGAGACATTAGATCCAATTTGTAAACTATCATGATGTGCATAGGTATCAGATAACATAGATCTATAACCCTTTATAGTAACCGGTTGCAGTTTGATTTCGTCAAACAAGTATACTAGAAAGTTAGCAATGTCTGGTATAGAGGGATCAAATATATCAACAGAATGATCCCTACACCAACGACGGAAAACCTTCCACTTAGCCGCATAGTTTAGCGAAGAGGAGGTCCTCCTACAGTTAGAAATCGCGTCCACTGCTCGTCCTGTAAAGTGCTTGCCATGCAAGAAGGACCGCACAACGGAAAAACGTGAAGGTTGAGACCTTGCGGGTTGTGATGCAGTTGGCGCGATTTCCCCTGCCAAAGAAGATCCTCTCGTGGAGGGAGCTTCCACGGTAGGTCCCACAACAGACACCTGAGTAGATTTATCCACGGTCTCTGTGGCGACAGAGATGCTACCAACAGAATCTTGCATTGAGATTGTTTTATCTTTAGCAATACTTGTTGAATTAACGGCGCTGGAGGATACGCATATCCTATCATTCCGTCCCAAGGGATCGATAGAGCGTCTACAGCAAATGCTCTTGGATCCGGACACGGGGACACATACGTCTGCAACTGATTGTTGAGATGTGTCGCAAATAAGTCTATCATTGGCCGTTCCCATTGGTAGCAAATCTGATTGAATACTTGTTTGTTGAGAGTCCACTCCGACGGCAACAAGCGACCCTTTCGAGAAAGGGAGTCTGCTAGCACATTCAGACGACCCGGTATGTGACGGACCGAAAGAAGAACGTGATGTTCCAACGCAAACAGAAGGATTCTTTCCGTTAGATTGAACAACGGAACTGAATGAGTGCCTCCCTGATTCCGTATATACGCCACTACTGTCGTATTGTCGGATAGGATTTGGACATGAGCATCGTGAATAATGTCCATCCAGTGACGTAACGCAAGCCAAATTGACATCATTTCCTTGATGTTTATGTGCTTGCACAGGAATTGCGGATCCCAAAGACCCTGGCATCTCGAATCCGTTGGGATTAATGATGCACCCCAACCTGTTTGACTGGCATCCGTCATAATGGTAAAACTCGGATCCGGCAACTGCAGCGGAACTCCTTGAGTTAACCACTGAATGTTTGCCCAAGTCTGAATCTCTTGTTTCACTTGATCTGACAAGAGAACGTCTACATCGAGCGAATGAATTTTCACACTCCAATTCTGAGTCAAGAAAATTTGAAGAGGCCGTGTGCGTAGCCGTCCCATCGGAATGAGATCCGCAGCGGCTCCGCACAGACCTATCAGTCTCATAAATTCTCTCGCTGTGACTTTGTCTGTATTTAGACAATAGCGAGCGTAACAACTGACTAATTTCGCTCTGGTTAACGGCAGACGAACGAGATTGTTGTGCGTCTCGAAGCTCATTCCCAGATGAGTGAATGACTTGGACGGCACCAGATCCGACTTCTCCTCGTTTACTATGAAACCGAGACGTCGGAGCAATAGAAGAAGATTCTGAACATCGTTCTGAAGCGTTAACTCGTTGCCGTACCTCTGAAGAATGTCGTCCAGGTAGGCCGACGTTACCGCAGACGAATGAGCTCGGAAGTAAATCATTACCGAGTTCATTACCCGAGTGAAAGCCCAGGGTGCTAGATTCAATCCGAAGCACATGGCCCGGAACTGATACACCACTCCTAGGACTGCGAAGCGTAGATACTTTCGGAATGTCGGATGTACCATGACGTGAAAGTACGCATCTTTGAGATCTATGCTCGTTGCATAATCGTTCACCCGAATACTCGCTCTGACCGATCGAATCGTCTCCATATAAAACTTCGGAGCGATGATCAGCTTGTTTATCCAGCTCAAATCTATGACTGGACGGAACGAGCCGTCTGGTTTCGGAACCAGAAACAGATGGCTGTAGAATCCCAGCGATTCCTGGTTTTCTACGACCTCTACCGCGTTCTTCATTAAAAGAGACTGCACCTCTGATAGCAGAGCGTCTCTTTTCTGAGGGTTTGACGGAAGATGAGTCCACTTTGGACTTCGAGTTAATGGAGGCTTTCGTTTGAAGGATATCTTTAGACCTTCCGAAGTCACTCCTCTCACCCACGGATCGTCCGTAATCGACGCCCACTCTTGAGAAAAACTCGACAACCTTCCGCCAACCGGAACGCGATAGAGGTTTGAGCCATCACCTCCTGGATCTGCGAGGCCTGCGGTAGGAGAAACCACGTCTTCCACGACCCGCACCTCGCCTCGTCGACCTCGGGGCGTCCGACCGATTGTCCCGGCCTGAAGGACGTCCCGAACGAGAGTCGCTATCCTGACGGTCTCTCGAATAAGAGCTAGAGGACGCACCGGAACCTCTATAGGAACCTCTCTTGGGCGGATAAGACCCAGAAGTGCCCGCCTTATTCGTGTCTGCTGAATCCGACCTTTTAGGAGCGGATCTAAACAACAGAGAATCACTAGCTTTCTTTTTAATATTATCATAAATAGCGGAAAGCTTGCCGTCAAAGAGAAGATCTCCTGAGACCGAAGCGACTCTAAGAGAGTTCTTCACCTTAGAATCCACTAGTGTGGATGTAGACAGGGCTGCGTCACGTCTAACCAACTCCAGATTTGCCACTGAAAGGGCGGAGTTACACGTGGAATAAGCTACTGCCCTTGAAAGAAGTCTTAAGGAGGATTGTATATCCTGAAACTCTTCCCCTTGAAGACGCAGTGATAACGCCTTCGTAAGGTGATCTGCGTAAGATAAGGCATCTAAATTGGCTCTGTTAGACGCAATAGCTGTTTCCAACACTGCGGTTGGAATAGAAGCTGACGACGGTAATGATAGCTCTAAGTCTTCCGCCTCGTCGTCCATACGCAGAGGAACTCTCGGTATACCCTGACCTGCCGTGTCGAATTTATTCCTTGCATTAATGAAAGGCAGGTTGAGAGTATTTGCGGACAAGATGCCTGCTTTCCCTGTCCTGGAAGCAAGTTTAAAAATAGCGTCGTTCAATAATTCAAATGTTCTTGCAACATTATTGGACTGCGACGGAAACTCGGGAGCGATGTCCCTGAACCGCTCGAAAAAATCAGAGTCCAATGACGCTATAATTCTCCTGTCCGGAAGCGCAGCAGTCTGGCCCGACGGAACAACTTGAGGAAGAAAGTGCCGGATGAAGTCTACGGCAGCTTTGTGTTGTTCCGAAAGGGATAGCTCCAATTCATCCGTATCCCTTTCACCATCCGGTCGGACCTCCCGATGTTCCCGGTCGTCCGCCCCCGATGCTTCGGCGGAGCGTACCGACCCAGCGCCGTCGGATAATTCTCGATCCGACACCGTCTCTGTCGGCTGCTGGGATGCTGCGATAAGCTGTGCTATCTGCACTAGAATGTCCGACGTCGAGACCTGCGGAGGAGCGGTCTTTCGCTGCTTTGCCGAGGGCAGCTCCGCATCAGATGGCTCCCGCATACTTTTCCTATGCGAACGTCCGGAGTCCATCGGTCTCGAGTCCCTGGCTGCCGGATGGTGTGACCTGGTCGCCGAATAATCCTTCATCGGCGAAGCTGGCAAGATATCGGAGGTCACGCAGCCAAGGTGCGGTCGTGTGCGCCGGCGAGAAGAGGAAGCCTTAACAGTCTCTGCGGACTGCTTATACAACGGAGCGTCCCGAGCGACGGACGTATGCTCCGCTAAAGACACATTTTGTACCACAACATCTGGTCCCAGATGTTGTTGTACGAGAGAGGGGCCTCTCTCGCTCGCGGCCCGGCTGGACCTGGACGAGCTAGGAACCGGACTAAAAGGCTTCCTCCGTTCTCGTTCACTATCCGCCGTCACTGGGTGTGCATCTATTATTTTTATAGTGCTCGCATCACCCAAAATTTCCTCTTGGACCGCATCGGACGAACCCGGCTGCCGAACCATTCGGTGAATGGACGCTACACCGGGCGAGCTAGCGGACGACATTTGTCTAATCTCCATGAGCACTTTTGCCGCTAGCTCTGTATTTAATTGTGACGACGGACGCACACTTGAAGAAGATAACATGGAAACATCACCCTGTTCTGGTTCCTCTGAAATAGAAACTGAGAGAGTAGAGTGACCTTGTGGAGAAAGAGCCGGCATCGCTCTTTCTCCAGAAACAACATATCGTGACACACGTTTCCAATGTTTCTCATCCCAATGTTCACATACAGGACAGGGATTAATGCGAGAACACTGACTACAATTTATGCAATAATCATGAAAGTCAGAGGAAGATTTCTTCCTATTACAATTTGAACAAGTTCCTTTCATTGTGAAGGAACAACAATAAGTCCTAGTTACTCGCAAAAACCCCTGACACAAAGATACATAATAACATGATCCATTAATAAATGAAAAAACAATTGCAAAACAAAATAATTTTGAAAAAATATTTTTTCAGAGAAGCCCAAGTTGCTGAAAAGTAATGTTGAGCCCCGATGGATCCGATGGCAAAGTGTGGTCAAAAATTTTAAAATTATATAAAATAATTAATGAGACACTTTCGGATAATATAAATGTATCTTATAATGAGATAAACTACCTCAAAGGCAAACAGCCCCCCTCAAAAAAGGCTGTTGCCAATGAAAACAAACAGTGTAAACACAGAAGAAAACATGACTCCAGGCACTGAAAAAACTGGCCCGGAATCAGTCCTCAATTACACTCTATCTGATGCAAAACAGAGACTCCCAGGGGAGAATCTGCAGAACATCAGATGGAAGATGCAGAACACAAACGTTATACACCCATGGGTGAAAACGTAACTATGGGGAAAATAACAGAAAACATTCTGTAACCAAGCAACTCTCCCAGGGAAATTTTAGAAATGAAACTTCTCAAAAATATGCCAAAAGCATGGGAGAATTGCAAGGGGGGACTTTAGAAGGTTAGGGGAGAGGAAACACTGAATAAGCAGTGCAACAATTAGCAAGAATGACAACAAGAGGCGTTTGCCTCGAAAATAGGCAACTTAACATAATTTTAACAAAAAAATTTAAGTACAGCCCTGATTATTTTTTGCCACTTCTTTTTTCCTCTCCTCCTTCTATCCTCCTTAGAATCACATTTTCTCCAAGAATTACGTGTCTGGCATCCTTTAAACTGAGATTTACAAGCACAAAGATCAGTGAGATGTTGACTGATGAAGGGCCAAACAGAGAATGATATTTGGCGCCAATTTCGGGACGACTGCGTCACTGCGCATGCGCAGTAGAGTCGTACTATGGAGGTCCTTTAGGACATGATTTCTTTTTGTTTTGGATGCAAATTTTGGGGATTGGGGGGCAAAATTTGTGTTTGGCCCTGGTTTTTGTGGAGTTAGCACCAGCTAAGTCTGGGTCATTGGTACAGTATAAAAATTTATATTTTTATACAACAAACCAATGGCCCAGACTAGCTGAATAGTAAAAAGGCTGGACGGCCTTGGACATAAAGGAAAATCCAATCTCTCAATTACTTCAGTAAAGTATATCTCCTAAAGGAGAATAGGGGAAGGTAGGAATTATATGTCTTTCTCCTTTATGAGAAAAGAGAAAGGCATAACACCAACAATGTAATTGAGCATTACATAATATATAATTCTCCATTTAATGCCAGCATAACTTGTTATGCTAATTCGGTGAAGGAAGGCCAATATATAAAGACAGTCCAGAGAATGAGACCCTTTATACTCATTTAAAAGTGTCCGAGGATTGTATATTAACGCCCGTTTGACACGTAACATATACAAATGCTTCACAGTGAGCTACACTTTAAAAACAACACATGAGACATCGGCACCGACTCGGGATTACTGACACAGGAGGAGGTCTTCCCTTGCTTTTCACTATAAAGCCAGATGATCATAAGGGAAAAAAAACATCCCCCCCCTCCCCTGTTATGCTAATTCGGTGAAGGAAGGCCAATATATAACGACAGTCCAGAGAATGAGACCCTTTATACTCATTTAAAAGTGTCTGAGGATTGTATATTAACGCCTGTTTGACACGTAACATATACAAAAGCTTCACAGTGAGCTACACTTTAAAAACAATACATGAGACATCAGCACCAACTCGGGATTACTGACACAGGAGGAGGTTTTCCCTTGCTTTTCACTATAAAGCCAGATGATCATAAGGGAAAAAACCATCCCCCCTCCCCCCCTTCCTCTTGTTCTGAGGTACATTCCTCAGAATGAAGAGGGCAGCGGAACAGCGTCACTGCTGGAACGGGCTGCCTAAATAACTATAGATGTAACCATTAAAGGACAACATTCTGAGTAACAGAAAGAGGACCTGAAGATCTAAGGTCACCAGAGATGGACTCTACATTTCTAAGGTAAAACTTGGTAAATGAAGAGGGCTGAGTCCAGGATGCAGCCTTCATGAGATCAGTAATGGCTACACTGTTAGAATAAGCCCAAGAAGTGGACAGCACTCTAACCTCGTGCGCTGATATCTTATTAACAGAATGTTGATCCGAAGATAGATTTTCATAGGCAATGCGTATTGCCAAATGAATCCATCTAGCAACTGAATGAACAGATATATCTTTCCTGTTAGGAATCAATGAAAGAAAGAAATGTTTTCTTCCTTTTCTAATAAAATCTGATCGACGTTTATATATGCGCATAGCACTGACTGGACACAGCAAAGGTCTACGGTTGTCCGAGGATGGCAGAGCCTTAATGATAATAGGCTCAGGCTGCTTGTCTGGAATCTGATTCTTAGCCAGAAATCCCACTTCCGTAGTGAGGGTAATGGTATTACCCACCCTACGGTAGGGAGATTCATCAACAGATAAAGCATGGGGAAACATGAAATCATTTTGATAAAAATTATAAAGTTACAGCCCTGAATGTTCCAAACCACCGTTGTTCACTTCCATCATCCAATTATGTCATTGGATCCACCACTTTTACCATTGATTTGTGTCTGGCATCCTCAAAAATGAGATTTAAAAGCACATATGTCAGTTCATTGTTGCTGACTTCAGGGCCAAACAAAGAATGATGGTTGCGTCAATTTCGGTGTCTTCCTTGATACTGCGCATGTGCAGATCTAAAAAGTATGGAGGACCAGACAGGACATTATTATTTTCCGGTTTGCATGCAAATTTTGGGGATTGGGGCAATATTTGTGTTTGGCCCTGGATTATATTTTCAGTTAGCATCAGCTAGTCTGGGCCATTGGTTGTTGTATAAAAATATGCTCTCATACCACAACTTGTCAGTGTATATTTTGACCAAAAAGGACTTGAAATTAAATAAATATATTTTATCAAGGACTTTCCATTACTTTTCTCTAGAAGCCTGATATTCCAGTTTTATAATTCAAGAACCTGTTAAGTATTTCTTGGAATTTATTCATAAAATCTACTCATGACTGCCGTTGAGCAGCCATAACTACATTTTATAAAGAATTGAAAAAAAGTAGGCAGTGAAATCATTCCTGAAATGATAGATCCAATTTAGAGAGATAAAGTTTGTTAAACATAATCAAGATTATACCTATTTAGGAAACACAAGTACTGATGTCCTGACGGGAACATTCATCTGCCAACAGCATTCAAATTGTTGAACACTTACAAAGACCCATACAAAATCAAGTGGATTTGGCGATACATTAGACAAAGAAATAATGAAAACAGGGATTGTGAAAAATGGAATGTCAAGTGAATGATAAACACCTGAAATGATCTGATTGTCTATTTTAGCACCATGGACAGCCAAAAAGCTGCGAGACAATTTCCTATGTTAACCCGCCAGGGTCGTTTTTCGAACATGCAGAATATTCTGGCCTTAAAACAGTTACCCCAACATGTTCTCATGATGAAGTATTCCAGACTAAAATATACTAACCCTAGCAGTGATCTCTAGTCAAGCCTTGGCTGCCAATGTAGGCAGCCAAGACTTTACTAGAGATCACTGTTATTTTGGCAGTCAAGACTTGAATAGAAATCACTGCCTCACCACCAGTCAACAGGTAGTGATGTTGTGAAAAGTCTGGAAAATTGTTCAGACCCTAAGGGTTAACACAAGATAGACACTATTGTTTTACTGGGTATTACAGTTTAAGTTATCTCCCATATCTTCAGCATATTTGTTACATATCATTCCTCGTAGTCTCTCAACTTCTGCTCTCATATCACTTATTCTTGTCAACCAAAATCTCACAGTGCTTTCTGTGCTTCCACTTGCCAACTCACGCTGCTCTTCTTCAGATGGACTAGGAGCTGAAAAAAATTCAGACATCCATTAAAATCAGGTGTTATATGTTTATTGTTCAATGGAGTTTTAATGGGAACACAATGGCACATTGGCTAGAACACTCCTTGCCCACATATGTTGAGACCGGAGCACATTCTAAGTTATGCAGATTTCACAGAAACACTTGTTCTGTTTTCGTGCATGTTCCATCATGGCAAAATCATGGAAACGAAAAAAAAGGGTCACACTAATTTTTTAGCATATCACTTTCACCAAGGGGCACTTAAAACACACTAAAAGTTAACGGCCATGTTTTTCAACGAAATTCAGAAAAATTTGATAGCTCCCATCTAGACATACACCAAAACTACATATGAAATTTGGGACTGATCGGATGAGAGCCTGCAGGATGTGCTAAAGGAAATTTGAAAAAGATTTGGTGGCCTGCAGGTTGTGCTAATGGAATTGTTGACAATTCATAAGCCAAATCCAAGATGGCTGCTGGCGGCCATATTTTTTAACAAAAGTCAGAAAAATTTGATAGCTTCCATCTACACATAACACCAAAGCTATATGTGAAATTCATAAAAGATCAGGTGAAAGATGCGGCCTGTAGGGTGTGCTAATGGAATTGTTGACAATTTATATCCAAATCCAAAATTGCCCCAAAAGCCACATATGAAATCTGGAACTGGTGGGGTGAGAGCTGCAGCCTGTAGGGTGTGCCAATGGAATTGTTGACAATTTATTTATGTGCCAAATCTAAGATGGCTGCTGGTGGCCATGTTTTTCCCCCGAAATTCAGAAAAATGTGATACCTATCAACCATGAGAGCCATGTAGATCCCCAGGCCTCCGACCTAATTCATCTACCACACTCCTAAGGTAGTTTTTATGCCCCCCCCCCCCCCCCCCCCACCCCCAAAAAAAATTTTCAGGGGTAAACAGTGTTTGTCATTTCTGTCCGTCCATCAGAAAGATTTTCGTGTCTGCTCCATAACTCTGAGATGCTTTGTTGGATTTTGTTGAAACTTGGCATACATGTTGCTTATGGGGAGGCGATGTATCACAAACAAAATTTTGTTTGTTTGATGGAGGTCAAGGTCATAGTTTGGGGCATCCATAGCTGTGTGGTCACTGTTAGCCTTGTTTGGAATGATTTTACTGTAATTTGGTAACTTTGGTTAACATGCGTTAACAGTGAGGGCCACATCAACCCAGGCCTCATTTCTTTAGTACAGTCTACACCTCAAATTATTAGCTCAACTTGACAACATCAAGTAAGAGCTGTTGGGATGAGTTGTGATCCGTGGTCTCTATGTATGTCCGACTATCTGTCCATCCATATGTCCGTCTATCCACAATTCCTTTAGCACACCCTACATGCTGCAGCTCTCACCCGAGCGGTTCCAATTTTCATACATGGCTTTGGGGCAATGTCTAACCTTATAGTCCTTTCGTTAACTGATGAACCCCAACCTTCCTTTGGTTATGAACATCATCATCCTCTATCAACTGGGAGTGCGGTGACTCAGTGGTTACGGAATTGGACTTCAAACCGAAAGGTCCACAGTTCCATCCCTGTCAGGGATAACTCCATTGTGTCCTTGGGCAAGGCACTTAATCTCGGTTGCCCAAGCTGGGGCATGGTGGCGTTGTGTACTAAGGTGTACTGCACATCGATGATACACTTGTTTTCAACCAATGTTAACCCTGCTTGTGTGGAGTTACTACGTTGGGAAGTCTGGCCGTTGCTTGCCATTGCTTGGTGATTCTCTATGGGTAGGCTGGCTTCCTCCACCCGTAAAACTGTCTGACACGATGTGACCATGGCTGTCGAAAATGTCTTTAACACTTTACCCAACATGAAAAGCAGACGACACTTACAAAAATAATTCTTGAATAACTAATTTTTTTCATTTTTTGTCTCAAAAACATAGGTTATGACCCCTCGTTGGAACGAGCTCAATGAGCTCGTTCCAACGAGGGGTCATAACCTATGTTTTTGAGACAAAAAATTAAAATATTTTGAAAATTAATTGGCGATTTTAGAGAATAGCGCTGGCCGGTTTTGGCCGTTACGTTGGGTAAAGGGTTAAAACCCCAGTAAATAAATAGTAAATCCACTATTAACTGGAATATCGGGGAGTGTGGTGGCTAACAGCAGTTTTAGACAAGACAATATACAATGAATGATAGATACCTCTAACTCCCAATAAGATAGACATATTGGGATCCTCTCCTCTGGCTCTCTGTAAGCACGTCTGTACAACTGCCTGAAGCTCCGAGAAACACAAACTTAATTCCCTCATTAATTTCCTCTGTAACTTCAAACTTTCATCTGTACTGTGTTGTTCTAAGCCTTTTACTTGTTCTTTAAGAATAAGATTCTGTTCCTTCAGATCCTGATTTTGAGATCCAAGCTTCAAAATGAAATGAATAGTTTGCTTTATTGTATGCCAAACAATAGATTATCGAAGAAATTGTGGAAAGAAAGAAATTTTCACTTTGACGGTATCAATCAAAATGGCTGCTTTCAAAGCATCACTTCAAAGTGAATACGAGTCAAATTATCACTGGAAATGATCAATTTGTTCTAAAAACATACAATGAAAAGAAAATCTAGTGTTTTCGAGTAGATAGTGATCATTTCCAGCAATAATTTAACATGCATTCACCTTGAATTGATGCATGGAACCCCTCTAGTCCAAACACGGCCTGAAAGTCTGTAATACAAGTTTTTGGTTTGGTACATCCTCTGAAAGGGCGTTCCAAACCAAAAACTTATATTACAGACTTTTAGGCCATGTTTGGACTAGAAACCCACCAACTGAATCAGTTCGCAAGATGCTATCTATTCTGAGTATCAATCAAATAACTTCCGCGAATCAATGATTCAAAGCACTGTTTACTTTCATGCATCAATTCAAGGTTGAAACGAGTGGAATTATCAGATTCTGATAAAAAAGCATATAATAAAAAGAAAATGTTGTGTTTTTGAGTGGATACCGAAAATTATCTCACTTGTGACTGAGACAAATGGTTGTTTTCGCTCGCATCCTCGCTCACGAAAAATAGCCATTTGTCTTGGTCACTCACGAGATAATTTTTGGTATCCACTCAAAAACACTAGATATCCTCTATATATCACTGCCAATAAAAAGACATCATAAATTACATTCATTTAGTTGCATATCCTCTTGTCTGAAGAAGTTCCAGTTAGTAATTATTCCATTGTGTTTTATTGAAAGAAGTGACTTGCCCCAGATGTCAGAGGTTAATACAGAGCAGCCCATTTAATTGGATATCTTTTAACTGAATAACCATGTTAACTGAATCTAGCTTCCAAACACAAATCAATTACCATACATTCAGTACAAATTCAACCTGTTAATAGCATGCAGGTCAAAGAGCAAATTCCTGTTACCTGAATGCGGATGCAATGAACAACCTCTGACTCAAATTAATCTCAAAAGATTTTCAATTCATACAGGAAAAATTTGTGGGATTAAAAATTTAATTTATGTTTTTTAATTTTGTTGTAACCTGTTTTTTAATTGCATATTTTACAATTGAAGTAACCACAGAGTAACCTAAATGATCATTCACGAGTTATTTCCTGGTCTGAATTTCTGTTGATAACAATGACCGGATGTGGAATGTTAGGCAAAGAGTTAAACAAAACGTGTGTGAGTGCATGAACTGAAATTTGACTATGAACAGGCAGCTTGGATGGACAAACAAACTAACATGGAAACTATCACCTACACTTTTTGAGTTTCCAACATGATATAACCCTGGCTGCTGAAAGTGTTGTTTAACCCTCTGAACCCATGAGCCCACTCTTCTGCCTCGGGAACATGATACATCACAATTTCATTAAGTACAATGGCTGCTACGTGAATGTGTGAGGTAGACCAATCAATATTTTCAATGAGCAGCCTCAAAGCTGCACATTGAAAATATGAACTGGTCTACCTCCAAATAATGAATATGGGCGCTTCGAATTGCTGCCAATGAACTGACATGGAAGTTACCATCAGGGTTCAAAGGGTTAACCCCAATAAACAATCTTGAGTTCATCACCTTTAGCTCAAAGGTCAGTGTGCAAAATTTAAAAAATGACTGATCATTCACGCTGTTTGGAGATGGCTAACTGAATGCTCGGCTATGTAAAAATTCTTGGGAAAGTTAAAAAATTTATAGTAATTTATATATTTTTTATACTTACCAATGACCCAGACATAGCTGGTGCTAACTCTTAAAATATAGGGCCAAACACAAATTTTGCCCCCCAATCCCCAAAATTTGCATCTAAAACTAAAGAAAACATGTCCTGAAAGGCCCTCCACACTTCGCCCCTACTGCGCATGCGCAGTGTCAAGGACGTTCCGAAATTGGCGCCATTTATCATTCTAATAACCAGAGCCTGGTAAGCGCTATGTACTCAGCGGGGAGGCAAGAGTTCCCAACTCCTGGGAGGGCCATCCCCGTCTGGGTCATTGGTAAGTATAAAAAATATATAAATTACTATAAATTTTTTAACATTTTTATACTGTACCAATGACCCAGACATAGCTGAATAGTAAAAAGGCTGGAGGGCCAAGGACATAGAGCAAAATGGAATACGCTCAATAAAATAAAATAGAGTCATCCCCTGTAGGGAAAAGAAGTAATAGGCCTTACATGTATCTTTTTTATTTATGATAAATTAGAAAGATACAACACCTTCCAAAAATTGAGCTTCATACATCCATGTACTCTATTAATATCCAATAATCCTTATACTAATAATTTTTAAAGTAAGCCAATAATAAAGTAAGTCTAGAGAATAGAGACTCTTATACTCCTAAAAGTGTGTGAGAATTGCATAATCATGTCCGTTGACATATGCAATATTCAAAAGCTATACTTTAAAAACTAAGACTTGAATGAATTTTATAAACTTAAACTTCTCACTAAACAACCATCCCAATAACAGCTCAGAATTACTAACTCCGGAGGAGGTATCCCCTTGTTTTCATAGTAAAAACAGGTGACCCAAGGGAACACCCTCCCCCCCCCCCCCCCCCCCTTTTTCTTGCCCTGGGTCAAATAGCCCAGAGCGAAGAGGGCAGCCGAACGGAGACACTGCCGAAACAGACAGCCTACCTAGCTATAGTAGCAACTGTTAAGTGAATGACATTCTGAGCAGTAGATAATAGACCTAACAATAGAGGCCTCCAGAAATGGACTCGATATTTCTGAGATAAAATTCATGAATGGATGGCTGAGCGCAATGAGCAGCCTTCAAAAATCTATAATAGCAACACTATTAATGTAAGCCCAAGAAGTAGAAGAACTCTTACTTCATGAGCCGAAATCTTAAGCACAACTGCTAAGCCAATGATATACCATAAGCAGTACGCTAGTTAATAGAATCCATTAACAATAAAATGGAGCGTAACGTCCTTCTACTAGACATCAAAGACAGAAGAAGCTTACGCCCTTGTAATAAACAGATATCTGTTTATAAATACATAAACTGTACCCGGAAAGAGTAAAGGCCTATGCCCATACGAAGACGGAAGGACCTTAAAATAATAGGTTCCGGATAATAGGAGCCTAACTCTTATGCAACAATCCAACCTAAATAGTAACGGAAGTATTGATTCCGAAACTATGAAAGTGAAAATCATCCATCGATAGTGCATGAAACTCACTGACTCTACAGTAAAAGAGAAACCAACAGAATTACTGTCTAAAAGGTCAGAATTTGAAAACTACTGTTCCCAGAGGCTCAAATGATTACTTAGCTAAATAAGAACCTGAAGTTAAAATCCGTATAGGAATTTAATCTAAAGATTCTAAGTCTATTTATCAAAAAGTTACTAACTGACTTAGATAAAGAGACAAAAGACTCAATTGTAAACTATCATAGAGTGCATAGGTATGAGGTAACATAAACCTATAACCTAAATAACCACAGGCTGCAGTAGATCTTGTGAAACAAGTATACTAAAAAATAGCAATGAGTAGTATGGAGGGATCAACCATATGAACATAATGATCCCTACACCACGACGGAAGAGCCTCCACTTTAGTCGCATAGAATAGCGAAGAAGAGGATCTCCTATAGTAAGAAATCGCGTCCAAAGCTCGTCCAGTACAGTGCTTACAATGCAATACGGACCACACAACGGAATACATGAAGGTTGCGACCTTGCTGGTTGTGATAAAGATGACACGATTTACCCAGTGAAAAAAGATCCTCACATAGAGGAAGATTTCACGTTAAGATCCACAGTAGACAAGAGAGTAAATTACTCATGATCTCTGTGAAGATAGAGATGCTATCAACAGAAATGTATTGTGGTTGTTTATCTTAGCAATACCTGCTAAAAACAACTGCGCCGGAGGATACGCGTATCCTATCATTCCGTCCTATAGATCAATAGAGCGTTAACAGTATTAGCTCAGAGATCTGGACAAGCCAACACATACGTCTGCCATTGATTAGCAAGCTGTGTCATAAATAAAACATCATTGGGCGCTCCCATAGATAGCAAATCTGATTGAATACTTGTTTGTTGAGAGTCCATTCTGACAGCAACAAGCGACCCGTAAGAGAACGGGAGTGCGATAAAACAATCAGACGACCCAGAATATGACGGACCAAAACTGAACTTGGTGTACTATAACCAACAGACGGATTCTTTCCATTAAATTGAATAACGGAAACGAAAGAGTGCCTCCCTGGTTCCGGAGATACGCCACTACTGTCGAATTAAAGGACAGGAATTTGGGCATGCGTTTCTGAATAATGTTCATGCAATGACATAAAGCAAGCCTAAAAAACATTATTCCGCGGAAGTTAAACTAATAGCTAAAAGACTGCGGAACCCAAAGACCCTGGCACTTCGAATCCGTAGGGATCAGTATATATCCCAATCTGTTTGACTGGCAACCGTCATAACAGCCACACTCGGGTCCGGCAACTGCGGCGGCACTCTCTGAGTCAACCACCGCATGTTTGCCCCAGTCTGAATCTCTTGTAACACTAGATAGACAAGAGAATGTATAATCAAGCAATTCATGGATTGCCGGAAAGTTGCCGTCGAAGAGAAGCTCCTCCGAGAACGAAGCGACTCTGAGAGAGTTCTTAACCTACTATCCACGCGTGGATGTAGCTAGGGCTGCATCACGTCTAACCAACTCCAATCAGCCACTGAAGGGCGGAGTTATACGTGAACAAACTACTGCCCTCAAAAGAAATTACATTGAGAATAATATCCCGTAAATCTTTTCTTGAAGACGTAATGATAACGCCTCAGTAAGGCGGATTACGTAAAATAAAGCGTCTAAGTTAAGTCTACTATACATAATGTCGTTCCCAACATTGAAATTGGAAAAGACATAAACGGCGAAAAAGAATATATGCAGTCTTTAATCACACCGTCTAGACGCATATGAACTCTCGGTATGCCCTGCTCTGCCAAAATAAACTATATGTAAAAAAGATAAAATGGCAGAAATGAGCCACGCGGACAAGAAACTAAACTATCATGCTTAGTAGCAGGCTTGTATATATATATAAATATATAGCGTCGAAAAATAAAACACATGTTGTAATGACAATATTGGACTGCGTCGGTAAGTCAGGGACAAAGTCCCTGTACCGATCGAAAAATCCGAGTCCAATGACGCTATAAGTCTCTTATCCAAGATCGCAGCAATGAAGTCCGAAAAATAATCACTGGAAGAAATGCCAGAAGATATGAAAGGCATCTTCCGATACTACTAAAGGGAAAACTCGAAATCTTTCGAATCCCTTTCGCCATCCTGTCGGACCCTATAAAGCGTTCGGTCGTCCGTAGCTTGATGCAACCGCGGACCGCACCGACCCAGCGCCGTCGGATAATTCCTGATTCGACCGAGAAACCGTCAATTGCTGGGATGCTGCGAAACAACTGTGCTAACTCGGATAGCACGTCCGTCACTGAGGCCTGAGGAGCAGCGGTCTTACGATGCATTGCCGCAGGAAGCTCCGAGATCGTTACCCCGTGCATACTTCCAATATGCGAGCGAACGGAGTGTATAGGCCTCGTGTCCCTTGGCTACCGGATGGCGCGACCTATTCGCTGTGGAATCACTGAATGCCGAAACTGATCGGATACTCGAGGTCACGTAGCCAATGTGCGGTCGTGTGCCCTGCTGTGAGGATGAGGAAGCATTAAAGACAGTCTCTCGGACTGTCAATATAACGGAGCGTCCCGAGCAACGGACATATGCTCCGAATGTAAAATATCTGAACCACAACATGCGGTCCCCTATGTTGTTGGCTTCCTCCGATCTGTCCTCAATCTGCCGTCACTGGGTGAGTACTAAAGTAATTAAAGTGCTCGCATCACCCAAATCTCCTTCCTAGACCGCAACGGACGAACCCGGCAGCCGAACCATTCGATGAATGTACGCTACACCGGGTGAGCTAGCGAATGTCACTCCGTAAGCGATAGACATATTCCATGAGCACTTATTGCCGCTAACTCTTCATTAACTATGACGACAGAGGCACACTTTTGAAAGACATCTCCATAACTCTTCGAACAAGAAACCAGAAATGCTTGGATAGCAAGCATAAAATAATAATATATATAGCGTCGTTCAATAATTCGAAAGTTTGTGTGACATTATTGGACTATGTCGGAACTGAGGGACGATGTCCCTGAACCGAACCAAAAATTTCTAAGTCCACCGACGCTATCAGTTTCTTATCCGGCATCGCAGCATATGTTGTTCCGAAAGGGAAAGCTTGGAATTCACCGAATCCTTTTCGGTATCCCGTCGGACCGGATGAAACTTTCGGACGTCCGTACCCGCTTCCGCGGAGCGTCCCGACCCAGCATCGTCGGATAAAATATATGCGACAGATTCAGTTGATGCTGGGATGCTGCGATAAACTGTGCTATTAAGGAAAGCACGTCCGTTCCCGAGGCCTGTGCAGTAGCGGACTTACGATGCATTGCCGCTGGAAGCTCCGTGTACGTTGACTCCCGCATACTTCCTATGCGAACGTCCGGAGTCTGCAGGCCTCGAGTCCCCGGCTACCGACCCAGCGCTGTCGGATAATTCTCGATCCGACACCGTTTCTGTCGGCTGCTGGGATGCTGCGATAAGCTGTGCTATGCACAAGAATGTCCGGCGTCGAGACCTGCGGAGGCGCAGTCTATCGCTGCTTCGCCGAGGGCAGCTCCGCATCAGATGGCTCCCGCATACTTTTCCTATGCGAACGTCCGGAGTCCATCGGTCTCGAATCCCTGGCTGCCGGATGGTGTGACCTGGTCGCCGAAGAATCCTTGATCGGCGAAGCTGGTAATATATCGGCGGTAACGCAGCCAAGGTGCGGTCGTGTGCGCTGACGAGAAGAGGAAGCCTTAGCAGTCTCAGCGGACTGCCTATACAACGGAGCGTCCCGAGCGACGGACGTATGCTCCGCTAACGACACATTTGTACCACAACATCTGGGGCCAGATGTTGTTGAACGAGAGAGGGGCCTCTCTCGCTTGCCGTCCGGATGGACCGGAACGAGCTATGAACCGGACTAAAAGGCTTCCTCCGTTCTCCCTCCGATCCGCCGTCACTGGGTGTGCATTAAGTTAATTTTATAGTGCTCGCATCACCCCAAAATTCCTTCTAGACCGCAACGGACGAACCCGGCTGCCGAACCATTCGGTGAATGGACGCTACACCGGGCGAGCTAGCGGACGTCAAAGGCCGTCGAACCTACTAGGGTCCTCTTAGGCAATTGGCGTATTACATGAGCACTTTTCCGCTAGCCCTTCATTAATTGTGACGACGGAGGCACACTGTTGGAAGACATCACAGATACATCACCCTAATCTTGATCGTCTGACATAGAAATTGATAAAGTAGAGTGACCCTGCGGGGAAAGGACCGGAGTGTCCAAATCCCCAACAACATACCGTGACATACGCTTCCCATATTGTCATCGAAATCATACGATACAGAACCGGAGTTAATGCGAGTACACTGACCACATATAGAATGATAATAAGGTCAGAGGAAGACTTCCTCTTAAAACAATTGATCAATATCCTTTCAATGTGAAAAGAAAACAAGTCCTGGTACTCGCACTAACCCCTGGCAATCAAAATACATAATAATAATATGATCCATTAATATAGAAAAAATAATTGAAATCAAAATATTTTGAAAAAATATTTTTTCAGAACAGCCCAAGTTTCTGAAAAGTAACGTTGAGCCCCAATGGATCCCAAGCCTAAGTGTGGACAAAAATTTTAAAAATATTTTAAACAATTTATTCAACACTTACGAACAATAATAATGTATCTAGTTATGATTGAAATAACATAAAGATATTATTATTTAGAAATCCCCCCCTCACACAGAGGGCTGTTGTAAATGTAAACAATGAGTGTAAAAACACTAAAATAAGACTCCAGGCACCCAGGCCCGAAATCAGTTATCAAAAATACACCATCTGATGCAAAACAGAGACTTCCAGGGAAGAAACTGCAGAACATCAGATGGTAGATGCAGAACACAACGCCTAACCACCCGTAGGTGAAGACGTAAACATGGGGAAAGAACAGAATTCATTCTGTTATTCAGCTAAACTCCCAAGAAATTTTTAGTAATAATAATTACAGAAATTATGCCAAAAGCATGGGAGAATAGCAAGGGGGAACTTAAAGGACAGGGAGAGAGGAAAAACACTTGAAAAAACAGTGTAACTAAATAATCAGAATGACAACAAAATGGCTGCTGCCTTGAAAATAGGTAACTTAACATAATTTCATTAAAAAATTTCAAGTTACAGCCCTGATAATATTCTGTCACACATTCTTTTCCTCTCCTCCTTTTCTATCCTCCTTAGAATCACCATTTCACTAATATTTATGTGTCTGGCATCATTTAAACTGAGATTTAAAAGCACAAAGATCAGTCAGATGTTAACTGATGAAGCCCCAAACTTAGAATGATAAATGGCGCCAATTTCGGAACGTCCTTGACACTGCGCATGCGCAGTAGGGGCGAAGTGTGGAGGGCCTTTCTGGACATGTTTTCTTTAGTTTTAGATGCAAATTTTGGGGATTGGGGGGCAAAATTTGTGTTTGGCCCTATATTTTAAGAGTTAGCACCAGCTATGTCTGGGTCATTGGTACAGTATAAAAATTTGCTTTTTTTATCATTAACAAGTATTCAAACATGTATGTTGCGTGGAATTGAAATATATACAGCCTCTCAAGGAAAAGTTCTAAAAATCTATGAAGACACAAGAAAGGTTGGTTAACTGGTAGAACGCTAGAAACCCATGTTTGGGCTTTATTCTGAACTGCAGGTACCTAAAATTATAGGCTTCAAATTCTGTGGATGTCTTTTATATTATCTTGGAAATAAAATTGCTTTATCTCCATCGATTTACATTGTTACAATTTATGGGAGAGTGCCTATTGGCAATCTCCCATTAACTGTAACAAGACAAAAATGTGTGAACAAATCTTGAGGCTGATAAAAAATTTAGCACTCTATCAGTTAAGTTACTCTGACTTTACCATTCAAAATGCAACCTTTGGCTAACTGGTCATCTGTTCGCATAGATTTAAATTTGCATTACCTCCATGCGAACAAAACGAGCATTCTCGTCAAATTTTGTACACTGAAGGTTTTGCAGAGCTGTGGAATTTTACCATTGTCAGTAAAATTTTGTTTAATACTTTACCTAACAAATTTGTCACATCCGACTGCGTAAGTTATAAACTGAGCAGATGAAAAAAAAAAATTCTTCCAAAAAATAGTCAACAAAACCATACCATGTGACCCCCTCATTGGAACAAGTTTGCCGAGCCCGCTCCAATGAGGGGTCACATGATATTGTTTTTTGAAATGTAATTAAAATAAAACATTTTAGTAGTGAGTGCACTGGGTAAAGGGTAAACACATAACAAAGTTTTTTATTCAATTACAGCAAATTTACTCTACAGACTATTTGCAATTAACAGATATATATATTTATTTATTTATTGAGGTTTAACAACACTTTCACCAGCCAGGGTCACCTCGTGTCGGACAGTTTTACAGGTGGAGGAAGCTGGAGTACCCGTAGAGAACCACTGAGCAATGGAGAGCAACTGTCAGGCTCCTCAACATACTAACTCAACACAAGCAGGGTTAGCATTGGTTGAAGATAAGTGCACCATATATTTGCAGTATGCCTTAGTACACAATGTCACTGGTCCCCCACGTTGGCAATGGTGGTGGAGTGTCTTACCCAAGGATACAACGTGGTTGCCGCAGGTGGAATTCAAACCGAGGACTTCTCGGCTTGCAGTCTGCACCTCTACCTACTGAGCCATCCCCCACGGAGGGGGAGTAATTCTCACCAGATGTGGTCGAGTCAGGATGCCCCGAAACGACATTGTTCCCCACCCCCTGCGGGTGCGGGAGGAGCTGCACATCCTCCACGGAGGGGGTATAACTCACACCAGATGTGGTTGAGTCGGGACGCCCCGAAACAACAGCATTCCCCCCCCCCCCCCTTGCGGGTGCAGAAGGAGCTGCACATCCCCCATGGAGGGGGTATAACTCACACCAGACGTGGTCGAGTCAGGAGGGCCCGAAACGACAGCGTTCCACACCACCCACGTGTGCAGAAGAAACAGCCATGAGAACGCACTAAGGCGAAGGCAAAAGGAATTGCCCTAAAGGAACCGAACCGGAAAAAACAGAGGTGAGAGCAGTAGAAGAAAAAGGTGAACTCAACAGATACAGAAAGTAGAACACCCTCAACTACGAGAGAAGGTGGCAGAAAAAAGTGGTGGGTACACGACAGAACCCAGACGGCCGACAGGGACCGAAAAAACAGAAATTCAGCCCTCAACAGAGTGAAGAAATCCTGTCCAGACAGTCCCTGATTGACACCTAACTCCAATAACAATTAAATTTATCAACCGAAAAATTTCATTGTCGAACCGCATTGACACGATATCGAAAAAACATTCGCGAAAACGGAATAGTAAATAATATACAATGAGAATGTGGTTGAAAATATTAACGACAATATATAAAACACAGTCCTGTTATTATATGATCTTCAGATCCATAATCCAGTCACAGGAAAACCATTATCGAAGAGTTGAATTATCACTGTTTCATAATGCATATGGCAGAGACACATCCTTCACGTTTCTCGGATAAAAAAAAGAATGAGTCATTAGCGAAGCTTATGCGCACTGGCAACGGAAGTCGTGGAGTTGTACTTGGAAGAGAGCATCCCGTACTGGGTCTGTGCCGGTTGAACTCGACCCAGTTTTGGCTTATTTTTTCTTGGTGCTTTTGCACCACTTTTCTTTCCCAAATTGCTTGGGAAAGACAAAAATAGAGAGTATATTGTCCCGAGTTAGGGACTTCCACTGTAGTGCAAGCCTGTAGTAAACAATTGTGGGTAGGTTGATAAGAAACATGAAGGTTGAGACCTTCTGGGTCGTGATGCAGTGTGCGTGACTTCCCCTGATAAAGAAGGTCCTCTCGCGAAGGAAGCTTCCGGGGAACATCCCATAACAGACACCTGAGAAGATTGATCCACGGTTTCTGTGACGACAGAGATGCAACAACAGAATCTTGCAATGAGACTGTTTGACTTTTAACAGAATCTGCTGAATCAACGGAGTTGGAGGATATGCATATCCTATCATTCCATCCCATGAGATTGACAGAGCGTCTACTGCGTACACATACGTCTGCAACTGATTGTTGTGTGTCACGAATAAAACTATCATAGGTCGATCCCACTGGTAGCAAATCTGTCTGAATACCTGCTTGTTGAGTGTCCACTCCTTGTTTATCCAGCTGAAGTCTATTACCGATCCAAAAGAGCCGCCTGGCTTTGGTACGAGGAACAGGTGACTGTAGAATCCTGGAGAATTTTGATTCTCGACGACCTCTATTGCTTCCTTTGATAAGAGAGCCTGTACCTCCGATAGGAGAGACTCTCTTTTGCAAGGATTTGACGGAAGATTTGTCCACCGCAGACACCTTGCTAGTGGTGGTTTCGCTCAGAAAGATAGCCGAAGGCCATCCAAGACTACACTTTTCACCCACTAGTCTTCCTTAATTGTTATCCTGTTTTTTTGCGAATCTTGATAACCTTCCACCAACTGGAAAGCAATAGAGGGCCTGACCATCACCTGTAGGACCTGTGAGGCTTACGGGAGGAAAAACCACATCCCCCTCGCAAAGAGCCTCGACCCGCCAGCTTAGGGGCGTCTAACCAGAAGTCACGATCAGACCTACGCTCCCTTCCCGGGGCACTGTATTGACGATCCCTAGAGTAATTATAGGAGGGTTTTCTATACCCTCGCAAGGAGTCCCCTTTTGACGATTTCTGTCTGGGACGTCCTCCTTTACTCTTTTCTGCTGTAGCAGGTCGATTAGACGCCGACTTTAGAAGCAGAGTATTAGACGCTTTCTTTGTAGCTTGGTCATAAACCAACGAAAGCTTGTTGTCAAATATTGTGTGTCCGGATACCGGAGTGACCCGTAGAGAGTTTTTCACCTTGTCATCTATTAACGATGATGATGCAAGGGCACCGTCACATCTGATTAACTCCAAATTAGCCACTGTTAAGGAGTGGTAAACATAATTGCCCTGGAAAGAACTCTTTCATTAAAGTGGTACGAACGTCCTCAAATTCCTTCCCATTGAGACGTTGCACGACTGCTCTTGAAAGGTGATCTGTGTAAGACATAGCGTCCAAATTCGCTCTGTTTGAAGATATTGCCATCTCAATTGTGTCCGAGCAAATTGTGAATGAGGCAGGCAAGGATAGCTCTAGATCCTCAGCCTGTTCATCCAAATGCAGAGGAACTCTCTCTACATCTTCCCCGACCGTTTTAAAAGAACGTGGTCCAACAAACGGTAAATTTACGGAAGATGATGTCAAGAAACCGCCTTTCTGCTTCCCACTGGAGAGTTTGAATATGGTGTCGTCTAAATGGCTGAAGGCCAGCGACACCTGCCTAGACTGAACCGGAAAAGACAGGACTTCCTCCTTTGTCCGGATAAAGTCTGTGTCCAACGACGCCAAAGTGGATTCCTTCTAATAGTCGCAGCATTCTGATTTGCCGGAACAAATTCAGGGTAGTATTGATGGATTAAATCCATCGCAACCATGTGCTGTTCCGAAAGGGAAGGGTAATCTTCGTCCATATCCCTTTCACCATCCAACTGAATCAGTTGAGACTCTCAGTCTACGGCATCTGAACGTGCAGATCACTGGACAAACCCAGCACCATCTGACAGCTCAGGTTCTGAGACTGCTGTAGGCTGCTCGTGCACTTGCTGGGATGAGCTGCACAATCTGCGACAGCAAGTCCGTTACGGAGGCCTGAGGAGCAGCAGTCTTCTGTTTCTTGGCCACCTGCTGCTCCTGGGACGGTGTGTCCGAGATGGCTCTTTTCTCTGGACGTCCCAATAAATGAGGCCTCATCTCCTTAGCTGCCGGATGGTTCGACTTCTTTGACGATGAGTGGTCTCTTCTCGGCGATGCAGGCTGGATATCCGAAGTTGTGTAGCTAAGGTGCAGTCGAGTGTGCTTTGAAGATGACGTTGTATAAGCCGTAACTGCAGCCGAGGCTGGTTGCGAACTATACGGAGCATCCCGGATGGGAGGCGTGGACGTATGCTCCGACTGATGCAAGTTTCTAATCACAACATCAGGCCACAGATGCTGCTGGGAAAGAGAGGGACCTCTCTTGCTTGCGGTCCTTTTAGACTTTGCCAAGCTTCCCACGGTACTCTTCCTCTCTTCTGTCATCGCTGGGTGAGCCTGTTTATGTTTTAAGGTGCTCACTCTACCCAATCCACTCCTCTCGACCGCAACAGGCACCCCCGGCGTCATGGTACCCACAGACGGAGTAACCGCTTCACCGGTCGAGCTAGCTGGCAACAAGGGACTAAAACCACCAGCTAGTGGCTTTTTGTCCTCTCTAAGATTCATGAACACCTTGGCAGCTAGCTCTGTTTACTCATCTGAGCGGGACAACGGTAGCACACTATCTCTAGGCGTCACGTAAACATCACCATGTTCTTGTTCCTCTGAAAAAGAAACTGAGAAACTTGATTGACTTTGTGGCGAGAGGACCGACATTGGCCTCTTGCCGCTAACAATGTACCCTGACACCTATCTCCAATGTTTGTCATCCCATCCGACACAGGTTGGACAAGAATTAGTGGGAGTACATCGACTACAAGCAAGGCAACAAGCATGTAAATCCGAGGAAGACTTCCTCGCCTTGCATTTTGAGCAATAAGCTTTAATAATGAAGCAAAACAAAGTCGACAGTACTCCCACCAACTCCACAATAAATATATGAAAAAGATACATAATAAATAACATTCAAAATATAAATCGAAAAATTAATTTCCCAAAAAAAATTTTTTCGAAAAATTTTGACAGGAGCCTAATTTCCCAAAGGGAACAGAGCCCAAATGTATCCCGATAGATCCCAAGAGTGGACAAAATTCAAAAAATTAATTGCTCCACTACTGGAATATTTTTAATGTATCTTAAAACAATCCTACCATGAACTAAATAGGAAATTACATATATTTATACAATGTTGTCAATGTAAACAACGTCAGAAGAAAAACTGGAAACAAGACCCCAGGCACTGAAAAAGAAGGCCTGAAGTCAGTAACAGATTTTGAACTATCCGATGTAAAGCAAGATCTTCAGTAGAAGAAAAACAATACATCGGATGTATAATGCATGACCTAAAATGCCTAAACACCCCTAGGGTGAGGACGTAACCATGGGGAAATAAAGAATAAACATTCTGTATAACACGTCAAACTCCCAAGAAAATTTATAAAAAAAATTTCAATAAAATAAGCCAAAAAGCTTGGGAGTTTAACAGGGGGGCTTCAAGTAAGGATAGGGAAGGAACACGTAAACAGTGGAAAAATCATTAGCAAGAATGATGACATCAGGCCCATGTCCCGAAATTGGGAAACATGAAATAATTTATATTAAAATTATAAAGTTACAGCCCTGAACGTTTCCAACCACCGTTGCTTCCTTCTATCATCCAAATGTGTCCTTGGATCCACCAATTCTAGCATTGATTTGTGTCTGGCATCATTAAAACTGAGATTTAAAAGCACAGATGTCAGTTTGTTGTTACTGACAGAAGGGCCAAACAAAGAATGATGGTTGGCGCCAATTTCGGTGTCTTCCTGGATACCGCACATGCGCAGTTCGCAAAAGTATGGAGCACCAGATAGGACATGAAAGTTAAAAAATTTATAGTAATTTATATATTTTTTATACTTACCAATGACCCAGACATAGCTGGTGCTAACTCTTAAAATATAGGGCCAAACACAAATTTTGCCCCCCAATCCCCAAAATTTGCATCTAAAACTAAAGAAAACATGTCCTGAAAGGCCCTCCACACCTCGCCCCCACTGCGCATGCGCAGTGTCAAGGACGTTCCGAAATTGGCGCCATTTATCATTCTAATAACCAGTGCCTGGTAAGCGCTATGTACTCAGCGGGGAGGCAAGAGTTCCCAACTCCTGGGAGGGCCATCCCCGTCTGGGTCATTGGTAAGTATAAAAAATATATAAATTACTATAAATTTTTTAACATTTTTATACTGTACCAATGACCCAGACATAGCTGAATAGTAAAAAGGCTGGAGGGCCAAGGACATAGAGCAAAATGGAATACGCTCAATAAAATAAAATAGAGTCATCCCCTGTAGGGAAAAGAAGTAATAGGCCTTACATGTATCTTTCTTATTTATGATAAATTAGAAAGATACAACACCTTCCAAAAATTGAGCTTCATACATCCATGTACTCTATAAATATCCAATAATCCTTATACTAATAATTTTTAAAGTAAGCCAATAATAAAGTAAGTCTAGAGAATAGAGACTCTTATACTCCTAAAAGTGTGTGAGAATTGCATAATCATGTCCGTTGACATATGCAATATTCAAAAGCTATACTTTAAAAACTAAGACTTGAATGAATTTTATAAACTTAAACTTCTCACTAAACAACCATCCCAATAACAGCTCAGAATTACTAACTCCGGAGGAGGTATCCCCTTGTTTTCATAGTAAAAACAGGTGACCCAAGGGAACACCCTCCCCCCCCCCCCCCCCTTTTTCTTGCCCTGGGTCAAATAGCCCAGAGCGAAGAGGGCAGCCAAACGGAGAGACTGCCGAAACAGACAGCCTACCTAGCTATAGTAGCAACTGTTAAGTGAATGACATTCTGAGCAGTAGATAATAGACCTAACAATAGAGGCCTCCAGAAATGGACTCGATATTTCTGAGATAAAATTCATGAATGGATGGCTGAGCGCAATGAGCAGCCTTCAAAAATCTATAATAGGAACACTATTAATGTAAGCCCAAGAAGTAGAAGAACTCTTACTTCATGAGCCGAAATCTTAAGCACAACTGCTAAGCCAATGATATACCATAAGCAGTACGCTAGTTAATAGAATCCATTAACAATAAAATGGAGCGTAACGTCCTTCTACTAGACATCAAAGACAGAAGAAGCTTACGCCCTTGTAATAAACAGATATCTGTTTATAAATACATAAACTGTACCCGGAAAGAGTAAAGGCCTATGCCCATACGAAGACGGAAGGACCTTAAAATAATAGGTTCCGGATAATAGGAGCCTAACTCTTATGCAACAATCCAACCTAAATAGTAACGGAAGTATTGATTCCGAAACTATGAAAGTGAAAATCATCCATCGATAGTGCATGAAACTCACTGACTCTACAGTAAAAGAGAAACCAACAGAATTACTGTCTAAAAGGTCAGAATTTGAAAACTACTGTTTCCAGAGGCTCAAATGATTACTTAGCTAAATAAGAACCTAAGTTAAAATCCGTATAGGAAGTTAATCTAAAGATTCTAAGTCTATTTATCAAAAAGTTACTAACTGACTTAGATAAAGAGACAAAAGACTCAATTGTAAACTATCGTAGAGTGCATAGGTATGAGGTAACATAAACCTATAACCTAAATAACAACAGGCTGCAGTAGATCTTGTGAAACAAGTATACTAAAAAATAGCAATGAGTAGTATGGAGGGATCAACATATGAACATAATGATCCCTACACCACGACGGAAGAGCCTCCACTTTAGTCGCATAGAATAGCGAAGAAGAGGATCTCCTATAGTAAGAAATCGCGTCCAAAGCTCGTCCAGTACAGTGCTTACAATGCAATACGGACCACACAACGGAATACATGAAGGTTGCGACCTTGCTGGTTGTGATAAAGATGACACGATTTACCCAGTGAAAAAAGATCCTCACATAGAGGAAGATTTCACGTTAAGATCCACAGTAGACAAGAGAGTAAATTACTCATGATCTCTGTGAAGATAGAGATGCTATCAACAGAAATGTATTATGGTTGTTTATCTTAGCAATACCTGCTAAAACAACAGCGCCGGAGGATACGCATATCCTATCATTCCGTCCTATAGATCAATAGAGCGTTAACAGTATTAGCTCAGAGATCTGGACAAGCCAACACATACGTCTGCAATTGATTAGCAAGCTGTGTCATAAATAAAACATCATTGGGCGCTCCCACAGATAGCAAATCTGATTAAATACTTGTTTGTTGAGAGTCCATTCTGACAGCAACAAGCGACCCGTAAGAGAACGGGAGTGCGATAAAACAATCAGACGACCCAGAATATGACGGACCAAAACTGAACTTGGTGTACTATAACCAACAGACGGATTCTTTCCATTAAATTGAATAACGGAAACGAAAGAGTGCCTCCCTGGTTCCGGAGATACGCCACTACTGTCGAATTAAAGGACAGGAATTTGGGCATGCGTTTCTGAATAATGTTCATGCAATGACATAAAGCAAGCCTAAAAAACATTATTCCGCGGAAGTTAAACTGCTAGCTAAAAGACTGCGGAACCCAAAGACCCTGGCACTTCGAATCCGTAGGGATCAGAATATATCCCAATCTGTTTGACTGGCAACCGTCATAACAGCCACACTCGGGTCCGGCAACTGCGGCGGCACTCTCTGAGTCAACCACCGAAAGTTTGCCCCAGTCTGAATCTCTTGTAACACTAGATAGACAAGAGAATGTATAAATCAAGCAATTCATGGATTGCCGGAAAGTTGCCGTCGAAGAGAAGCTCCTCCGAGAACGAAGCGACTCTGAGAGAGTTCTTAACCTACTATCCACGCGTGGATGTAGCTAGGGCTGCATCACGTCTAACCAACTCCAATCAGCCACTGAAGGGCGGAGTTATACGTGAACAAACTACTGCCCTCAAAAGAAATTACATTGAGAATAATATCTCGTAAATCTTTTCTTGAAGACGTAATGATAACGCCTCAGTAAGGCGGATTACGTATAATAAAGCGTCTAAGTTAAGTCTACTATACATAATGTCGTTCCCAACATTGAAATTGGAAAAGACATAAACGGCGAAAAAGAATATATGCAGTCTTTAATCACACCGTCTAGACGCATATGAACTCTCGGTATGCCCTGCTCTGCCAAAATAAACTATATGTAAAAAAGATAAAATGGCAGAAATGAGCCACGCGGACAAGAAACTAAACTATCATGCTTAGTAGCAGGCTTGTATATATATATAAATATATAGCGTCGAAAAATAAAACACATGTTGTAATGACAATATTGGACTGCGTCGGTAAGTCAGGGACAAAGTCCCTGTACCGATCGAAAAATCCGAGTCCAATGACGCTATAAGTCTCTTATCCAAGATCGCAGCAATGAAGTCCGAAAAATAATCACTGGAAGAAATGCCAGAAGATATGAAAGGCATCTTCCGATACTACTAAAGGGAAAACTCGAAAACTTTCGAATCCCTTTCGCCATCCTGTCGGACCCTATAAAGCGTTCGGTCGTCCGTAGCTTGATGCAACCGCGGACCGCACCGACCCAGCGCCGTCGGATAATTCCTGATTCGACCGAGAAACCGTCAATTGCTGGGATGCTGCGAAACAACTGTGCTAACTCGGATAGCACGTCCGTCACTGAGGCCTGAGGAGCAGCGGTCTTACGATGCATTGCCGCAGGAAGCTCCGAGATCGTTACCCCGTGCATACTTCCAATATGCGAGCGAACGGAGTGTATAGGCCTCGTGTCCCTTGGCTACCGGATGGCGCGACCTATTCGCTGTGGAATCACTGAATGCCGAAACTGATCGGATACTCGAGGTCACGTAGCCAATGTGCGGTCGTGTGCCCTGCTGTGAGGATGAGGAAGCATTAAAGACAGTCTCTCGGACTGTCAATATAACGGAGCGTCCCGAGCAACGGACATATGCTCCGAATGTAAAATATCTGAACCACAACATGCGGTCCCCTATGTTGTTGGCTTCCTCCGATCTGTCCTCAATCTGCCGTCACTGGGTGAGTACTAAAGTAATTAAAGTGCTCGCATCACCCAAATCTCCTTCCTAGACCGCAACGGACGAACCCGGCAGCCGAACCATTCGATGAATGTACGCTACACCGGGTGAGCTAGCGAATGTCACTCCGTAAGCGATAGACATATTCCATGAGCACTTATTGCCGCTAACTCTTCATTAACTATGACGACAGAGGCACACTTTAGAAAGACATCTCCATAACTCTTCGAACAAGAAACCAGAAATGCTTGGATAGCAAGCATAAAATAATAATATATATAGCGTCGTTCAATAATTCGAAAGTTTGTGTGACATTATTGGACTATGTCGGAACTGAGGGACGATGTCCCTGAACCGAACCAAAAATTTCTAAGTCCACCGACGCTATCAGTTTCTTATCCGGCATCGCAGCATATGTTGTTCCGAAAGGGAAAGCTTGGAATTCACCGAATCCTTTTCGGTATCCCGTCGGACCGGATGAAACTTTCGGACGTCCGTACCCGCTTCCGCGGAGCGTCCCGACCCAGCATCGTCGGATAAAATATATGCGACAGATTCAGTTGATGCTGGGATGCTGCGATAAACTGTGCTATTAAGGAAAGCACGTCCGTTCCCGAGGCCTGTGCAGTAGCGGACTTACGATGCATTGCCGCTGGAAGCTCCGTGTACGTTGACTCCCGCACACTTCCTATGCGAACGTCCGGAGTCTGCAGGCCTCGAGTCCCCGGCTACCGACCCAGCGCTGTCGGATAATTCTCGATCCGACACCGTTTCTGTCGGCTGCTGGGATGCTGCGATAAGCTGTGCTATGTGCACAAGAATGTCCGGCGTCGAGACCTGCGGAGGCGCAGTCTATTGCTGCTTCGCCGAGGGCAGCTCCGCATCAGATGGCTCCCGCATACTTTTCCTATGCGAACGTCCGGAGTCCATCGTCTCGAATCCCTGGCTGCCGGATGGTGTGACCTGGTCGCCGAAGAATCCTTGATCGGCAAAGCTGGTAATATATCGGCGGTCACGCAGCCAAGGTGCGGTCGTGTGCGCTGACGAGAAGAGGAAGCCTCAGCAGTCTCAGCGGACTGCCTATACAACGGAGCGTCCCGAGCGACGGACGTATGCTCCGCTAGCGACACATTTGTACCACAACATCTGGGGCCAGATGTTGTTGAACGAGAGAGGGGCCTCTCTCGCTTGCCGTCCGGATGGACCGGAACGAGCTATGAACCGGACTAAAAGGCTTCCTCCGTTCTCCCTCCGATCCGCCGTCACTGGGTGTGCATTAAGTTAATTTATAGTGCTCGCATCACCCCAAAATTCCTTCTAGACCGCAACGGACGAACCCGGCTGCCGAACCATTCGGTGAATGGACGCTACACCGGGCGAGCTAGCGGACGTCAAAGGCCGTCGAACCTACTAGGGTCCTCTTAGGCAATTGGCGTATTACATGAGCACTTTTCCGCTAGCCCTTCATTAATTGTGACGACGGAGGCACACTGTTGGAAGACATCACAGATACATCACCCTAATCTTGATCGTCTGAAATAGAAATTGATAAAGTAGAGTGACCCTGCGGGGAAAGGACCGGAGTGTCCAAATCCCCAACAACATACCGTGACATACGCTTCCCATATTGTCATCGAAATCATACGATACAGAACAGGAGTTAATGCGAGTACACTGACCACATATAGAATGATAATAAGGTCAGAGGAAGACTTCCTCTTAAAACAATTGATCAATATCCTTTCAATGTGAAAAGAAAACAAGTCCTGGTACTCGCACTAACCCCTGGCAATCAAAATACATAATAATAATATGATCCATTAATATAGAAAAAATAATTGAAATCAAAATATTTTGAAAAAATATTTTTTCAGAACAGCCCAAGTTTCTGAAAAGTAACGTTGAGCCCCAATGGATCCCAAGCCTAAGTGTGGACAAAAATTTTAAAAATATTTTAAACAATTTATTCAACACTTACGAACAATAATAATGTATCTAGTTATGATTAAAATAACATAAAGATATTATTATTTAGAAATTCCCCCCTCACACAGAGGGCTGTTGTAAATGTAAACAATGAGTGTAAAAACACTAAAATAAGACTCCAGGCACCCAGGCCCGAAATCAGTTACCAAAAATACACCATCTGATGCAAAACAGAGACTTCCAGGGAAGAAACTGCAGAACATCAGATGGTAGATGCAGAACACAACGCCTAACCACCCGTAGGTGAAGACGTAAACATGGGGAAAGAACAGAATTCATTCTGTTATTCAGCTAAAACTCCCAAGAAATTTTAGTAATAATAATTACAGAAACTATGCCAAAAGCATGGGAGAATAGCAAGGGGGAACTTAAAGGACAGGGAGAGAGGAAAACACTTGAAAAAAAACAGTGTAACTAAATAATCAGAATGACAACAAAATGGCTGCTGCCTTGAAAATAGGTAACTTAACATAATTTCATTAAAAAATTTTAAGTTACAGCCCTGATAATATTCTGTCACACATTCTTTTCCTCTCCTCCTTTTCTATCCTCCTTAGAATCACCATTTCACTAATATTTATGTGTCTGGCATCATTTAAACTGAGATTTAAAAGCACAAAGATCAGTCAGATGTTAACTGATGAAGGGCCAAACTTAGAATGATAAATGGCGCCAATTTCGGAACGTCCTTGACACTGCGCATGCGCAGTAGGGGCGAAGTGTGGAGGGCCTTTCAGGACATGTTTTCTTTAGTTTTAGATGCAAATTTTGGGGATTGGGGGGCAAAATTTGTGTTTGGCCCTATATTTTAAGAGTTAGCACCAGCTATGTCTGGGTCATTGGTACAGTATAAAAATATACTTAGCGGGTTGGGAGTTAATGTTGCCTATACACCACTATGCAATCACCATATGAACCTCCTTTGGGTCTGACAAGATGTCCAGGGGAGGTTTGCTGGTCAGCCTAAATTGTGGAATAGAACAATGTAATATTTTACATTTTCTGCACATCACTGAAGTAGAGGGTCTGTAGATGGGTATCCAGTCATTTCGGTCCTAAGTCATTTCAGCCCCAAGTCATTTCGGCCTCTGGTCACTTCGGCCTCAATGTCATTTCGGCCCAAGTCATCTCGGTCCCAGTCATTTCGGCACCTTGTCATTTTGGCCCCATTTCAAGGGTAGAGATCTATAAACAACAACGCATAGTTTATGTTTACAAATAATGGGTAATTACCTTTATTAAGTAATGTTCATTCTTTTATATTTACACAGTGTACAGAAAAGTTTCACACGACATTAAAAATTATCCATGAGTTCAATTTTACAAACATTTAAGGTGGTACATAAGGAAGAGAAATTTGTTTACTTTGAAATTTCCAACTAAATTCAAATTAAATATTCACTAATACATAAAAATGAAGGTTGTGATGTATAGAACATGCAAAATATATGCAGTCAACTCATTCATTCATGTTGTTATGCACAATTCCTAGGCACCTTCCAGTTGGAGGTCCGGGGAGGGGGGGGAGGGGGTGATTTGACCCTCTACCCTACTGCCAGTGCGCACACTCAAACCAAACAAGATTACTGTCCTTCGCTTCAGACTCTCATGGATTCATAAGCGAATAAAGTTATTCGGGTCATAAGGAATTTCAAATCCCACATCATCCCTGTGCACCTTCGGTGCGCTGAAACTTTTCATTCATTCGTCACGAAACGCTGAAACTTTTCATTCATCATCATAAATAATAAAGGGATGCTTGAATATCAAAATCAAGCCATCCAAGTAATTACCAATCTGGATGACTCCCAGCTTTCAAAAACACAGTACCCACACTGTCAATGCACACATTCAAACCAAATACCATTACTGACCGTCGCTTTCGACTCTTCTGGATTCATAAACAAATAAAATTATTCAGTCGCAAGGGATTTCTACTAGGTATGAAGGAATACGATATATAATATGTATACCTCAATATCTATTTGAGGTATCAATGCTGAAAAACAATTAAATAAAAAAAATGTTAAAATTAAAAATATATTTAAAAATATTTATTATGGCCAAAATGACTTGGTATATTGGGGCCGAAGTGACTTGAAGCCGAAATGACCGAGGATGAAATGACTGGGGCCGAAATGACTTGGCACCGAAGTGACTGGAATTCCTGTAGAGATATATGATTCTGTCACACAAGACCAGCAAATCCAGACTTTGGAAGACAAAATAAATGCCAGTAAAAAACACACAAAGCCTTCCAATTTTTAGCATTGATATATATGATTTCTGAGATAAAGATTAGAATTAACTTGTTACTATCAGTCAACTGATAACTCACCTCTTTGATTGACATCTTCATTCTTAATAAATGGTCATCCTTTAAGTTCACTTCTTCTCTCAGAGCATTTACTGCCTCCTCCTCCTGGCTGATTCGCTCTTTCAAATTACTCACCTCACTTTGGTGTTTCACTTCATCATGTCTTATTTGCCTCACACTTTTCTCCATCATCTGAAAAATATTTACAGAACACTAGAATTAAGAAAACCCCAAAAACATACCAAATATTTTAGTGCTTTGACCTGCTCAGAGATGATGACATCTTTGTTTTGCATGATACTGATATATTGTTAGGTCTAATTTTTCACTACTATTTTCATAAGTCTATTTGGATTCCTGTAACTTTCTTTTCTTTTAGAGAAATCCATCAGAATAGATCAGTGTTCGTTCGTTCGCTTGGAAGAAAATTCCTGACTTTGAAGGAAATTTCTAGTAGGGCCCTGTATATCAGACATTTACAGGGCAAATCGAATCTTGAATCAAATGAAGCAAGGTATTAAAACCGAAACAAATTTCAAATCAAATCAAACTGGATAAAAATGCCAAAACTGTTTTTATACCATGCTCGCCAATGTTACTACCTATGAAAGGCCTGTATGTTAAATTTTAGCTTTTTACCCCACTGCTGGTGTAAAGCTTCTACTGTGGTTAAACAATTTTTACATAATTGGAAGTTCATCCAACTTGACCTTTGACATGACGCAATTTGCCAACTTCGATACATTCACATTTTGCGATGTTTCATTCAAACATACGACATTTTGCGGTACTATCTACTACGTGCAATGACTTATTAAAGTTAAAATACCTACAATTAAATATTTAAAATAAAATTTAAGAATTGTTAATATTAATTTGATTGAAAAAGCAAGGTAAATTCAATCAACTTTGACGATGTGTCTAGCTGTCAATCAACCATTCACGTGCAGCCGGTAGTACTGCCCACCGGCGCAGATGTAAACAAAACAAACCCATGTGTTTGCGATAGAAAGTATCATTTTTCACCATTTTAAGTGACAAAATTGATTATTTATTGAGAGCATGGTAAAAATAATACAAATAGGTACTTGGGCCAGTAATCAGATTTAAACCGCTCGTAGAATAAGAGTTTTAACCACTCAGCAAGCCGAGTGGTTAAAACTCTTATCCTACTAGTAGTTTAAATCTGATTACCGGCCCTAGACCTATTTATTCTATATATTAGCGATTGATGACACATTAGAGGACCAAATCACATTTATTGTTTCACTGTAGGCTGACACTCCAACTTTTGCATCTCCCTGAAAATAATGGTTGGAATTCTGGACATTATTTTCAGGGAGATACAATAGCTGGGAGTGTAGGCCTACAGTGAAATAATAAATATGTTTCAGTTCCCCAAACTCGATGTCCAGTCCCCACCCAAATTTATTTGCTAAACCTTCCAATTTTCATACACTGAGTGATGCAGTCATTGTTTCTTTAGGTTCAGGTGGGTTTCATCTACCAGAAAAAATGGGAATAATATGATCTTGCCAGCCATTCTGATGGGCTGAGTGAAAAAATTTGAAACTTTCTGTTGTTCCAAATTCTAAAATGAATTGAATCAGAACTAGGTAGTTTCTAGGGAATTTTTTAAGCACTTTCCAGGACCTTTGTCTAAATTTATTTACTCATCTCTGATGTGTGCATGCAAAGCAGTTACTGGGTAACAATGCTTATGCATGTACTGCAAAACAATAAGACTTGCTCCTGACACTGAACCTTGAGACACCCTTAGAGCTTCACAAAGATCAGTGTACAGTACAGTCGTCGTGGACTGGTCGTACCCGGTGCTTCATTAGTTAACTTTTGGATGAATATTCCTATAATTAATGTTTGGAATCTAATATTATTGCATCCATAGAAATATTGTCCACCTGTGGAAGTGGACCAGTCCACAGTGGCAGTACTGTAAGGTACAGGTATTTATCAATGAAAAATCCCAAAGTGTATGCAACAACAACAACAATTGTTCTATTGAATCACTGAACATTTCTTTTTGTTCAAACACATAGACTATGACCCTTGACTAAAATGAACTGAGTTCATTCCATTGAGGTGTCATAAGCTACGTTTTGGAGTTGAAAATTTGCGACAATAAAATCTGAATGCCAATTTTTGTGAAAAGCATTTTTATTCACTAAAGGGTTAACACGGATAAGACATTAGCCAGTTCACAATGTAGAACAGAACAGGGTACAGAGGAGCCTTGTTAATTGCACATCCACTTTGGCAGTGATAATTATTCAATTAACAGGAGTATTCAATTAACTGGGCTGTGGTCATTTTCGTGTATTTCAGATAAATTGAACATTTCTTCTATTATATCTTGTTTGACAAACTTCCATGTTAAGCTGGATATAATAGAATAAATGCCTGTATTGGATGTACTGAGGCCAAATTGTTCCTCAGTACATTCTCATGGTAATTTCTCGACATATTAGAAGCTTTTTATTCCATTAAGAGGAGTTTACTCTATGACATAAATGTAATTAACATAGCAAATTTGTATTGGAGGTATGGTAAATGGTTTTGTGTTAGAAAGTTAAATTCTATCAACTGAGTTATGCAATTAAGCAATACCAATTAAGTGAGTGCCACTGTATCATACCTTTTTAAGTTTTTCCAACTTAATATTAAGGGTTTCTTTATCCTCTTTTGTTTGTTTTAACTCATCATGAATTCTGGCAAGCTCTGCACCATCGCCATCCATTTTCATTCGACTGACCTCTTCGGTGACTTCATGAACCTTTCGAGACAATTTTCCCTCTTTCTCTTCCAGCTCTCGAATTTTCAGTTCACGAGATGAAACCAGTTTTTTATTGTATTGTAATTTTCTTTCTAGTTCTTTAACTCTTGTTTGCAAAATATCGGATTCACTTTTATACTGAGAAAGGTAAAAATCAGTTAAAGAAAAAAATGCCTTTATTACAACTCTCATGGTAGAGCAACAAAACACTGTTTCTCAAACATGGCTGCAAGTAAGAAAAATGTGAGACTATTCCTACCCAGGACACAAAATATCTTGTCACTGAAATAAGTATAATTTGCCACCTTTAACCAAATTTCTCTCCTTTACATTGAATGACAAATGATTTAGCTAAAGTTAGATGAATTCCAAGCAGCCACGACTAGATTTGATGAAAAATATTTTGAAAATACTCTGCAGGTGAAGAGTTAATGAGAGAAAGGGGAGGTAGAAACAAACCCATGCATAGAAACAGGGCTGCAAGTATGGAAATTAGAAAAGATTTCAGACCTAAAGCAGTCCTTAATGAAAGCATTATTCACCAAAAAACAAGCCTAGAAATAAGCAGACGGTCATCTGCAAAACGAGGTACCCAGAGGGTGAATTTGGCGATGCTACCCTGCAATATGAGTAGTATCACTAAATTTATGGACTGTGAACCTTAATCTGAAGCAAGGTCTCAAGCAAAAACAGAGAAGGTACCCAGAGGATAAATTGGCCCACTGTGTGGGATAGAATCAGAAAATTCACCCTCTGGGGACCTCAGTCTGCAAATGACAGATTGCTTATTTCCAGACTTGCCAATAAACATCATCAGGAGTGAAAAAGAAAGCATATTTCCTAATATTCTAAGGGGTTACACCTTTATAAATAGTAAAAAAATAATTTATGTTTCATCATTCACTTGGTATGAATCAATCACGAAAATATAAGTGGTTTATTTATTGGTGTTTATAAGACCACATATTTCTGCACAATGGCTTATCATGACTGCAACATGGAGATAAAGTCAAGTTTAGTCAATACTTTATACCCATATTGCCCATTTTAGAGGACTTTCACCCCAAGCATTGGTGAATGGGTCCAATTTTAGCAGTAAAACAGAGCTTGCTTACCACAGTGAACAAGCACTGATTCACTTCCTGGGGTTCCCACAGGGTATGTATGGCTTACATCCTTAGAAAAACTGACCCACACAATGGAAACCTACTAACAATCTTTCTGATAAGAAACTGATTTGAAAAAAATCTAGCGCAATGAGAAACATGGAAAATGTTCTCTCCAAAAAATATGCACTACTGTGCATCACATATGCCAAAAGAAACTAGAGATGGTCTGTCGCCCAGTATACCCCCATCTTGGCATACCGCTTAGTGTGGGTGACTGAAAAGGGGCATTCAATTTTTTTAAGTAAAAAAAAAAATCCAATATGGCCACCAGTCGGCCATCTTGAATTTGATTGGGAAAAAAATTATGTCACGCACTGCTCCTCATTGTGTTGATTATTTATATTGAGTTTCATGAAAATGCAGCAAAAACTGTAGAAGTAGATCGCTCCACAAGTATTTTGTAAAATCCAATATGGCCACCCGATCGGGAAAAATATAAATTTTATAGTAAATTTCCTTTCTTATTATACCTACCACAATTGTTTACTACAGGCTTGCACTACAGTGGAAGTCCCTAACTCGGATAAAATACTCTCTATTTTTGTCTTTCCCAAGCAAGTTGGGAAAGAAAAGTGGTGCAAAAGCACCAATAAAAATAAGCCAAAACTGGGTCGAGTGCAACCGGCGCAGACCCAGTACGGGACGCTCTCTCCCAAGTACAACTCCACGACTTCCATTACCAGTGCGCATATACCGTCTCTAAAGACTCATTCTTTTTGAATCTGTAAACGTTAAGAGTTATGTGATCAGTGGGGAGGAAAGATTCTTTACCCGTAAAGAAGACGGGAGGGCCTCCATGTAAACAATTGTGGTAGGTATAATAAGAAAGGAAATTTACTATAAAATTTAGATTTCTTATCAACCTACTCACAATTGTTTACTACAGGCTGAATAGACAAAAGGCTGGAGGGAATCGCATAACCAACCCCCACATAACCCTAGTGCACTGGAACCGTGAAGTAGAAGGAAGAGGTCCCGAGGCTTATCAACCATAATGTCGCAATCATTGGTAAAGGACAATGAAAAGAGACATATGAGCCTGTGTGACACACAGACAGAAAAAGGGCAGTAACAGCACAAGGCCGAAACTGACCTTCAAGAAGCCTAATGGCTATGGCAGACAACAGCCTGAGCAGAAGAAAGAGGACCCAGGGCAAAAAGGTCCTCCGACTGCTCCTGCAACTGGCGTAGATAAAAGGTGGAGAAAGTAGAAGCATTTCTCCAGTAGGCTGCCTGCATAACATCCGACAACTTGACGGAGTTAGAATAAGCCCAAGAAGCAGACAGTGCCCGCACCTCGTGGGCAGAAATACGATTGGCAATACAATCGCCAGCTGCTAAACGACTATAAGCCGTACGAATAGCAAGACAAATCCATCGAGAAATGGATTGAGGAGAGATCTTCTGTCGACCCGGAATGAGAGACAGAAAAAAACGTTTTCTGCCCTTCCGTATGAAGCGTGTCCGATCAAGATAAATGCGAATAGCACGGACCGGACAGAGCAAAGGGCGAGTACCCTCAACAGAGGGAAGAGGCCTGATACAGATAGGAGGAGGAGTAGTATCTGGTAACTGATTCTTAGCCAAAAAGGAGCAATCAGTGGTAAAAGTAACACTGTTGGGAGAGCTCCTAAAAAAGGCCGGGTCAACCGAGAGGGCGTGAAGCTCACTAACCCGTCTGGCCGAAGCAAATGCCATCAGAAAAGCCGTCTTATATGTGAGAAAATGCATATCCACCTGGGATAAAGGTTCGAACGGCGCCCCCCCCCCCCCCCCCCCCCCCCCCCCAAGCAAAGCAGCACCCACGAAAGATTCCATCGTGGAGTAAGCTGCAAAGTCCGAGGCCTTTTCAAAGAAAAGTGCCGAACAAGCTTGGAGAGGTAAGGATTAGTGCCGATACGACGCTTCCCCACATAAGAAAAAGTCTCTGAAAGCATAGACCTGTAACCCTTGATGGTAACAGGCTGGAGACCCCGAGAATCAAACAGATATACCAGAAACTCCGCAATCTGTGAAATCGAAGGATTGGCATAATCAACAGAGTGATCAGCACACCATCGACAGAAGACCTTCCATTTAGCTGCATAAGCTAAACCAGTGGAGTGCCTCCTTGAAGAAGAAATGCACTCCACTGCTCGTCTCGAAAAAGCTCTACGGAGGAGACAGGACCTGACAAAAGATATGCGTGAAGGCACAATGAAGTCGGGTCGACGTGAAACCTCCTCGGGCGACCTTGACAAAGAAGGTCGCGATGTAGCGGGAGATGTGCCGGAACCGCCGCCATAAGCGAGCGGAGCTGATTAATCCACACCCGCTGAGGCGACAGGGGAGCGATCAGAATGATTCGACAACTGCAGGTTCGAATTTTGGCGAGAACCTGAGGAAGAATCGGAACCGGCGGGAAGGCGTAGCCGACTAGACCGTTCCAATCGAGTGACAGAGCGTCCACGGCAAAAGCCAGAGGATCTGGACACGGGGACACGAAAGTGTCCACCTGATGGTTCCAACGAGTCGCAAAGAGGTCGATGTGGGGACGTCCCCAGAGATCGCAAAGCGACTGGAACACTGCCCTGTGAAGCATCCACTCGGTGGAAATAACCCTGCCCTGTCGGGACAGGGAGTCGGCTAGGACGTTCAGACGACCGGGAATGTGACGAACAACCACTTCGGCGTGAACATCCTGAGCGAGCAGTAAAAGATCCCGAGCTAAGTCGTACATCGGAAGCGAGTGCGTGCCGCCCTGGTTCCGAATGTAAGCAACCACTGTCGAATTGTCGGATAGTAGAAGGACCTGGCGATTCGACAGGTGAGGGATCCACTGCCTGAAACTCAGAAGAAGAGCAAGAAGCTCCTTCTGGTTGATGTGTAGAGTTGCTTGATCCTGGTCCCACATCCCGTGTAGGGAAAGACCGAGAGGATCCAACGTCGCACCCCATCCGAGATCGCTGGCATCTGCCGTCAGAACGTGATCGGACGTGGGTAAGTCCAGTGGAACACCCTGCGTAATCCACTGAACATCTGTCCAGGGAAGAAGGTGAGGATACAGAGAGTCCGGAAACGGAAGCACCTGATCCAGAGAATCTACATTCGGTCTCCAACGACTGAGCAGAAAGTGTTGGAGAGGTCTGACACGCAGCCGATCTAGAGGAATGAGATCCGTCACCGAACCGCAGAGACCGATCAGCCGGAGAAAACTCCGAGCGGTCGCGGACCTGGACTGGGACAGAGTCAGAGCAAAAGCTGAGAGAATCACAGCCTTGGCCTGGGGAACAGCCACCAAATTGAATTTGGTTTGGAAAGACATCCCCAGATGACAAAACGACTGAGAAGGGACCAGGTCCGACTTCTCCTCGTTGACTCTGAATCCTAGCGACATGAGCAAGCTCAACAGAGTGGCGACATCCGATTCCAGTAAGGCAGCATTGGAATGCCTCTGGAGGATATCGTCCAGATATGCCGAAGTAGTCACCCTGGACTGTGTGCGATGGAACGCTATCACATGCGACATCAGTCTGGTGAACGCCCAAGGAGCCAGGTTGAGGCCGAAAGGCATGGCCTTGAACTGGTAAACTCGCCCCAGAAAAGCGAACCTGAGATACTTCCGTGACGCCCGATGCATTGGAACGTGGAAGTAAGCATCTCGCAGGTCGATGCTGGCTGCGAAATCTCCCTGGTGAATTGACTGGCGGATCGACCTGAAAGTCTCCATGCTGAACTTGGGAGCAATGATAGACTGGTTCAGGATACTCAGATCGATAACCGGTCGGAGTTGGCCGTCCTTCTTCGGCACCAAGAACAGGCGGGAATAGAAACCCACTGACCGAACGTTCTTGACGACCTCGATCGCCCCCTTTGCCAGGAGATTGGCAATCTCCGTGGACAAAAGTTCCTGACGTAAAACGTCTGAAGGAACTGTGGTTGGAAGAGGCACCCTTGACAGAGTGGGGTGCCGTCGGAAGGATATGCGCAGCCCGGACCGAACAACATCTAACACCCATGGATCGGATGTGATGGTGGTCCAATGGTCTGCGAACTCTGCTATCCTTCCTCCAACCTGGGACGAGTCGAGGTGAGGACCTTCATTTCGAGCCCCGACGAGGCCCGCGAGAGGAGAAACCACCTCCTCTGCTAAATGAAGAATCCTGAGACTTCCCTCGATTCTGCCGACCCCTACCTTTACCCCGTGAGTAAGAAGTAGAGGCGGTGGCAGAAAGACCAGCCTTTTGCTTCACAGAGGAAGCAGAAGGGTACTTGTTAGGTTTGGAATGGCCCTTGACTCCCCGAGAAGGCTGATCAAGCTGACGAAACAGCAGCTGATCTTTGGAATGACGTAGGACGTCATCCCGGACCGTCGACACGGAACCATGGAAAAGTTGCGGACCTGCCAAAGAAGCAGATCGAAGAGTAGCACGCTGCTCCTCGGGAAGGGATCGTCCTGTGTCCAGCACAGCGTCCCTTCGAACTAATTCCAAATTGGCCGTGTTACAGGCATGCGTGTGAGTAAGGTGCATAAGTGCCTTGGACAGCACACGCAAAGGAGCCTGTACCTCGTCAAACTTATCTGGAGGCAGATAAGCAGCCAAAGCTGAGACGACGTGATCTGAGAGAGAAAGCATGCCAAGCATCTCTCTAGATAAGCCCAACGTGGACTCCAGAGTCGTCACTGGAATGACGGCAGACTTGGGCTTGGAAAGCCCGAGGGAAGTGGAGTCCTGATCCAGAACCGTCAAAGCCTGGCAGACTGACGGATTGGCGGAATTGTAGGAACGATAACACACAGGAGGCAAAAAGGTGTCAACCCTGGTGAAGAACGAAGTCTTCAAAGCCTTGGAATTCAGCTTGGCATCCAATGCTGAAAAAGCCTCAACCACCTGTACCGACTGGCACGGTCGAAGGCGCCCAGAAGCAGGTTGCTCCATAGGCTGTTGGCGTGCGACCGATGATCGCGGCCAGGCTGACACTGTCGGCTGGTTAGCAGGTTTGAGCTCAGGCAGAAACCCAAACACAAAGTCAAGAGCCGCCCCCAAGTCTGAAGACTGCTGGCCCTCGACCTCAAGCATGTCGGACTCCTCCCCAGAGTCGGAAGACACATAGCCCATCGTGGGCAAACCAGCCGACGTCTCCCATGGTGTCGGGACACCAGAGGAATCGGAAACCGGCCTGTTTCCAATCCCGGGAGGCGGCGCCATAGGAGGCGCCTGGAAACCACCCATAGACTCGCTGGAAGCAACAGGAAGGCTCTTAGAAAGAACCTGAGTGAGTAAGGAGAGGGCCTCCCTAAGCTCACTGCCTGTACCGACCGGTTCGACAGGGGAGCGAACTGGCAAAGTGGTTTCACCTCTGACCCTCTTAACCAAAACACCCGACGCGGGACGACGGGCGGCAGCCGAAACATCTGAAGGCAGACGTGTATAGGGGTACGATGCACCCCGAGGATCAATATTGCGAGAACTCATGAGAACTCATGAGAGTCACCGCGGACCTCTGCGGGGCAGAAGGTCCAGGCTGCACAAAAGGCGTTGGTCCCCCAAAACTGGTCATGTGACCAGAGTGAGTAGACGGAAACGCCACAGAGTTCATAGTGTTTCCACTACGAACATCCAAATCCAAAGACACAACTGTGGTGCTCGACGGCGAAGAGACTACAGCAATGGGCTCGGCCGGCAGCCCCTTCCGACTTCGCCGAGTTGAAGTCAGGGATGGCTGAGGCCGATATCCCACGTCTACAGTATCGGACAGTCCTGCAGTCCCCCTGCAGCGAAAAGCCGAGGCCGGCTGAAACAGATAACGAAGCAGACGGGCCAGCAGCAGTAGTAGATACGTCGAGAGTCATTGAGGCTGGTGAAATAGTGGAGAGAGCACACCGGCTTGGCTCACAACCCTAGTGACAGCCTCAGATGTCGACTGGAGGGGGACCGTAGTCCCGGAACCAGGCATCTCTACACCAGAACACTCAACGGCTCCCGCAGTATCCACCACAGGAAAAGACTGCACATCCCCCACGGAGGAGGAATAACTCTCACCAGACAAAGTCGGCTCGGGAGGCCCCGAACGACCACGTTCTCCTTTCCCGCGGGAGCGGGAGGCACGGCCACGAGAACGAACGACACGGTTTACTGACGTCCCAGAAGGTGGAAGACCATGTTCCACAGACACCACACGGCCACTCGGCCGAACACCCATTACAGGAGGAACAAGACGAATGTACATCGTCCACATGCTTTGGCAGCAGACATTGCCCACAGGGAATTGTCCTGGGCATGATTGAGGTGAGAGGTGCAGAGAAGGTGAGATGAGAAAACAGAACACCCCCAAAGAAGAGAGAAAGATGACAGAAACAAAGACCCCAGAAGGTCGACCGGGAACCACCCAACAGGAAGACTACTCTCAAAAGAAAGAAGAAACACTGCAGGAGTGGTACCCCACTGACACCTAACTCTAACACAATTAGAAAATTTTGCAAAAAAAGCATTAACAATAATTGTGAAAAAATCTAAGTCCGAACCGCGTGGCACGCGAAATTCGCGCGCGACTCGAGAGAGAGCAAATAAATATACATTATGGACATATAATAGAAAAGAGAATATATAAAACGCTGTTCCTGAGAATACAAAGGATACACTGTGGTATAAAGAATCAGGAATCATCAAACATCGAGCTGGTGGAACACTGATAAGCGTGCAAAAACATCTCGACACGAAGCGGATTTTAAAAAGAATGAGTCTTTACAGACTGTACATGCGCACTGGCAATGGAAGTCGTGGAGTTGTACTTGGGAGAGAGCGTCCCGTACTGGGTCTGCGCCGGTTGCACTCGACCCTTTTTTGGCTTATTTTTATTGGTGCTTTTGCACCTCTTTTCTTTCCCAACTTGCTTGGGAAAGACAAAAATAGAGAGTATTTTATCCGAGTTAGGGACTTCCACTGTAGTGCAAGCCTGTAGTAAACAATTGTGAGTAGGTTGATAAGAAAGATTAAGTCGCGCACTGCTCCTCATCATGTTGATTATTTTGGTGAAGTTTCATGAAAATGCAAATAAAACTGTGAACATAGTTTGCTCCACAAGTATTTTGCAGAATCCAATATGGCCACCAGTCAGCCATCTTGAAACCGAGTGGGAAAAAAAATCATGTCATGAACTTCTCATCAAGTTGATCATTTTGGAGAAGTTTCATGAACATGGGATAGTTCCCATCTAGATGTCACCCCCAAACATGCATACCAAGTTTCAAAGCAGGCTGATCATAAATGTGCCCTGTAGGGCATGCCAAAGGAATAAATCGATGCATAACTAAACTAAGTTTAAAGGTCGTTGCCAACAGCAACATCTTTTGACAGAAATGGAAGAAAATAGATAGCTCCCATCTAGAGGTCACCTCAAACAAGCACACCAAGTTTCAAAGCAATCCAAGCTTGACTTTGTTAAGTTGAGCTAAAAATGTCTAAGGCAGGCAGTTTAAAAATAGAAGTTGGCGTAAGGATCTGTCATTTTGGACATACATACTAAACTGAATACACATGCACACTGTAACTCAATTAACTTCCCTCTCCCCCAAAAACTGAAAAAAATGTCCCTCACATTTCCCTTGAACAAACTTTAGGGTACATCTCATAAGGGAGCTAAATAGCAAAGATCAACTAATTCCATCCACTGAATCATGAGAACATGATTATACAATTTTTTTAGGGATTCTCCACCATCCTTCCCTAAGGAGCAGTGGCTTTATTTGAACAAAATCAAAATGTGATGTTATAACGAACAGTTCCCTTATTTATTTATTTATTTATTTATTGGTGTTTTAAGGTCACATATTTATGCACAATGGCTAATCATGACCGTGACAGTTTTACGGGTGGAGGAAAGCGGAGCACCTGGAGAGAACCACCGAGCAACGGCGAGCAACTGTCAGCTCCCCAACATACTTACTCCACACAAGCAGGATTAGCATTGATTGAAGTGCACCATCGACGTGCAGTACGCCTCAGTACACAACGCCACCGTGCCCCCATGTGGGCAATGAAGATGAAGTGTCTTGCCCAAGGACACAACGCGGTTGCCGCAGGTGGGATTTGAACCGAGGACCTCTTGGCTTGCTGCCTGCACCTCTACCTACTAAGCCACCGCGCCCCCAACAATTCCCTCAAATTGCCCTGAAATTGGTCCACAGATTTTTGGGTGAGACGTTGTGAAACCGATGGATGGTGAATGAAAAGACAAAAAGTGATCACTATAGCTTACCATGACACTCAGAAAGGCGAGCTAAAATGACTCTGCAAATATTCAAGTGGGGGCATGTGGTTTGCAACGGTATCTGTTTCCCCATGATAAGATAGAAGAGTGCCAAATATTTTTTAATCCAACCCCTGGTGGTAGAGCTGCAGCAACATACAGGTTCAATAGACATAATTTGTTATGGATGAACACTCTTTACTATATATCCCTTCCCTACTGTGGGACCAATAGTGAAAGGATATTTCCTGAACCGTTTTCGTAGTTTCCTCCTCTGTTGGCAGATCACCCAGGTAGTTCTGCAAGTTATCTAGTTTCTTTCTCATTTCTTGGTGATCGGCTTGGAATGAAAGGCACTTTTGTTTCCATTCCATTGTTTCTTTGTCTTTCTCTGACAGCTGAAATTAAAAATTAAAACCATGAAAAACTTATAACCCAGTTATATACTACATGACAAATTTGGTTCACATCAGCCCGTTGGATCTGAAAATAGAAATTTTGAGTGCAGCCCAACTAGATGAAGCGATTGTGCCCACACAATACACAGGATTTTCCTTCTATTTTCAGTTCCTGCACTTGTTCATCCCAAAATTGAGATAAACGCATAAAAACAGATTTTTTTTATTTTTGTTCGGAAATTTTCGAAGTCCCAAACAAAATTTTTTCAGACTAAATTTTTTTTTCTTCTTCTTAAAATGGACCAAAACGTAAAACTAATTTCTGTATTTTGGTCCAAAATTTTCCAAGTCCCACCCGGCCCCCAAATTTTCAGTGTAAAAAAATTAATTTTTGTTTTTGTTTTAAAATTGACCAAAATGCATAAAAAACAAAAAAAACTCATTTCCGGATTTGGGTCCCAAATTTTCTAAGTCCGGAACAGGACCCCAGATTTTCAGTCTAAATATGAACCCAGGGACTTGGCTTGAACAAACTTGAATCTCACCCCTCTAAGGATGCTGCATACCAAATATCAAAAGATTCTTATTGGTAGATTTGAAGAAGATTTTTAAAGAAAATTCCTCAGACTGCACTAATTTAAACATTTGGGCTCCCATAGAGAGCCCAAATATGGACCCAGGAAATTGATTTCAATAAACATGTGAAGAAATCTTCCAAAGATGTTATATGTGAAATTTGAAAGCTTTTGGAGAAGTGGTTTGGGAGAAAAGTAGTGTTAAATGTTTTTCCCCATTATCCAAAGTGTTAAAAAATGCTGACTCAGCACTTTTTCAAAGTCTCAAAAAAGTTCCCCATGATAAAACCGATAGCAATTTTTTTTTGTACCATTGCATTCTGTTGGTCCTAAGGAAGCTTCACACCAAATAAGAATTCTCAGTGCCGTGTAGTTTTGGAGATATGGGCGTTTTAATTTTTTTCTATTTTTAGCTCCTGCGGTTCCCATTGGGGCGACCGGAACATTTTTTTGGCATAAATTAACTACATATGTCCCAATAAAACCTCATATCAAATTTGGTTCAAATCTGCCTCTCGGTTTGGAAAATCGAAATTTTGGGCGTGGCAAAAATTGATGCCCCTCCCATAACGATGGCAAATATAGCCCCTAGAACTTCTCTTGAAAAAATCTGAGTCTACACCCCAAAAGGAAGCTGCACACCTAATATCAAGTCTCTACTACTGCTGGTTCATGAGAAGATTTTTTAAAGATATAGGCTCACTTTTTGGGCGTGGCCCTACTAAGGGGCAGGTCAACTTGATTTGAACAAATTTGAATTGACATGTGATAAGGAACATGCACACCAGATTTGGTTCAATTTGGTTGGGTAGTTTGTGAGAAGAAGTTGGACGACGGATGGAAAGTGATTAGTAAAGCTCCCCTTGAGCTGTGCTCAGGTGAGCTAAAAAACATAACCAGAGCCCGAAGATGGCAGCTGCTTCATTTGAACAAAATAGAAAGGTTATATGCCATAGATGGTCTGTGCTATATATTTTCAATTTGGCTAAGCGGTTGTGAAGTCATGTTTGCAAAAGTTAATGGACAATGGATGACTTATGACGGCTGAATGGAAGACGGACGCCGAATGCCAACTGACTTGCAGTCAGGTGAGCTAAAAAATTTGTTATGAAGCTCAATTTGGTGAACAATGTTGTTGAAACTCAATAATCAGTACCTTAAGATTTATATATGTTAAGATGTGGTTTATATAGCCTCAGATCAGATCACCGAAGTTCAGCAACGTTGAGCCTGGTTAATCCTTGGATGGGTGACCATCGGACTCCCACATTGCGTCCTTGGGCAAGGCACTTAACCCTGATTGTCCACATGGGGCACGATGACACTGTGTATTAAGGCATACTGTACGTCGATGGTGCGCATGCCATCAATCATTCTAACCCTGCCTCTGCTGCAGTGTGGAGTTAACGATGATGGGGAGCTGGCAGCTTCTCGTCATTGCTCGGTGGTTCTCTCCTGGTACTCCGGCTTCCTTCACCCAAAAAAAAAGGTGACTGACGCGATATGACCTTGGCTGTTAAGTGTCATTAAAATCTCAAACAAGAGGCCCCAGGGGGCCTGAGGGCGCTCACCTGACATGGTAGCCTAAATATCAACCCAGAGAATTGATTTCCACAAGTTACATCTGCTCCTCCTAAGAAAAGCTGAAACCAAATATCCAAATATTCTGACCAGTGGATCTAAAAAAAAAGATTTTTAAAGAATATTCCTCATACTGAACTAAGTCATAATTCGGGCTCCCACAGGGAGCCCATATATAAACCCAGGGACTTGGCTTTAACAAACCTGCATCTCACACCCCTAAGGATTCTGCACACCAAATATCAAAACATTCCGACTGCTGGAATCTGAAGAAGAAGATTTTTAAAGAAAATTCCTCATTTTGAACCAAGTTACAATTCGAGCTCCCACAATCAGCCCAAATATGGACCTAGGGACATGGCTTGAACAAACTTGAATCTTACCCCCCTAAGGATGCTGCATAAAAAATATCAAAAGCATTCATCTGCTGGATCTGAAGATTTTTAAAGAAAATTCCTCATTTTGAACTAAGTTGTCATTCAGGCTCCCATAGTGAGCCCCAAATATGAACCAAGGGACTTGGCTTGAACAAACTTGAATCTCAGCCCCCAAGGTTGCTCCATGCCAAATATCAAAACATTCCAACTGCTGAAGCTGAAGAAGAAGATTTTTAAAGAAAAATTCCTCATATTGACTAAGTTATAATTTGGGCTCCCACAGGGAGCCCACATATGGACCCATGGACTTGGCTTTAACACACTTGAATCCCCCCTCCCCCCCCCCCCCCCCCCCCCCCCCCCCCCCAAGGATGCTACTCACCACATATCAAACCATTCGGACTGCTGGATCTGAAGAAGAAGATTTTTTAAGAAAATTCCTCATTTCGAACAAAGTTACAATTCAAGCTCCCACAGTGAGCCCAAATATGGACCTAGGGACATGGCTTGAACAAACTTGAATCTCACCCCCCTAAGGATGCTGCATACCAAATATCACAAGATTCTGCCTGCTGGATCTTGAGAAGAAGATTTTCAAAGAAATTTGCCTGAAATGCACTAAGTTCGAATTTGGGCTTCTATCGTGAGCCCAAATATGAATCCAGGTGGCCGATTTGAACAAACTGGAATCAGATCCACCCCACAATGTTGCATACCAAATATCAAAAGATTCTGCCTGCAGGATCTGGAGAAGAAGATTTTTGAAGAAATTTGCCTGAAATGCACTAAGTTCAAATTCGAGCTTCTATAGTGAGCCCAAATATGAATCTAGGGAGCCGATTTGAACAAAATAGAATCAGATCCACCCCACAATGTTGCATACCAAATATCAAAAGATTCTGCCTGCTGGATCTGGAGAAGAAGATTTTTTAAGAAATTTGCCTGAAAAGCACTAAGTTCAAATTTGGGCTCCTATACTGAGCCCAAATATAAACCCAGGGAGCCGATTTGAACAAACTTGAATCAGATCCACCCCACAATGTTGCATACCCAATATCAAAAGATTCTGCCTGCTGGATCTTGAGAAGAAGATTTTCAAAGAAATTTGCCTGAAATGCACTAAGTTCAAATTTGGGCTCCTATACTGAGCCCAAATATAAACCCAAGGGGCCGATTTGAACAAACTTGAATCAGATCCACCCCACAATGTTGCATACCAAATATCAAAAGATTCTGCCCGCTGGATCTGGAGAAGAAGATTTTCAAAGAAATTTGCCTGAAATGCAGTAAGTTCAAATTTGGGCTCCTATACTGAGCCCAAATATAAACCCAGGGAGCCGATTTGAACAAACTTGAATCAGATCCACCCCACAATGTTGCATACCAAATATCAAAAGATTCTGCCTGCTGGATCTGGAGAAGAAGGTTTTTTAAGAAATTTGCCTGAAATGCACTAAGTTCGAAATCGGGCTCCTATACTGAGATCAAAAATTCTGCCTTCTGGATCTGGAGAAGAAGATTTTTTAATGTTTTTCCCATTGCCTACAGTGTTAAAAAGTGCTGACTCAGCACTTTTTCAAAGTCCCGAAACTGTACCCTATGATAAAACCGATGGCAATTTTTTTTTACCAATTCTTTCTGTTGGTCCTAAGGAAGCTTCACACCAAATAAAAATTCTCGGTGCAGTGCAGTTTTGGAGATATGTGCGTTTTAATTTTTTTCTATTTTTAGTTCCTGCGGTTCCCATGGGGCTACGGGAAAAAAAAAAAATCAGCATAAATTAGGTACTTATGAACCAATAAGCCCTCACATAAAATTTGGTTCAAATCAGCCTCTCGGTTTGGAAAATAGAAATTTCGGGCGGGGCCAAAAATTTTGCCCCTCCCATAACGACGCCAAGTATAGTCCCACAAACTTCTCTTGACCAAATCTGAGTCTACACCTCAAAAGGAAGCTGCACACCAAATATCAAGTCTCTGCTACTGCTGGTTCATGAGAAGAAGATTTTTTAAGATTTCAGCTCACGTTTTGGGTGTGGCCCTACCCACGGGCGGGGCAACTTGATTTGAACAAAATAAAATTGCGATGTCATAACAAACTATTATCTCAAATATCAATTAAATTGGTTCAGCGGTTTGGGAGGAGAAGATGCAAACACCATGTTCACGGACGACGGACGACGGACGCCAAACGACGGACGACGGGCGGTGAGTGATCACTATAGCTCTCCTGACTGAAAGTCAGGTGAGCTAAAAATAAATAGAGCCTTTCTGGCCATAAAATCATAGTGTTCAATGCGAATATCAAAACAGACTAAATTATGTTCATATAAGAATGAACCCTTGACCTAATGATTTATTTATTTATTTATTGGTGTTTAAGGTCACATATTTTTGTGCAATGGTTAATCATGACCACAACATGAGTATCAACTCAAGACCAGGGGTGAGCGTTAATAAGCCATGTTGGCCCATTTTAGAGAGGGTTTGCACCTCCCAAGCATTGGTGAGTGGGTCCTATTTTACCAGTAAAACAGAGCCTGTTTACCACAGTGAACAGGCACTGCTTCACTTCCCGCGGGTTCCCATGGGGATTGACCTAATGAATCGGCTGAATTCATACATCTAATTTATAAATTAAGCAACTGTAAAAAAAAGTTTCTACAAAACCATATCATGTAACCCCTCATTGAAAACCATATCATGTGACCAATGAGTGGTCACATGATATGATTTTGATAAAATGTTGTAAAAAAGTTGAAGAAAAAATAATTAAAACAGCAAATTTTTTATATCGTGTGCATTGGGTAACTGGTTAAAATTAATTATCCATCACTTTATCTTAGTATGAAGGTGGAATGAAATGCATTAAGATATATGGTATCACAGAACTAAATATTTTCCCATAGGCGACCATTATAAAGTTCAGGCGGAAAAAAATATGATTGCATCACTTTAATTTTGGCATTCAAGTATCTCTGTCAAGTATAGCCCTTCAGACAACTTTTTCTGATCTGAAAACAGGGGGTCATGCAACAAATAAGAGAGAAAAACTGACACAAAGGGAAGTACCAGTCACATGCACATATTTTTCAGGGAACTCCCTACAAAAACACACAAAAAGTAAATTGTATTTTTTAGGTCCAAAAGTCATCAAATCACCCTTTTTTATCAGGAATATTCAACAATAATGCAAGATGTCAGTAGAATGTTTCAAACGTTTATTGAAACAATGGATTTTCCCAAGGCTGTTTTTTAGAGATTGTATCATTTCCGAGTGCAACATTTTAAGGCGGTTCACTCTAATTTCAATATTTAGTTCCGCGATACCTATATTCATCCCTAACCCCACCAAAGAGACATTTTACCACTTGTATGGGTTAAAATAGTCATTTCTGCATTAGAATCCAACTTTTGGCTTTGGCTGAGTCAAAAACATGGAAAATTTGCTCTTTTAAGGAAAAGTGTCCAAACTTTGTCAAGTGGGCTTCAAAACTGGTATTGCCTCCAAGATTTTTCTATCCTGTTACTTTATAAATTAACTGAGAAGGATGAGAATTTACAGCTTTCTTTAAAAAACTACCCTGATCCCAAAATAAAACTAAAATCTGCATCAGCACAAAATATTTTTAGAAAAAATCTGTCTCATTTAACCATACTGCAAGCAAAACAGTTGATGTCAAATTTTAGTCTACCATCTGATGTAGTAAAATTTCGCCCTGAATAGGACCCCCGGTGTGCCCTTTTTCATCAAAATCTATGATATAATTCATAAATTAATTGATATTGACCCAAAACAAACCTACTGTGATATGAACTTTCCCATCTGTAATAGTTTTTAAATCACAGTTTGACTTCTGAAGACATTTCACATTGTGTTTGATGAATATTTTGCAATTTTTGTAAAGGAAAAGCCTCAGTTTTCTCAGTAAAGGCACATAGAGTCATTGGTATGGCACTGACAAAACATAAAACAGTGTTTTTTTCCAACAGAATGACCAGTACCTGCTACTGTGATATCTCAAAACACTGGTAAGATGGCTAAAACCATCAAATATTGATTCTATAGTGCTATGCTTATGCTGCAAGTTCCCATAAGTGCACTTTCATAATCTTTGTTTTAATTCCCAAAGACACCCATTCTGACAAAAAGCATGAAATTATGTAAAACATGTTTCCAAAGAGGATGAATCAGACATTTGCTTCAAGAATATAGTGGTATTTGATGTTTAATATACTTGTGTGTGTGTGTGGGGGGGGGGGGGGGTGAAAGTTAGTCAGCTGCCAATTACTGAAAATGTAGATCCAGGCAAGTGAAAAGCAAAGAAACACAATGTCTGATGAAGAGAAAGACACAAAGACAGACAGATAGGCTTGCAGTCACACATGTAGGAGGTCTACATGAGAGTATTGAATGACAAACAATGAAAAATATAGTAGAAGAGCCAGGGCAAGGTTGTTAAATTGAAAAAATAACTCAGTGGACCATGAGTGCTGAAGCCTCAAAGTAAATCATAAGAAACTGAAAGTGTGTGATACCAACTTCAGTCTCTAAAAACATGCTGTTCAATCTTTCCAAATGTTTATCATCAGCAGAAGGATTAAACATGTGTGGGAGGGAGGACTTGGTTCGGGAAAGAGCAATATTTCACAACTGTCACTGTACATTTATGCTGTATCATGGGAACCGTGACAGCACTAGTACTAGACAACTATATTGGTAGCTTTGCACAAATGCCATTCACTCACTTTTGTAATTTTATTATGTTATTTTCCACTGTAGCCCCACCCCCTCTCCAAATTTGTGTACCTGGATACTCTTTCAATGAAGGAATTGTTTTCCAACATTCTGAAGAGCATAATATAGAAGAGAAAAACTTCTAAATACTAGTGAATAGAAGGGCAGTGTAGGTTTTCTGTCTGTGTTTGAATGGTGATTTGGGAGGGGGTTGGAAGATTTGTAATCCTCCCTGGCCCTAGTAATATGAGGGGAAACTATGGTTTAAATAAATATGTTAATAGGGTAAGATAGGCTGTTAGTTAGCAGCTGCCAGAGGTTATAGTGTGCTCCTGGGGAATACACTTGCTCAAGATGTGAATTAGCTTGCATGAACAGCCTTAGTTTTGGAAATATATAGCTTTTATTGCAGACTGTGACAAAAATGTAACTTTTCAGAACAATAAAATAGTTTGGTAAGGTATGTGGTCCCTAAATAAATATTTAAATGTGAAATAATCCCCCAAAATAATAATTGAATCTGGTTTGGAAGCAAAAAAACATATTTCCTATAGGTATCACAGAACTAAATATTTTCCCATAGGCGACCATTATAACGTTCAGGCGGAAAAAAAATTGATCGCATTACTTTAATTTTGGCATTCAAATATCTCTGTCAAGTATAGCCCTTAGACAACTTTTTCTGATCTGAAAACAGGGGGTTATGCAACAAATAAGAGAGAAAAACTGACACAAAGGGAAGTACCAGTCACGTGCACATATTTTTCAGGGAATTCCCTACAAAAACACACAAAAAGTAAATTGTATTTTTTAGGTCCAAAAATCATCAAATCACCCTTTTTTTTATCAGGAATATTCAACAATAATGCAAGATGTCAATGAGGCAATGAGGCATTGCGATGCTAAAGCATTGCATTTATCAATTTTATTAACTTGGGTAAAATATCACACATAAAACATTTAATTTTTATTTTGTTTAAGTTTGCATTGGTTATACAAAAGAGCATTTGGTAGCCAAAAGTACCATGCAGGAGGGCCTGAGAAACAGATTTTTAGGCCTAACTTATTTCAATTTTTGTAATTTAATTTTGGGAAGCTGATTACCAAGTTTATTTTGCAAATTGTGGGGGAAATATTTGGTGATTAGCAGGGTAATGTCTTGACACATTTCAAGAATTTTTACTCAATTAACAGGAGTTTACTCTATAGTCTATATTCAATTAATAGGTCAAATTTGTACTGATAACCATGGTATGGTGAATGGTTTTGTATTTGTAAGTTATGTTCAATTAACACAGTCCGGTAGCCAAATGGAATTTTTTTTTACTGAACCTGGAAATGTCTGATATAGTTTTTTTTTTGGACTTATTTTATAGCCTTGGGTGTCCTCTTTCAAAATCTGACAGGTTGACTCTGGCCTCCCTTGAACAATTGGAGAAATTCAAAATGGCATCCAAGATGGCCACCATTTCATGTAATCGGCCATAACTTCTTTCATATTATACATGGGATGATAATTTTGGTGTTTAGACAAAGGTTTTAGGGGTCAGGGGATCCACTGAAATCATTTTTATGGTCATTAATGGATTACATCATAAAAAATCCAAGATGGCCACCAATAAGTGCAACTGGGCTTCATGTCTTTTGCTCCCACTTGCTTTATATTAGAACTAGGATAAGAATTATGATGTCTATACAAAGGTTTTAGGGGTCAAGGAATCCACTGGAACCATCTGGAAAGTTTAATCTATAATTCAATATAGCATCAGTATACGCAGCTGCCTGATCATAGAAAAGAAACAAGAGCAACGCGAAGCGTGGCATCTGCCCCCTCCTGCAAAATCATGGATTGAATTACAAAAAAAAAGCAAGGGAAAATAACTCTGCAAATGTTTATGCAAAAATATTAATTCTGCAGTAGGATCTCTTCCCCCATGTTGAGGTACAAGCATGGCAAAAATTATTTCAATCCAACGTATGATGACAGCTAGAGCAGCAAATATGTTGGACGGACACATTTTTCAATCATCACCTAAGTTAAACAAGGGCAAATAACACTGTAAATGCTCATGAGAAGATATTAATTCTACTGTAGGATCTGTTCCCCCATGCTGAGGAACAAGCATGGATAAAATTATTTGAATCCAACGCATGATGACAGAGCTAAAGCAGCAAATATGTTGGACGGACACATTTTTCAATAATACTCCCCCAAGTTAAACAAGGGAAAGTAACTCTGTAAATGTTTACACGAAGATGTTAATTCTGCTGTAGGATCCGTTCCCCCATGTTGTCGGACAATCATGGCAAAAATTATCTGAATCCGACAAATGATGACCGTGCTAGAGCAGCAAATATTTGCATTACGTACGAATGTACTAACGTATGATGTACTAACGTATGAATGTACGAATGTACTAACATACGAACGTACAAAGCTCTCCACTAGATAACCCCTCCGACCAAGTCGGGGGCATAACAAGCCATTCGAATGGTAACACAAATGATATATTTGTAGCAATCTGTATCTATGCAAACGTCATTCTTCATGTAATCAGATTTAAAATATATCGGATTCTGGTTTAATATGTTCACTATGTTTTACAAGATAGCCCCGAGGCTGCTAAAGGTGTTTCAAGATAGCTATAGATCAAACAATCTACAATAATTCCATCCCAATACACGAGTGTCTCCAACTAACCAAACAAAGTCTTCTGGCTCTCTGTGTTGCCAAATGGGTAAATATCTTCTTGGGTATCTCAAAAGGGTCCCCAGGATAAAAAAAAATGTGTTTTTATTCTACGCACACTCCAATTTGTTCATGAGGGAAATTGTATTCTGTACCTTACAGTAAACTCAACGATAAGAAATACACAGGACAACATTCAGCCTCATTGGTTTCATGATGTTTGGAAATAAAACAAGGTTGTTACTCTCTGGCAGCAACCTATATTGTAACAGACACAAAATATTGTGCACAAGTTATTGCTAGTGCAGCTAGAAGCACGAGTACCACACAGGGTGTCACTCTTGCACCCACATCTGACAAGGCACATGATAAACTCTGGAGTGAGTTCTGTGTTAACTGGGAGAGAAGTTGGAGTGTTTTTAGCATTGAGTCCAGCCAAACAATTCTGGATCCACTTCTGGTGGATTGTTGTCTTCTAATGAACACAACACAGTGGCTTTGTGATCGGTCCTTTTAACATTCTTTGCAAATGCCTCATTGGTTGGAGTAAGACAGAATAGTTTGGGTGGTGATGAGCAGGCCTTTCCTGTTTTCGATGCCCATACCTTCTATTGTGTTTCAGACATTTACTTTGTCCATAACAGACTGATATAAATGCAGTGGTTTGCGCAATCGCAGATTCTTCTTGAGTATCCAGAACACCAAGAACTGACAGGTAGTGAGAACCAGCTCTCAGTACCTTTACAGCAGTCCTCTTACCTTTCCCATGGCGACATGGCAACAAGTGTGTGAACCGGTAGGATTTTGGTAACTACGCATGCATACTTCTTCTCTAGTGTTTTCCCCAATGTCAATTATTGCCCTTTCTTTGATAGGTGACTCCATAGTAACATGGTTTTTCATATTTGCACTGTGGTAGTAATGCACAATGAGTACAAATACATTGGTGTCTTCAGAGACAACTGTTATCTGACTTTGCTCATTGGTTCGGGCACACATTGTTGCCATCTGAAATATGTTATTGTCTGCTTCCACATGTGTTGTTGCCAGGTCTGTTCTTGTTGCCACTACATCCACATTGCTGATCTTGACTGGAGCAGCTTCCTCGCCAATCACTACCAAATTATGGCTAAGGGTATGTTCATGGAATGACTCATGAACCTCAATTAGAAGGTTGACAGCTATGTTTATCAGCTGCTTCTTATTTTCAGACACTGTCAATACTATTTGTTGCGGCAGTAACTTGCTATTCAATTGTAACGGGTGGACCCAGCTTGCTTCAGTAGCCCTAGCACTTGTAGTGACACTCTTTGTACTATAATCATAGTACCAATCGAATACTAGGAAAACTTACCCCATCTTCAATCTCTTTCCAATGGAGTATTTCATGTTCGTTACATAGTCCTTAACTGTGCCACCTGTGTGCCAAGGGACAACCCACAGTAGGGCAGAAACATCAATGATGGAGACAGTAACATCACAAGAAGTCCTCGTGGACACCTCAACCTGTAGCTGTTGCTTTAATGATTTTGAGCTGGCTGCTCTCATTTCTCCTGTCGACTCAAATATCGATGTTGGCACTGGGACTAATTCATGTGAAAGAACATCTTTGATATTTACTTCACTGTTTTTGTGATGGATAATACACCTACATCATAGCAAGGACTGATTCAAGGAATCTGAAGGCCACTAAACTGGGCATCATTTGTTTCTTGCAAAGGATAATACACTAACATCATATGAGGAACTGATTCAAGGAATCTGACCACACTACTAAACTGGGCATCATTTGTTTCTATTTTTCTTGCTAGTGGCAATAATTATATCAATATACATGTATATACAGTGTGTAAAATTTTGACGAGAACGCTCGTTTCATTTGCGCGGTGGTTTATGCAAATTTAAATCTATGCGAATGGATGACCGGTTAGCCAAAGATGCATCTTGAATGGTAAAGGGTGAGTAACTTAAGTGGTAGAGTGCTAAATTTTTTCTCTGCCTCAAGATTTGTTCACACAGTTTTGCACTGTTACAATTTATGGGAGCGTGCCTAGAGGCACTCTCCCATAAATTGTAAGAATGCAAATCGATGGAGATGAAGTAATTTTACTTCCAAGGTAATAAGGACATCCACAGAATATGAAGCCTTTAACTTTAGGTACCTGCAGTTCAGAATAAAACCCAAATATACGCTTCTACCACTCTACCATTTAACCAGCCTTTCTTGCGTCTTGATAGATTTTTAAACTTTTGCCTTGAGAGGCTATATATATTTCAATTCCACGCAATATATGAATACTTGTTAATGATAAAAAAGCAGTTTTTCAAGAAATATTACATAGCCGTGTGTTTGGTTAGCCAACTTGAAACCATGTGAACAGTAAGTCAGTTACAGTCATTTTGGAAATTTTGCACACTGTATATAGTAACTTAACTGCTTCTTAGAATGAGGCCTACTTACATCTTCTGTTTATCCTTCTGAAATTGGTGACGAGAAATTGATAAACAACACATGTGCTAAAACAAAAGAAATTGGTGTCTCATTTTAATTAGTTGACTAACCTTTTAATAACTGGGGTTCAAGTGAGACTGAAGTGTGACTGGAGCCACCTGTTGAATAATTGGTCAACTAATTACACTAACTAAGATAAACACTTAACAATCATAGTGACCATCTGAAGCTTTTGAAGATGTCATTATTTGATAAAACTGTTTCAATGGATGCCTTGACCCCAGAAATCCTTTGCAGCTATAGAAACCAACATCACAGGGTGAGGGAGCCATCATACCTTTGGCAGCCATCTTAGATTTTTCTATGATGTAACCACAGACCAACCTTGTAAATGTTTTGAATTGATTTCTTGGCCACTAAAAGCTACATATAGACACCATAATTGTTATCCTAGATCTAATAGGAAGCAAGTGGGGGCCAAAAACATGAATGGTGGCAATTATTGGTGGCCATCTTGGATTTTCTATGACCTAATCCATTAATGAACATCAAAACATTTTCAATGGATTCCTTGACTCCCTAAAGTCTATGCCAAGATTGAATTGGCTAAATTCATATTTACATAGTGGGGAAAATTTGCACCTTGAATTTCGACATCAGTTTGCCATGGGTTAATTATATATGGGCCATACAAGAAAGTGAATCAATTTCTAAGAGGAAACTGAAATTTAAGGACTTTCAAGGACCCTACTCAATTTCCATGCACTTTCAAGGCTTTGAAAAGGAATTTTCAAATTCAAGGTCTTAAAAAACAAGAGGCCCCATGTGGCCTTAATCGCTCACCTGACAAAGTGACTCTAAGAAGTATTTTAGGTCACCTTCACCATGTCATGCCTCATCAACATTAACTGGTTGAGTGATAGATTTTGTTTGAAGTTCAACATTTGTTACCTAAAATTAGTTTTATTTAAAATCGTTGGTGTGTGGCCTATCTCCAATGATTTTTAATAAAGCAAATTTATCTCTGCAGACAAACTGGTTTAGCATGAAGCACAAACAAGGAATGTGAAGAGATAGCCTTGGACATCTCTCCCCAACTGTGGATATCTTCCATGTGCTACATGTATATATTTGCATGCAAGAAAACAAAAATTTTCACAAATTTTCCAAAATATTAGTTTTTTTTATCATCATTGGAACAAGCTCAAACAGCTTATTCCAATAGGGGTATGGGAAGATCAGGTATATTTTTGAGACAGAAATGTGAATATATAAATAATGGTGTTTTTTTGTGAATGATGCTGGAGAATTTTGCGTAAAGATATGGTAAATGGTTTGTTCTAGATACAGAATGATGCAAAAGTATTTAAATTTGATTAGGCAAGTTGTTCCTATAATGCATTTAAAAATTGAAGTAACTGTTTTTTTGCTGACAAACTTTTAGATGTGTGTGTCTGTGTTTGTTTGTGTGTGTGTATGTGTGTGTGTGTGTGTTTGTGTGTGTGTGTGTGGGGGGGGGGGGGGGTAAGAGTGTTCTTGCAAACAAAATTTCTGAATAAATGGAAAATTTTATTTTTTGTGTGAAAGACATAGTGCGTGAATGTTGATTGGAACAAGCTTAGAGAGCTCATTTTAATGTGAAGTCATAAAGCTGTGTTTTACGTACGAAATTCTGGAATAACTAAAAAAATTGCTTTTTTGACTCAAAAAGCATGGTGTGCGACCTCTCATTGGAATGAGCTCAAAAAGCTCATTCCAATGGGGTATTTACAAGCGATAAGTACATGTATGTTTAAGAGACAAAAATTAAAATTTGAATAGCGATTTTTGCGAAGAATGCTGACAAGTTTTGGCAGTGATGCTGGTAAAAAGGTAAGATATGCAAAGTGGTTGTTTTTTAGAGGCGACATTTAATTAAGGGGAATTAACCCTTGATTACTGAGGTAACTTCTAAAAGTACTGAAATTTCATGAAGCAATGTGAATAACAGACAACAGTTGCCTAAAAATTTCATGAATAACTAAAATTTTTATTCCTTTGTCTCGAAAACATGGCATATGACCTTTGTTGCAATGAGCTGAATGCATGTGTTCCAATGAGGGGTCATAAAATTTGAACGGAGATTTGTGTGAATAATGCATTAGTACTGCTAGATTTGGGTAAACGGTTCACCCTGGATACCACCCCTTCTATAGTAGATCTTTTCTGCAAATTTTGTCTAAGATTCTATCAACTTTACAAATAAATACGTTCATGAATCACAATCAGATCCACCCCACAATGTTGCATACCAAATATCAAAAGATTCTGCCTGCTGGATCTGGAGAAGAAGATTTTTTAAGAAATATGCCTGAAATGCACTAAGTTAAAATTTGGGCTCCTATACGGAGCTCAAATATAAACCCAGGGGGCCGATTTGAACAAACTTGAATCAGATCCACCCCACAATGTTGCTTACCAAATATGAAAAGATTCTGAAGCTGGATCTGGAGAAGATGATTTTTTAAGAAATTTGCCTGAAATGCACTAAGTTCGAATTCGAGCTTCTATAGTGAGCCCAAATATGAAACTAGGAAGCCGATTTGAACAAACTTGAATCAGATCCACCCCACAATGTTGCATACCAAATATCAAAAGATTCTGCCTGCTGGATCTGGAGAAGAAGATTTTTTAATAAATTTGCCCGAAATGCACTAAGTGCGAATTCGGGCTTCTATATTATGCCCAAATATGAATCCAGGGGGGCCGATTTGAACAAACTTGAATCAGATCCACCCCGCAATGTTGCATACCAAATATCAAAAGATTTTGCCTGCTGGATCTGGAGAAGATGATTTTTTAAGAAATTTGCCCGAAATGCACTAAGTCCGAATTCGGGCTTCTATAGTGAGCCCAAATATGAATCTAGGGAGCCGATTTGAACAAACTTGAATCAGATCCACCCCGCAATGTTGCATACCAAATATCAAAAGATTCTGCCTGCTGGATCTGGAGAAGAAGATTTTTGAAGAAATTTGCCCGAAATGCACTAAGTTTGAATTCAAGCTTCTATAGTGAGCCCAAATATGAATCCAGGGGGCCGATTTGAACAAACTTGAATCAGATCCACCCCGCAATGTTGCATACCAAATATCAAAAGATTCTGCCTGCTGGATCTGGAGAAGATGATTTTTTAAGAAATTTGCCTGAAATGCACTAAGTTCGAATTCGAGCTTCTATAGTAAGCTCAAATATGAATCTAGGGAGACGATTTAAACAAATTTGCATCAGATCCATCCCACAATGTTGCATACCAAATATCAAAAGATTCTGCCTGCTGGATCTGGAGAAGAAAATTTTTTAAGAAATTTGCCTGAAATGCACTAAGTTCGAATTCGAGCTTCTATAGTGAGCCCAAATATGAATCTAGGAAGCCGATTTGAACAAACTTGAATCAGATCCACCCTACAATGTTGCATACCAAATATCAAAAGATTCTGCCTGCTGGATCTGGAGAAGAAGATTTTTTAATAAATTTGCTTGAAATGCACTAAGTTCAAATTTGGGCTCCTATACTGAGCCCAAATATAAACCCAGGGGGCCGATTTGAACAAACTTGAATCAGATCCACCCCGCAATGTTGCTTACCAAATATGAAAAGATTCTGCCTGCTGGATCTGGAGAAGAAGATTTTTTAAGAAATTTGCATGAAATGCACTAAGTTCAAATTCGAGCTTCTATAGTGAGCCCAAATATGAATCTAGGAAGCCGATTTGAACAAACTTGAATCAGATCCACCCCACAATGTTGCATACCAAATATCAAAAGATTCTGCCTGCTGGATCTGGAGAAGAAGATTTTTTAAGAAATTTGCCTAAATGCACTAAGTTCGAAATCGGGCTCCTATACTGAGCCCAAATATGAACCCAGGGGGCCGATTTGAACAAACTTGAATCAGATCCACCCTACAATGTTGCATACCAAATATCAAAAGATTCTGCCTGCTGGATCTGGAGAAGAAGATTTTTTAAGAAATTTGCCTGAAATGCACTAAGTTCGAAATCGGGCTCCTATACTGAGCCCAAATATTAACCCAGGGGGCCGATTTGAACAATCTTGAATCAAATCCACCCCACAATGTTGCTTACCAAATATGAAAAGATTCTGCCTGCTGGATCTGGAGAAGAAGATTTTTTAAGAAATTTGCCTGAAATGCACTAAGTTCGAATTCGGGCTTCTATAGTAAGCCCAAATATGTATCCAGGGGGCCGATTTGAACAAACTTGAATCAGATCTACCCCGCAACGTTGCATACCAAATATCAAAAGATTCTGCCTGCTGGATCTGGAGAAGAAGATTTTTGAAGAAATTTGCCTGAAATGCACTAAATTCAAATTCGAGCTCCTATAGTGAGCCCAAATATGAATCTAGGGAGCCGATTTGAACAAACTTGAATCAGATCCACCCTACAATGTTGCATACCAAATATCAAAAGATTCTGCCTGCTGGATCTGGAGAAGAAGATTTTCAAAGAAATTTGCCTGAAATGCAGTAAGTTCAAATTTGGGCTCCTATACTGAGCCCAAATATAAACCCAGGGGGCCGATTTGAACAAACTTGAATCAGATCCACCCCACAATGTTGCATACCAAATATCAAAAGATTCTGCCTGCTGGATCTGGAGAAGAAGATTTTTTAAGAAATTTGCCTGAAATGCACTAAGTTCGAAATCGGGCTCCTATACTGAGCCCAAATATGAACCCAGGGGGCCGATTTGAACAAACTTGAATCAGATCCACCCTACAATGTTGCATACCAAATATCAAAAGATTCTGCCTGCTGGATCTGGAGAAGAAGATTTTTTAATGTTTTTCCCATTGCCTACAGTGTTAAAAAGTGCTGACTCAGCACTTTTTCAAAGTCCCGAAACTGTACCCTATGATAAAACTGATGGCAATTTTTTTTTACCAATCCTTTCTGTTGGTCCTAAGGAAGCTGCACACCAAATAAAAATTCTCAGTGCCGTGCAGTTTTGGAGATATGGGCGTTTTAAATTTTTTCTATTTTTAGCTCCTGCGGTTCCCACGGGGCTGCGGGAAAATTTTTTTTTGCATAAATCAAGTACTCATGATCCAATAAGCCCTCACATAAAATTTGGTTCAAATCAGCCTCTCGGTTTGGAAAATAGAAATTTTGGGCGGGGCAAAAAATTTTGCCCCTCTCATAACAACGCCAAGTATAGCTCCACAAACTTCTCTTGAACAAATCTGAGTCTACACCTCAAAAGGAATCTGCACACCAAATATCAAGTCTCTGCTACTGCTGGTTCATGAGAAGAAGATTTACAAAGATTTTGGTGCCCCTTGGGGGTGTGGCACCACCCAGGAGGAGGGGCAACTTCATTTGAACAAATCTGAATTGGCATTAGGTAATAAACATTTAGCCAACATTTGAATAAAATTGGGCTAGTGGTTTAGGAGGAGAAGTCGATAATGTAAAGTTAACGCCGGACGGACGACGACGGACGACGGACGCCGGACAGAAAGTGATTAGTAAAGCTCCCCTTGAGCTTCGCTCAGGTGAGCTAAAAAATCACAATGAACCCTGTACATCACATCACATCACATCGTTGGCTTATTTTAAGAATTTCATAAACACCAGTATTCTATGTTGCTCACCTCAGTTTTTGCCCTACGGCCGATAAACATATTTAATTTACCTCTTCTCGCTCAATAAAATCAGAAAAAAGAATTACCTATAAAAATTAAGGTAACCCTTTTCAATGTTCCTTACTTTTTAATTTGTACAGGACTGTTGTATTGTTCAGTAATGATATATCTGTGATAGCATTATACATGTTATGTGAAATCCAGCAGTATTATTGTTTTTTATTGGGCTTTTATGACACTTTTGACAGCCAGGATCACATAATGTCGGACAGTTTTATGGGTGGAGGAAGCTGGAGTACCCAGAAAGAAACACCCAGCACCAGTATGCCACTGTCAGACTCTCCAATGTATTAACTTAGCATGTGAAGCGATTGAAGGGAAGTTCACTATTGATGTGCAGCCTGCCTTAGTATAGAATGTCACCATGCCCCCATGTGGGCGATCAGGATTAACTGGTAGAGAGCTGGAAGCCCATATTTGGGCTTTATTCTGAAGTACATGTACCACGACTTGAAGGCTCATATTCAGTGCATGTGCTTTGTATTATCTTTGAAGTGATACTGTTTAATCTGTAAGGGTTTGTCTTGTTACTATTTATGGGAGAGTGCCCGTAGGCACTCTCCCATAAATTGTAACAAGGCAAAGACAAGTGAACAAGATTTGATGGTCAAAAGTAATTTAGCACTCTACCAGTTAAGTGCCTTGCCCAAGGACACAATGTAGTTACCACTAGTCAAGATCGAACTGTCAACCCTTCGGTTTAAAGTCCAATGGTCTAACTTCTCAGAAACTGCACTCCCATACTGTAGTGTGGTATTGTTAATGGTATTTACCTTTCACCACTCATGGCCAATATATCATTATATCACCCAGCAGTGTTATATTTCATACCTCATTAATTATATTTCCTGTGTCTTGTTTATTCTGCATCATTGTACGCTTCAAGACCATGTTCTCTTCTTCCGCAGCACTGTGAAATACACAAGGAATACAGTACTCAAAATATAAACTGTTACATGCAGCTGGAAAAGAATGATTACCCAATTTTATTCTATGGGTAACATGATGTAGGTGCACTGTTTCTCCAAAAAAAAGCACTGAATTCAAAGAATTTCCTGTGCCTTTCCAAGTTAAATTCAGATATTTTCAAAGATGTATTCAGACCCAAAAACCCCAGGCATGATTCATGGAAAATGACTATATTCAACAATACACATGACCATGATATACTTACAATCTATGACACATGCCACACAAGATGTGAATTCATGCAGGTTTGGTAACCCTAAGCTATACAGTACATGTTGTGTTGTACCGGAATTATGATCCTGAATTGTTTTCTGGATGGCCTTACTTGACACGTAGCAAGAACTATTTTTTAAAATGTAGATCTGTTTGAGAGTCTTTGTCTGTGACACACCCTCTACAAAGATTAGGCCAAACTAGAGGTGTGACTGTCCCAGATGGGGCGTTCCAACCCCCCCACCCCTGCCTCCATGATTTTTCTAAAATGAAAAGGGGCATAACTCTGGCAAAAAAGTCTGATCAAAACGATAGTAGCAGGTGCACAGGTTCCCATGGTAGTGAACATCCATGCCAAGTTTCAAAGGAATCAACTCATAAACATCTGAGAAAATCTCCGGAGAAAATTCAGGCATTCCAAGACAATAAGGGGTATAACTCTGGCAAAAAAAGTCTGATCAAAACTATAATTCCAGGGGCACAGGTTCTCATGGTAGAGAACATTCATACCAAGTTTTGAAGGAATCAGCCCATAAACATCTTGGAAAATCCTAGCATTCTAAGACAAGTAGAAAAGAAACCCAACTCTGGCAAAAATAGCCCGACCGGAACTATGATCGCAGGTGCTCATGTTCCCATGGTGGTGAACATTCATACCAAGTTTTGAGAACAATGATCCATAAACGTCTGAGAAAATCTCCAGACAAAATTATGTTGATGGACGGATAGACGAAGGGATTGACAAGATGATTCCAGTATACCCCCCTGTGGGGGGAGGGGGTATAATTAAATCAAGAGGGCCTGAGGCACTCACCTGACCAAAGTTATTGAAAGAAGGATTTAATTAGCATCTATGGCTAGTTAACAATAAAGGGAATGAAGTCATTTAATTATTTATATCTCTTTGGCCATGTCAGATGATCTTTTCTAGTACGGAGGAGCCCACTTAATTGATTATCTCTTAACTGAATAACCCTGTCAATTGAATATAATTTGCCAACACAAAACCATTTACCATAACTCTAGTACAAATTTGACCTGTTAATTGAATATAGGTTATAGAGTAAACTCCTGTTAATTGAATAAAAAATCTTGTAACCTGTCAAGAAATTACCCTGACTCTCCCCAGTTTTCCTTTGTTTATAGACCTATTTGGCCTCAGTATATTCAACACAGGAATTTAATCTATTATATCTTGTTTGACAAAGCTCATGGAGCTCTGTCAAACAAGATAAAATAGAATAAATGCTTTATCTCTAGAATACAGGAAAGTGACACAATTCCTGTTAATTTTAATACTCCTGTTAATTGAATAAGCTTCATTGGCAAAGTGGCTATTCAATTAACAGGGTTTCACTGTACTGGGATACTACCACAGAAATAATGCCCAGATTTTCAGTAATTCAAACCTAAAGAGCCCAAATATCAACCTAGAGACATAACTTGAACAAACTTGAATCTGACCCCTCCCTATCCACTTCAAGAATGCCCCATACCAAACTTCAATAAATTCTGAATGTCAGATCTGAAGGAGATTTTTAAAGATTATTCATCATATTACACTAAGTTAAAATTTGGGCCCCCACTGGGTGCAAAACTATGAATCCAAGGACTTGATTTGCACAAACTTGAATCAAGTCCCTGGATTCATAGTTTTGCACCCAGTGCACAAAGTTGAAATTCAAATTCCCATAATGAGCCTTAATATGAACAAAGGGACTCAATTTGTACAAACTTGAATCAAGCCCATACTAGAATGCCGTATACCAAATATCAAAAGACTCTGCATGCTGGTTCTGGAGAAAAAGATTTTTAAAGAATTAGACTTCAACTGCACAAAATAAAAATTCATGCCCCCATATTGAGCCCAAATATTGACTGTGGGGGGGGGGGGGGGGGGGGGGGGAGATGAATTAGACCCATACTAGCATCCTGCACACCAAATATCCAAAGATTCTGCCCACTGGTTCTGGTGAAGATTTTTAAAGAATTTTTCTTGAAATGTACTCAGTAAAAATTCACGCCCCCATAGTGAGCCCCAATATTGATCAAAAGACTCAATTTGAACAAACGTGAATCCAACCCATACCAAGATGCTGCGTACCAAATATCTAAAGATTCTGCCCACTGGTTCTGGTGAAGATGATTGTTAAAGATTTTTTCTTAAATTGCACTAAGTAAAAATTCACACCCCATAGTGATCCCCAATATTGAACGGGGGAGTCAATTTGAACAAACTTGAATCAGACCCATACCAAGATGCTGTATACCAAATATCAAAAGATTCTGCCCATCGGTTCCGGAAAAGAAGATTTTTAAAGAAATTTTCTTAAATTGCACCAAGTAAAAATTCACACCCCTTTAGTGAGCCCCAATATTGATCGAGGATGCTGTATACCAAATATCAAAAGATCCTGCCCATTGGTTCTGGAGACGAAGATTTTTAATTTTTTTTTCTTAAATTGCACTAAGTAAAAATTCAGGTCCCCATAGTGAGCTCCAAAATTGATCAAGGGACTCCATTTGAACAAACTTGAATCAGACCCATAACAAGATGCTGTATACGAAATATCAAAAGATTCTGCCCACTTGTTCTGGAGAAGATTTTTCCTTAAATTGCACTAAGGAAAAATTCATGCCCCTATAGGGAGCCCCAATATTGATCAAGGGACTCGATTTGAACAAACTTGAATCAGATCCATACCAAGATGCTGCATACCAAATATCAAAAGATTCTGCCCATTGGTTCTGGAGAAGAAGATTTGTAAAGAATTTTTCTTAAAGTGCACTAAGTAAAAATTCACGCCCGCCCCCATAGTGAGCCCCAATATTGGTTGAGGGACTCGATTTGAACAAACTTGAATCAGACCCATACCAAGATGCTGCATACCAAGTATCAAAAGATTCTGCCCACTGGTTCTGGAGAAGAAGATTTTTAAATAATTTTTCTATAATTCATACGGTGCTATCAGAGATATGCCCCATACAGAACCCCCAGGGGACGTGGCCATTTCATTTGAACAAACATGAATTGCCATATAATAATGAACATCCACATGAAGTTTTGTGAAAATCGGACCAGTGGTTTCAGAGGAGAAGTCGTTTTAAAAATGTTCATGACGACGGACGACGGCGGACGGCAAGTGATAAGTTGAGCTCCCTTCGGTAGCTAACAAACACTCCCTATAATGATTTTGTGAGTAATTTTATTATCCACATGGGAAAACGTGAGAATGGTGAGATTACATGCACAAATGTGCCAAAGTATTCATTCCCTGAAAGCAACATACTCCCAAAAATTTCAACTTTCAATTTCAAATTGCTGGTATGGGTACACTTATTTGTAACTTACACAACTCAAGAGTTTCTGAAGTGATCACTGGTTGAATGTCACTGTAACTTATACAACAGTTACTTGTAAAAGGCGGCAATTTAGCTGAAAATTTGGGGGAGCGACTTATGCACTAACTGGAATGGTACCAGCAAAAGATGTAAAAAATAATATACCGTACCAACCTGTCAGTAAGCCCACTCTCTTGGATAAGCCCACACCCCCCCCCCCCCCACCTTTTTAGAAAACATATTTTTTTTTGGTTCACCCCAAAATATGCCCACCCCATATATCTCTGAATTAAAGTTTTGACCACTGATACCGGTCATCACGAAAATGTGCATGGAAATTTCATTTGTTCTATCAAAATAAATTTATGTGAAAGTGTTTCGGTGTTGTTTTTTTTTCTCAATTTAATCTTTTCACATTTTCAGCTAAAAAAATAAAATTCCCAAACTACATGCTTTTGTGTTATTTATTACTGTCAGCCCTCATGTTTATCAACTTTATGTTGAAGACGATTGGGAAATTCCCAGTTCATAAATTATTAATGACAGCGTGTTCAGTGACCCAAACTGTTCATTTTTATTACTTTAGAAAATGAGTTGAGAAATTACCTGATGTGATCTCTGAAAAAATATAAATTTTTTTTGTAAATTTCCTTTCTTATTATACCTACCGCAATTGTTTACTACAGGCTTGCACTACAGTGGAAGAACCTAACTCAGATAAAATACTCTCTATTTTAATCTTTCCCAAGAGAATTGGGAAAGAAAAGTGGTGTAAAAACACCACAGAAAAATAAGCGAAAACTGGGTCGAGCGCCATCGGTGCACACCCAGTAAGGGATGCTTTTCTCTTAGTACAATTCCACGACTTCCGTTAACCAGTGTGCAAGCAGTAATAAAAACCATTCTTCTGAGTCCGCCAACATAGGAGGTATGTGATCAGCGGGGAGGAAGGATTCTTACCCGAATAAGACGACGGGAGGGCCTCCATGTAAACAATTGCAGTAGGTATAATAAGAAAGGAAATTTCCTATAAAATTTATATTTCTTATCAACCTACCTTACAATTGTTTACTACATGCTAAAAAGACAAAAGGATGGAGGGAATCACATAACCAACCCACACATAACTCAATTGCACTGGAACCGTGGACAGAGGAAGAGATCCCTAGGCCTATCAAACCAAAGCATCACAAACATTAGTAAAAGACAATGAAAGATGAGGCGTATGGTGAAGTGCGATGCACAGACAGAAAGGGCAGTAACAGCACGGAGCTGGAACTGACCCTCTAAAAAGCTGAATGGCTGGAATAGACAACAGCCTGAGCCGAAGAAAGAGGGCCCGTAGGACAAAAGTCCTCTGTCCGCTCTTGCAACTGTCGCAGATAAATGGAGAAGGTAGCATTTCTCCAGTAGGCTGCCAGCATAACATCCGACAACATGACGGAGTTAGTAAAAGCCCCGAGAGGAAGACAATGCACGCACCTCGTGGCAGAAAAAACAATTGGTAATACAATCACCAGTAGCTAGACGAGCGGAAGCTGCATGAATAGCAAGACAAATCCATCGAGAAATGGGTGCAGGAGAGATCTGGCATGTGAGAAAACGCATATCCATCCAGGATAAAGGCACGAACGCCCTCCCCCCCCCCCCCCCCCCCAAGCAGAGCAGTGCCCAAGAAAGTGTCCATCTTGGAGTAAACTGCAAAGTCCTAGGCCTTTTCAAGGAAAAGAGCTGAACAAGCTTGGAGAGGCAAGGATGAGTGTCGAAACAATGCGGTACCACATATGAAAAACATCTCCGAAGCATGGACTTGTACCCATTGCTGGAGACCCCCAGAAACAAACATATACCAGAAACTCCGCAAGCGGTGTGATTGAAGGAGTGACAGAAGCAACAGAGTGATCGCACACCATCGACAGAAGAACCTTCTACTTAGCCACAGAGGCTAAACCAGTGGAGTGAGTGCCTCCTTGAAGAAGAAAAGCAACTCCACTGCTTGTCTCTAAAACCACTACGGAGGAGACAGGACCCGATAAAAGACATGCGCGAAGCCACAATGAAGTCTGGTCAACTTGAAACCTCCTCAGGCGACTTTGGCAAAGAAAGTCGCGACGTAGAGGGAGACATGCCGGAACCGCCGCTAACAGAGAGCGGAGCAGATTGAACTACACCCACCGAGGTGACAGGGGTGTGATCGACAGGGGTGTGATCGAAAGGATTCGGCGACTGCAGGTTCATATCTGGGCTAGAACCTGAGGCAGAATTGGAACCGGCAGAAAGGCGTAGCCGACAAGACCGTCCCAAAGGAGGGCCAGAGCACCCACAGCGAAAGCCAGCGCATCTGGACACGGGGACACGAAAGTGTCCAACTGACGGTTCCAATGAGTTGCAAAGAGATCAATGGAACACCGCCATGTGGAGCATCCACTCGGTGGAAAAGAACCTGCCCTGTCGGGACAGGGAGTTGGCTAGGACGTTCTGACGACCGGAAATGTGATGAACAACCACCCCGGCATTGACATCCTGAGCGAGCAGTAGAAGATCCCGAGCCAATTCGTACATTGGAATCGAGTGCGTGCCGTCCTGGTTCCAAATGTAAGCAACCACTGTCGAATGGTCGAACAATAGAAGGACCTGACGATTCGACAGGTGAGGGATCCACTGCCTGAAACTCAGAAGAAGAGCAAGAAGCTCCTTCTGGTTCATGTGTAGAGATGCCCGATCCTGATCCCACATCCCGTGAAGGGAAAGACCTAGAGGATCCAACATCGCACCCCATCCGAGATCGCTGACATCTGCCGTCAGAACGCGATCCGACGTGGGTCAGTCCAATGGGACACCCTGCGTGATCCACTGAACATTCGTCCAGTGGAGAAGGTGAGGATAAGAGATTCTGGAACTGAAGCACCAGATCCAGAGGATCGACATTCGGCCTCCAACGACTGAGCAGAAAGTGTTGGAGAGGTGTGACATGCAGCCGACCTAGAGGAATGAGATCAGTCACCGAACCGCAGAGACCGAGCAGCCGGAGAATACCCCATGCTGTCGAGGATGTGGACTGGGAATAGAGTCAGAGCAAAAGCTGAGAGAATCACAGCCTGGCCTGGGGAACCGCCACCGCATTGAACTGAGTACGGAAGGCCATCCCCAGATGACAAAACGACTGAGAAGGGACCAGATGATCCGACTTCTCCTCGTTGACTCTGAATCCTAGCGATGTGAGCAAGCTCAACAGTGTCGACATCCAACTCCAGTAAGGCAGCATTGGAATGCCTCTGGAGGATGTCATCTAGATATGCCGAAGTAGTCACCCAGGACTATGTGCGATGGAAGGCTATCACATGCGTCATCAGTCGGTGAAGGCCCAAGGAGCCAGGTTGAGGCCGAAAGGCATGGCCTTAAACTCGCCCCAGAAAAGCGAACCTGAGATACTTCTGTGACACCCGATGAATCGGAACGTGAAAGTAAGCGTCTCACAGGTCGATGCTGGAAGCGAAATCTCCCTGGTGAATGGAATGGCGGACCAACCTGAAAGTCTCCATGCTGAACTTGGGAGCAATGATAGACTGGTTCAGGACACTCAGATCGATAACCGGTCAGAGTCGGCCGCCCTTCTTTGGCACCAAGAACAGGTGAGAATAAAACCCCACTGACTGAATGTTCTTGATGACCTTGATCACCCCCTTGGACAGGAGATTGTCTATCTCCGTGGACAAAAGCTCCATACATGAAAACGTCTGAAGGAACTGTGATTGGAAGAGGCACTCTGGACAGAGTGGGGTGCCTTCGGAAGGATATTCGCAGCCCGGACCGAACAACATCTAACACCCAAGGATCGGATGTGATGGTGGCCCAACTGTCTGCGAACTCTGCTATCCTTCCTCCAACCTGGACGAATCAAGGTGAGGACTTTCAGTTCAAGCCCCGACAAGGCCCGTGAGAGGAGAAACCACCTCCTCTACTGAATGAAGAATCCTGAGACTTCCCTCTAGCCTGCCGATGCTAGAAGGCTGATCAAGCTGACAAAGCAGCAGCTGATCTTTGGAATGATGTAGGACGTCAAACCGGACCGTCGACATGGAACCCATGCAACAGTGGCAGACCTGCCAAAGAAGCAGATCGAAGAGCAGCATGCTGCCCCCAGGAAGGGATCGGCCTGTGTCCAGCACAGAGTCCTTTCGAACTAGTTCCAAAATAGCCGTGTCACAGGCATGCATGTGAGTAAGATGCATGAGCGCCTTGGACAGCACATGCAAAAGAGCCTGTACATTGTCAAACCTATCTGGAGGCAGATAGGCAGCTAAGGCAGAGACGACGTGATCGGAGAGAGAAAGCATACCCAGCATTTCTCTTGATAAGCCCAACATGGACTCCAGAGTCATCATAGGAATGATGGCAGACTTGGGCTTGTAAAGCCTGAGGGAATTGGAGTCCTGATCCCAAACCGTCAAAGTCTGGCAGACTGACGGATTGGCAAAATCGTAGTAACGATAACGCACCGGAGGCAAAAAGGTGTCAACCATGGTGAAGAACGGAGCCTTCATAGCCTTGGAACTCAGCTTACGAGTCCAAGGCTGAAAATGTTTCAACCACCTGTACTGACTGGCACGGTCGAAGATGCCCAGAAGCAGGTTGCTCTGCAGGCTGTAGGCACGCGACCGATGATCGCGGCCTGGCTGACACTGTCGGCTGGTTTGATGGTTTGAGATCCGGAAGGAACCCAAAGTCAAGAGCTGCCCCCTAGTCAGAAGACTGCTGGCTGTCGACATCAAGGATGTCTGACTCCTCCCCGGAGTCGGAAGACACATAGCCCATTTTCGGCAAACCAGCCGACGCCTCCCATGGTGTAGGCACACCAGGGGGATCAGAAAGCGGCCTGTTTCCAATCCCGGGAGGCGGCGCCATAGGGGGCGCCTGGAAACCACTCGCTGCCTCGCTGGAAGCAACGGGAAGGCTCTTGACAGAACATGAGTGAGTAAGGAGAGGGCCTCCCTAAGCTCACTGCCTTTTCCGGCCGGTTCGACATGGGGACGAACCAGCAAAGTGGCTTCACCCTCTTAACCAGTGAAGGATCATGATCCTTCAATACACCCGAAGCAGGATGATGGGCAGCAGCCGAAACATCTGAGGGAGGACGTGTATAGGAGTACGACACACCCCGAGGATCAACATAGCGGGAACTCAGGAGAGTTGCTGTGGACCCCTGCAGGGCAGAAGGTCCAGAAGGACAGAAGGCGTTGGTCCCGCAACACTGGCCATGTGACCAGAAAAAGTGGACGGAAAACACCAATGAGAAAACTGTGGTACTCGACGGCGCAGAGACCACAGTAGAGGGTTTGGCCGGCAGCCACTTCCAACTTCACCGAGTTGAAGTCAGGGAAGGCTGAGGCCGATACCCCACATCTACACTACCAGACACCGCTGCAGACCACTGCAGGTATAAAACTGCTGTGCCCAACGACTGAGAGGACACAGCAGGGGGTTCAGTCGGCAGCCACTTCCGACTTCACTGAGTTGAAGTCGGGGAAGGCTGAGGCCGATACCCCACAACCACACCACAGACATCCCTGCAGACCCTTGCAGGGATAAGCCGAGGCCGGCTAAAAACGGTGCCCGATGACGTTGTAGACGGAACAGCAGTAGCAGCAGATACGACGGGAGCTGTTGGAACTGGCGATAAAGGGGAGAGAGCCACCTAGCTCGGCCTCCAAAGGAGGAGTCACAACCCTAGTGACAGCCTCAGATGTCGACTGGAGAAGGCGCATAGTCCAGGAACCAGGCATCTCTTCACCAGAAATCCAACAGCTCCCGCAGTATCCACCATGGTAAAAAAAAATGCACATCCCCCACTGATAGGGAATAATTCTCACCAGATGTGGTCGGGTTGGAAGGCCCCGAAACGACAGCGTTCCACACCCACCGTGGGTGCGGGAGGAGTTGCACATCCCCCACGGAGGGGGAGTAACTCTCACCAGACGTGGTCAAGTCGGGAGGCCCTGAAACGACAGCATTCCCCACCCCCCACAGATGCGGGAGGAGCTGCACATCCCCCACGGAGGGGGTATAACTCACACCAGACGTGGTTGAGTCGGGAGGCCCCAAAACGACATCGTAACCCCCCCCCCCCCCCCACCTCCCCCCCCCCCCACCCTCACAAGTGTGGGAGGAGCTGCACATCCCCCACAGAGGGGGTATAACTCACACCAGACGTGGTCGAGTCGGGAGGCCTCGAAACGACAGCGTTCCACACCCACCGCCGGTGCGGGAGGAAATAGCCATGAGAAAGCACCAAAGGCGAGGGCAAAAGGAATTGCCCTAAAAGAACCGAACTGGAAATAACAGAGGTGAGAGCAGTAGAAGAAAAAGGTGAACTCAACAGATACAGAAAGTAGAACACCCTCAACTACGAGAGAAGGTGGCAGAAAGAAAAATGGTGGGTACATGACAGAACCCATACAGCCGATAGGGACTGAAAACCCCCAGAAATTCAGCCCTCAACAGAGTGAAGAAATCCTGTCCAGACAGTCCCTCATTGACTCCTAACTCCAATAATAATTTAAATTTATCAACCGAAAAATTTCATTGTCGAACCGCGTTGACACAATGTCAAAAAAAACATTTGCGAAAACGGAATATATAAACAATATACAATGAGAATGTGGTTGAAAATAGTAACGAGAATATATAAAACACAGTCCTGTTATTATACGATCTTCAGATCCATAATCCAGTCACAGGAAAATCATTATCGATGAGTTGAATTATCACTGTTTCATAATGCAAAGATGGCGCAACACGTCAACCACGTTGCACAGACAAAAGAAGAATGGTTTTGATTACTGCTTGAGCACTGGTTAACGGAAGTTGTGTAATTGTACTAAGAGAAGAGCGTCCCTTACTGGGTGTGCGCCGATGGTGCTCGACCCAGTTTGGGCTTATTTTTTCGTGGTGTTTTTACACCACTTTTCTTTCCCAAATCTCTTGGGAAAGATTAAAATAGAGAGTATTTTATCCGAGTTAGGTTCTTCCAAAGTGGTGTAAGCCTGTGGTAAACAATTGTAAGGTAGGTTGATAAGAAATAGCTGCTCAAATATAAATATGAATTAATACCCCCGAGTTGTAATATCCAGTTTGATCCATGCTACATGAAAGGCTGTTTTGAAAACAAAACAAGGGAAAGCCATATTGTTTACAACAATGGGAACACATTATGTACACCAGGGTGGTCAGTTTAAATATAGTTTGTTTATTTATGAAACATGACCACGTGTTTTTATCAATGCATTGTATGCCAAATATATTCTCATATTGTCGCGGTTATGTGAAATCAAAATTATATAAACTCGAAATATAAATTAAATAAAAACATGACCTCTCAAGTGTAATTAACTTCAGCTGACCTATTATATATACTATTGTTATGGTTCATACCAAATATATCCGTTTGAAATTTTAAAAAAAATGGAATTGAAAGTTTGTTGCAAACTGAAAAAAATTCTGTTGGGAGATATCACCAGAATTAAGTTACCTCCCCTTATACTTATTTTCGAACAGATTCGATACATGTCCAGCTGTGTATTTTGTCTTCATTTTGAACCAACAATTCAGTTACCCCCCTCCCCATCCTCTCACAGGCAGCAAATTAAGGGCAAGTGACAATGGTTCATGAAATTTTTTTTTGCTTGTTGAAAGAATCAGTGATGAAAAAACGTGAGGAAATTCTTTGTGACTATCTTGCTACTTACTGACCTGCAAAGATAGGCCTGCTTGGGGGCTCAGACGTCCCCTGTTCATCTTGCTCTTGGAGAAAGTGTACGCCACAGGCTGGAGGGGGGGGGGGGCTCAGATCTCCCCTGTGCATCTTGCTCTTGGAGAAAGTGAATGCCACAGGATGGGGATGGGGGGGGGGGGGGGGGTAGAGGGGTTGTAGAGGTGGGGGGGGGGGGGGGGTATGCTGTCATTGTCCGAGAAGCAAAAATTAATAATTTTTCGTGTGGTTATCCCACAACTTATTACCAATGTAATAAGTTGTGTGGTGACCGCACGAAAAATTCTCAATTTTTTTCTTTTCTGGCAATAACAGCCAGGTTGCCAAGTTCAGTGTCGATACATCAATAACTGGGGAATGGATAGTGCAGATAGTTATCCGGTGCCAACAATATTGGCTGCGAACTGCCCCCTGTTCATCTTGCACTTGAAGAAAGTGAACTCAACAGAATTTACCGAGAAGCGATCCACCGATGCATACACATGTAAATGCTCACACGTGAATGGATTATTTTGTTTGTTTCTTTCACAATGGGAGTTAAGAATCCTGAGGGCACCTACACTTACTTGAGTAATACAAGACACAGTTCAAATATTTTTTTAATAAACAAAATTCAAAATAGAAATGTAACGACTGAACAAACATGTTTCCAGGCAGAAACAAATTGACCACGTGCATTTTTGACTTCATTTGTTATCATTGACATTTTGTTGATATTTCGTGCTGATTTTGTTGATTTTTTTTTATTGAAATGTATTTTTGAATGATTGATGATTCCGATGGAAAAAAAATGAAAAAAACAAACATATAAAACCTTATGTACATTATTAATTTATTTAATATCAATGGGAACACAACATACACCAACAAGATCAACTGTCCTGTACACAGATCATTCCTGCTGGTCAACTTTTTATTTTACATTCGGTCTCATTCGTGGATAAGCCCACCCCCCCATTTTTTTCACGTGCCCCCTGGGCTAACTGACGGGTCGGTACAGTAACTCGATTTTAACCATTGCGACAACTTTCATTGTGGGCGTGGTTTAAACCATTATTGACAGGAGCTTGCACCTGATCGAAAATAAGGCCACCTACTGGTGTGGACAGTTTCAGAAGTGAAACAAGTCAATGTTGTTATGCGAGGCATTTTATTTTTGAATAAAGAAAGAATACTTACCTCATTAAAAGCCCATACAGTTTATTAAATAATAGATTGGGATGATTTCCTGAAAGCAATTTCCAAACTGTCTCAATTTTTACAATCATTTTGGAAATTCATTTTCATATATGCTGGCCTGGAGATGTTCTGTCAGGTTGTTTTGCAGTATGATTCCCAGGATTTGCATGAGCTCCATTTCACGAGAATCTTAGATTTTCCGAAAATTTGGTGAAATTTTGACCCTGATATTGAACCAAGTAAAAATTCAGGCTCTAACAAGGAGCCTAAATATTAATCATGGGACTTGATTTTAACACAACTCTAATTCTCCCTCCCTCCCCCTCCCCTCCCCCCCCCCCCCACCCCCATTTGTATACCAAATATCAAAAGATACTGATTGTCTCTCAAGAAGCCAATTTTTAAAGATTATTCCTCATATTGGACTAAGTTAAAATTTGAGCTTGAATGGGGAGCCCAAATATTAAGCCAAAGATTTGAATTGACCAAACTTAGTTCTGACTTCCCTTAGGATGCATTATACCAAATATCAAAAGATTCTGACTGGTGGATCTGAAGAAGATTTTCAAAGATTATTCCTGATACTGCACAAAGTTAAAATTCAGGCTTATTAACTGGTAGAGTGCTGAATTATTTTTGATCACGAAACTTTGTTCACATGTCTTTACCTTGTTACAATTAATGGGAGAGTGCCTATGGGCACTCACCCATAAATTATAACAAGGGAAATCCATACATATAAAACAATTCACTTAAAAGATAATATGGAGCACTTCGACTGAATATGTAGCCTTTAAGTTATAGCACTTATACTTCAGAGTAAAGCCCAAATATGGGCTTCCAGCACTCTACCAGTTAAAGAGCCCAATTATTAACCGATGGACTTTAGTTGAACAAATTGAATCCAACACCTGTAAGGATTTTGTATGCCATATATTAAATGATTATGACTGGTGTTTCTGGAGAAAAAGATTTTAAAAGATTATTCCTCATATTGGATTAAGTTAAAATTTGGGCTCCAATAGGGAGCCCAAATATTACCACAAAGACTTGATTTGAACAAACTTCGATCTGACTTCCCTAACGATGCTGTAATCAAATATCAAAAGATTCTGACTGGTGGGTCTGAAGAAGATTTTCAAAGATTATTCCTCATATTGCACTAAGTTAAAATTCAGGCTCCCTTAGAGAACCCAATTATCAACCGAGGGACTTGAGTTGAACAATCTGAATCCAACCCCTCTAAGGATTCGGTATGCTAGATATTAAATGATTCTGACTGGTGTTTCTGGAGAAGAACCGTTTTAAAGATTATTCCTCATATTGGACTAAGTTAAAATTTGGGCTCCAACATGATTTCTTTTCTAAATTCTGGGATTCCCATGGGCACATGGGATCAAGATTTCTGCATAAATCAAGTACATGTCACCAAACAATAGTGCAGAACATATTTGGTTTAAACTAGACAGCCAGTTTTGAAAACTGAAATTTGAGGTGCAGTCATAAATCTTGTCCCTCCTGGGACAAGACCAACTGTTGTAAGAAAAACTTTCTTTGAATAAATTTGAATCTTGGTCACTAAAGGAAGTTGAATATTAAATCTTAAAGCATTGAGACTGGTGGTTTAAGAGAATAATTTAAAGGATTTTAGGCTTTTTGTGCACTGCCCCCACCTCATAATGGTCAGCAACTTCTATGAATCAAACTTGAAAGGGCATCCCTCAAAGATAATATGTGCCAAGTTTGGTTTGATTTGGACCAATTGCTCTGAAGTCAGGTGAGCTATAAAGGAAAGGTGGAAGACAGTAAATTCTAAAAGTAACATCATACCCAAGTTTTATCTCTAATTCATCTATTATATCATTTTTCTTCGATTTCAAACTTATCAACTCAGCCTTCAGGGTTGAATTTTGATACTGCATTCTCTGAAAATATAATTCCATGAAAAGTGGTTTAATTATTTTTGTGATGTTTTGAAATTTGTGAAATTTATTTGTTTTCCAAGATACTATGAGATCACTTTTGGAAAATCCTCTTTTACAACTAAGGATGAGAAAAACCAGGGGCTCAAGTGAGCCTAGGGATCAGAAAGACAGAGACAAAAAATAGAAGTGTCACCTTGTTCATTGGTGCACACTGGAAAGCCTACCACTAAAACCACTGTGAAAAAGGATGTCTGTTTCTCATCCCCACAATTCCCACTGAACAAACATCCAACATTAGACTTAAATTATGCTGAAACACGACTGGAGAGTTACCCTCTGAAAAAACCTAAATATCAAAAGATTCTGAGTAGTGAATCTTATGAAGATTTCAAGGGAATTTTCCTCATATTGTACTTTATGAACCCACAAACTTAACTGAACAAACTTAAATCCGACTCCATAAGGATGCTGTATATCAAATAGCAAAAGATTCCCATTGTGGAAGTTTTTCAAGAATTTTCCTCATAATGCTCTGAGAACTCAGGCTCCCAAGAACTCAGGAATTTGATTTGCGCAATCTTGAATCGGATCTCCCTAAGGATGTTGCATACCAAACACTGAAAGATCCTGACTGATAGTTCTGGAGAAGGAATTTTTCTTCATTTTTGAAAAGTACTGACCTAGCATTTTTCCATTACCTGCCCCCTCCTAACTCCCTCACCTCCCCTCCAATCACATAGGGTACTGTATAATAAATAACAATTCTTTGCTCTGTGCAGTTTAGGATATATGAGCATTTGAATTTTTTTCTTTTTTTAGATGTGGGTTTCCCACAAGGATGACAAATTTTTTTTGCCTGCATAAATCAGGTACACTTACTTACACTGTTGCTTACCAAATTTGATGCAAATCTGGTCACTGGTTCGGAAAATCGAAATTTGGGGTAGAGCTCAAATTACTGCATTCTAGGGTGAACCAAAATATTATCGAAATAGTTTCTTGGAACAAAACTGAATCTTGAGCATATAAAGAAGCTGCACACAAAATTTCAAAGCATTGTGACTGGTGATTTATGAGAATATTTTTGAAGAATTTGGGTTTTTGGGCGGCACTGCACCCAGCCCATTAGGCTTAGCTACTTCTATTGAATAAATTTGGAAGGTAACACCTCCAAAGATAATTCATGCCAAGTTTGGTTGGATTTGGTCCAGTGGCTCCAAAGAAGAATACTGAAATGCACAGATAATGGTCAACAGCAATAGCTCACCCTGCCATTTAGTAAGTTGAGCTTACAATTTCCTCAAATTTCTATGAGATCAGTTCAGAGGTTTTGGAGAATAAGGATGCCAGATTTTTTGATTGATATATATTTAATATTTGCATGTGTTTGCAACAAAGCATGATTAGGCTAAAAAACAAGAGGCCCCACAGGGCCTGAAGCACTCATCTTAAACAGAACACAATATAAACAGAGTCCAAGAGTGAGTCTACATTAAGCAATCCATTTCCATTGGATACACTGTCAATCCTTGAGCCCTGCATGAGTGACAAAATAATCTGGGAATAATGCCTTTTCTTCAGTTGATCATGATGTAAAATGTAGAGCTCCCCCTATGAAGCCCCTTGATACAACCTACGTGGATTAATCTTAGTTACACACCTCTACAGGGTACTGAATACAAAATTTCTAATTCTTCAGATACATAGCCAATTCCGGCTCCCATTGGGAGCCCACATATTAAACCAGGCTCTCAATTTGAACAAAGTTGAATCTGACTTCCCTAGAGATGCTGTGTACCAAATATGAAAGCATTCTCACTGTTGGATCTTAAGAAGAGAAATTTTAAAGAAATTTCTTCATATTGCACTAAGTTAAAATTTGGGCTACCATAGTGAGCCCAAATATTAACCAATGAATCCGATTTGAACAAACTTGAATCTGACCTCCCAAGAGATGTTGTGTACCAAATATGAAAGCATTCTGACTTGTGGATCTGAAGAAGATTTTTTTAAGAAATTCCCTCATATTGCACTAAGTTAAATTTCAGGTTCCCATATGGAGCCCAAATATTAACCCAGGCACTCGAATTGGACAAACTTGAATCTGCCGCCCCCCCCCCCCCCCCCCCCCCCCCCTCCTAGAGATGTTGTATACCAAATATGAAAGCATTCCAACTGGTGGATCAAAAGAAGATTTTTTAAACAAATTTCCTCATATTGCACTAAGTTAAAATTTGGGCTACCTTGGCGAGCCCAAATATATACCTAGGGATCCGATTTGAACAAACCTGAATCTGACCCCCCAAGAGATGTTGCGTACCAAATATGAAAGCATTGTGACTGGTGGATCTGAAGAAGAAGATTTTTTAAAAATTATCCCCCATACTGAACTAAGTTAAAATTTGGTCTTCCGTACGAAGCCCAAATATTAACCTAGGGACTTGGTTTGAACAATCTTCAATCTGACCCTCATAACAATGATGTACACCAAACATTAAAAGATTCTGACTGATGGTTCTGAAGAAGAAGATTTTTTAAAGAATATTCCCCATATTACCCCAAGTTAAAAATTCGGGCTCCTGTATTGAGCCCAAATATGAACCAATGGGCTTTATCTTAACAAACAAGTATCTTACCCCCCCCCCCCCCCCCCCTGCCACACACACACACACACACCCCTATGATTGCTGTATACCGAATATCAAAAGATTCTGATGATTGGTTCTGGAGAAAAGATTTAAAAAAAATTTTTTTTGACTCAGCATTTTTTCGATGCCCTCTACAGAACACCCTAACATAACCAATGGCATTTTTTTTGCCATTCAATCCTACTGGTCCTAAGGATGCTTCATACTGCTCTCTGTTCTGTGTGGTTTGGAAAATATGGGCAAATATGGGCAGTTGAAAATATTTCTATTTTTCGCTTCTGGGGTTCCCATGGGGATGCTGGATTCTTTTTTTTTTTTGCACGAGTCAAGTACTTATGACCCAATAATACCACATATCAAATTGGGTTCAAATTGGACCATCGGTTCAGAAAACAGAAATTTGGGGCGGGGCCAAAAATCTTACCCCATTCTGAAGACAAATATTGCTTCATGAACTTCCTTTGAACAAACTTGATTCTACACCTCAAAAGGAAGCTCCATAACAAATATCAAGTCATTGTACCCAATGGTTCATGAGAAGATTTTAAAAATATTTTGGAGCATTTTCTCCCACCCTCTCCCTATGGGGCTGAGCATGTTGAGTTGAACAAAACTGCAATGCCCCTTCATGACCATCACTCCAAGTTTCACTAGAATTGGCCCAGTAGTTTTTGAGGAGAAGACCAAAACATGGTGTTGACGGACAACAGATGGATGGACAGACGTATGACAGACGACGGACGGAGAGCGATGAGATTAGCTCAGCTTGACTTTGTCAAGATGAGCTAAATAAGTGTTTTGATTCTCAGGCAATCCCTAGACATTTTATTGCCTTTCAGTGTCTTCCAATATTAGTACAAACTCAGGGAGACCCAAAACTTTTTACATTTTTTGATTGGTGCATATTTATTTAGCTGCATCTCCAAATGTTTGCCTTGTTATAATTTATGGGAGAGTGCCTATAGGCACTCTTCTATAAATTGTAACAAGGCAAATCCCCATAGATTAAATATTTTTACTTCAAAGATAATATGAAGAGATAAAAAGAATATGATGCCTTTGAATTGCAGTACCTATAGTTTGTTTTTAGAAGAATGTTTTATTTTTCAAATTAAAAATGAATTTATTTGTAAAAATATGCACTTTCTATATTTCTTTGTGTTAAAAGACAGCCGAAATCCTCTCCATGTTTGCTCACTTTTTGCAAAAGAAAAACAAAAAATTAAAAATAAAACCCTTCCTCCCTCACAGATTGGAAAAAAAAAATTGCCTGAGAATCAATTAATATATTTTGTGTGACCTTAAATAGTGTCTATGTATTATATTTGTTTTGCAACCATCCAATTTGCTCTGTTCTGCAGAAAATAATTCAAATATGTTTGTTATTTATTTTTCAAAGAAGGTGCATAAACATATCAAATCACAAAACTGAAAAATAAAAACAAAAGCCTCCCTCCCTCTTTGATCAGAAAAATTAATTGTCCATGAACCAAAAGTATTTTTTCTGTTTGGTCTGTATAATTTCTTATTTTAGATAACACAGAAATCTGATCAAAATTGTCAAAAAGCCAAATTAACTCACAAATAACAAAGAAAATTTTCCATAACCTTCAAGTATCGATGCTTGTCAGTGATTTTAATCAAGTCTTGGCTGTCTATACAGTCAAAGACTTAAACTAGAATTCCTGCAAAGGCAATCTGACAAATGTCTCAAAGACTTAACTCTCTGAACCTGAGAGGACGCTTTTCCAGTACAGGAACATGAAACATCATACTTTCATCAAGAAGGATGGCTTCTAAGTTAAAGTGTGGGGTTGACCAATCAGTATTTTCAACATGCAGCCTCATGGCTGCACGTTGAAAATATTAATTGTTATACCCCCAAATAATAAATATGGACTCTTACAATTGGTTCCATTGAATGGACTTGGAAGATACCACCAGTGTTCAAAGAGTTAATCATGACTAAATTGTTGCCGAGTCAATTCGAAAACCAAAAACTCATAATTAGGCATTCAAGATAAACTATCTCTAAATGTATCTTACTTGGAGTTTGCCAATCACATCATCATCTGCTTGTTCCCTTGTACCCATCATCCGATCTTCTAACTGCATCATCTTAACTCTAAGTCTAGAAAAAAAAGGTGGACCAAAGGTGATTAGGCAAAACAACACAGAAAACTTGTTTCAAAAACAATATTTTCATTGTTACAGAATCTTTAAATTTTTCTCCTTTAGTTGGGAAAAAAGACAAACAATGTTACTAACTATATGGGTCGGTGCCCCAACCAAAAAAAACCTCTCTTTAGATAGCCTTGATGTTTCATTCGTAAATTCCATTGGTAGAGTGTTAAGGACAACTTGATAAAGGGATTTATCACTACTTGGCCATATGAGGGAAGCTAGCTACATGGTTGATGGAAACTCCAATTCCATTTTTTAACCTAAAATTGGACCGATTGCAATTTAAAATTGGGCTGACCAGCCCAGTGCCAGCCGTGTGAGGATAGGCGGGCCCATTTTTGAGCTTGGGCTGACCAGCGGTTGTAAGTGGATCGGTGAGTCAGAATTTTCTCTGGCTAGTTGTGGGTGGGGAAGGGGGCTGAGGGAAGTTCACCCACATTCATTTCATTCTTATAAAACACAAATCTTGTTCAACCTTCACCCTGTATGGTAAAAAAGCCCAGCATTAGTGTTGAAACAACTAATTGACGCCGACGCAATTTTTGTCAGAAGTCGACAATAAAATCTGTAGTCGACTAATCAGTACGTTTTCTAGGCAGGGGTGTGTTAAGACAGATAACCTAAAATACTGAAACAATGCTTTTTATTTGGAGTTACCGTTTCCGCATCAATATTTGTTTTGGCAGCAAAAAACATGGACGTTATCTAAGTGCTGTTGATACTTCAGCATGTTCAATTCTCGATACGTAAAGAATAAAACATAGTTCACATCAATAAAGTCTGCCCAAATGTAAGGAAATATGTGTACTATCGAATGCAGCCAGTAAAAAGGGCGAAAGCTTCATATACCGGGGTATATTCCTATTTTCGTGTTTTGAGTTCCCAATAAAACTTACTGGGGAATTTTACAACAGATATGAATGGGTGGAATCTGAACGTAGAGGGGTAGCCACTACGTTCAAATCGCTGAACTAAATATTTTGCGGATGTGCTTCATATTATTTTTAAAGTGAAATTATTTCATCTCTATGATTTGCTTAACTGGTAGAGTTCTGAGAATGCAGGCACTGTAATATAAAGGCTTCATAATAATGCTTCACATTATCTTTGAAGTGAAATTATTCAGTCTATATGGATTTGCCTTGTAATAATTTATGGGAGAGTGCCTGCAGGTAGAAGCACAAGTGAACAAATTTTGGTGACCAAAAATAATTTAGTATTCTACCAGTTAACTGGTAGAGAGCCAAATTATTTTTGGTTATCAAAATTTGTTCATATATCTTTGCCTTGTTGCAATTTATGGGAGAGTGCCTACAGGGAGGGCCCAAATTTGGGCTTCCAGCACTCTACCAGTTAAAGGCACTCTCCCATAACTTGTAACAAGGTAAAAACACATTAACAAATTTTGACAAAACAAAAATAATTTTGCACTCTACCAGTTAACTCTTAGGGTCTTAACTCAAACTTCAATCACTTTTTACTGCAACAGAACAGTTGCCTCAACATACAGTCTCTTGGTAAACACATTTTAATACTATCTCTGTAATTTAGGGACATCAGTTACCACTGTAAGTTGGTGGAATTAAAAGGCCAATTAATTTATTCTTCTTCTTCTGCTTCTGAACTGCAACTTATGATGGCAGCACTCCAGACAAGATTTTTTGTAAAAGGGTATTTGCTATTTGATTTCTTTTTACAATCCACAATTTTTCCTTTGGAAGCTTTTGAAATATATTAATTTTTTCAAATTTCGAAAAGTAACTTATCAATTTGAAGGTGGCAAAGTCATGTCACATCAACATATATCATCTCAAGTTCTCAGCAGAAGAAAATCGATCAAAAACTGATATTAAATATCATTTTTTTGACTTCTTTGCTTGTGCCAAACACTTATGTGATCACAAAATTTAGTGCATTCTCTATAGAAACAACCGATCACCTGATAAAATTGTTTAAAAAGAATTTAAGGTCACTTTCAGCATCTACATGTTAATATAGTTAATCTAATTAGCTAGGGAGTTGGGGTGGGGAGAGAAGGGTCTGTTGGGTGATTTTTTTTTTTTTGCATACAACCTCTCAAACACCTTCAGAATTCATTCATACCAAAAAAAAATCACCCAGTTGATCCCATTCATTTCCTTCCTCCACTCCCCAAACAAACCCTTCCTCCAAATCTTGTTCTCAAGCAAAAAAAAACCCCCAAACATTTTGACCAACACCTCCTCCTCTGCATCTCCCCGGGCCTCAAGAGGACTTGGGAAACCCCGTTTGAACAAGCGCTAGTCTTATGTACTAAAATTTACATCTAACTAAAGTTTACCAGCTCTGTTATGTGCTGACACAGTTCATTTAACCCTTTGATACTTTTGTACGTCTTATGACCTACAAAATCAAACAATGCATTGATACTTGATGGTCATTTGTTTTGTTATTATTTTTTAATTTTTGAAAGTTTTAACCCCAATTCCTATTTTCTCCCGAATAGAGCCCAGTGACAACTGTTGAGCCAAATGTTATCGCGGCTTAAAAGAATAATATAATCCTGCTGTTGAGACTTCTTAACTGGTTGAGTGATAGAAGCCACTATCAGGGCTTTCAAAAAATGAGGATACCAGAGCAAAAGCCAACATTTTCCTTGCTTATATTTCATATTCAGTCAAACACAAATAATATTTTGTTTATATAAATTTGTTTTATTACAAATCATTGGAGAGTGCCTGTGGGCACTCTCCAATAATTTGTAATAAAACAAGTTTTGAATAACAAATTCAGACCACCAAAAATAATGTAGCCCTCAACAAGATAATCACTAATGTGAAAAATATCTTGTTATTTGTACTTTCCGACGTTTGACGTCGCATTTTGAAAGAACCGTTGAAGAAACTGAATTTCCAGTGACGTTTGACCATCAGGATAATTAAAGTCTCAAAGGGTTAAACAAACAGTAAATGCTACATTGGGTTCTGTGTTAAATTTCAACCCCCTCTGGTGCCCACCAAAATCTGTCAAGCGTAACCCTTTGAACAAACTTTAATCTAGGAGTTACAGTAATGCTGTATACAAAATACCAAAAGATGATGCCTGGTGGATCTAAAGTAGATCTTTCAAGAATATTCCTCATGCTGCACTAAGTTAAAATTCGGGTTTCCATAGGGAGCCCAAATATGAGCCCAGGGATTTGATTTGAACAAACTTTAATCTCAACACACAAAGGAGGTCAATACTGTGTAACAAAAGAATCTGACTTATTAAAGAATAGTCTGAAAATTGCACTAAATTAAAGGTTGGGTTCACATAGGGAGCATAAATATGACCAAGTGACTTGATTTGAATAAACTAAAATCTGAACCTCCTAAGGTTGTTGCATATCAAATATCAAAAGATTCTGCCTGCTGGATCTGAAGATGGTGATTTTCAAAGAAATGTGCCCATATTGCATGCGGTTAAAATTTAGATTGCCATTGGGAGACCAAATATGAACCCAGGGACTTGATTTGAACAAACTGGAATCTGAACCCCACTAAGGATACTGCAAACCAAATATCAAAAGATTCTAACAGGTCGATCTGAAGAAGAAGGCTTTTAAAGAATATTCCTCATATTGCACTAAGTTAAAATCTCGGCTCCCACAAGAAGCTCAATTTAGACCCCAGGGACTTGATTTTATTATTTTTGAATCTCATCCTCCTAAGGATACTGCACATCAAATATCAAAAGATTCTGACTAGTAGATCTGAAGAAGATTTTTAAATAATAATTCTCATATTGCATTAACTTAAGTTCCAATAGGGAGCCTAAATATGACCCCAGGGACATGATTTGAACAAACTTGAATCTCACCTCACTTAGGGTACTACATACGCGATATCAAAAGACAAAAAGATTCTGACGAATCTGATGGAGAAGATTTTAAAGAATATTCCTGATATTACACAAAGTAAAAATTTGGGCCCACACAGGGAACCCAAATATCACTCCAGGGACTTGATTTGAACAAATGTCAAGCTGACCTCCCACTAAAGATACAGTATACCAAATATCAAGAGATATTGCCTTGTAGATTAGAAGAATTTTTTAAAATAAATTTCTTCATATTGCACCAAGTAAAAATTCGGGTTCCCATAGGGAGTCCAAATATGAACCCTTGGACTTGATTTTGAACAAACTTGAATCTGAACCTTCCAAGGATGCTGCATATCATATATCAAAAGATTCTGAATAGAAGATCTGAAGAAAAAGATTTATAAATAATATTCCTCATATTTCACTATGTTGAAGCTCAAGTTCCCATAGGAAGGGACTTGCTTTGAACAAATCTGACCCCTCTAAGGCTGCTCTATATACCATACATCAAAAGATTCCGACTCATGGGTCTGAAGAAGATCTATAAAAATAATTTTTTTGTCATATCAGAGTTAAGATTGGAGTTCCTACATGGAGCCCAAATATAAATCCAGGGATTTGATTTGAACAAACTTAAATTTCACCCCAATAAGAATGCTACATACTAAGTATTAAAAGATTCTGATGATGGATCTGAGGAAGATGATTGTTAAAGAATATTCCTCATATTTCAACAAGTTAAAATAAGCCAAAATAAGACTTCAGGGAGTTTTTTGAAAAAACTTCAAGCTAACCACCAGTCCACCACTCCCCCCCCCCCCCACACACACACCCAAAAGGATATACCAAAGATATACCAAATATCAAAGGATTTTGACTGGTGTATCTGAAGAAGATTTTAGAACACATTTCCTCTTATTGCACCAAGTTAAAAATTCAGGTTTCCAAAGGGAGCCCAAATATGTACCCAGGGACTTGTTTCAAACAAACCTGAATCTAACCCCTCTAAGTATGTTGTATACCAAGTTTCAAAAGATTCTAATAGGTAGTTCTAGAGAAGAATTAAAAAAAAAAAAAATTGTGGTATGTTAACAGAATTATACCCCTGTGGGCATGGTAACTTTATCTGAACAACTTGAACTGATATATGATAAGGAACATACATATCGAGTTTGGTTCAATTTGGCCCAATGGTTTATGAAGAGAAGTTGGTAATGTGAAGTTCACATCAGACAGACAGAAAGTGATCATTTAAGCTCCCTTTAAGCTTTGCTCAGGTGAGCTAAAAACAGCATTTTTACAAATATCAACTAGAAAGTGTTTTTGCACACTAAAACACATATCTCCCCTTCCTTTTGAGGTCAGACGTCAAGGTCACATGCAGTTCATCAAGGTAGCGGACATGCAGTTTCATGGTGACACATCCACATGTCCAAAAAAAAAAATTCTGGTCTGGACAAGTACTCCCTATTTAAAGTACATAAATTTGACCTTGAGGTCAAGGTCACATGAAGGTTATGATGACATGTGGTCTCATTGTGATACATCCACATGTCAATCATCTAAGTCCTAGGTCAAAAAACAAAAAAGTTCTGATCTGGACAATTATTCCCCATTTGAAGTACATAAATTTGACCTTGAGGTCAGAGGTCAAGGTCACATGCAGTTCATCAAGGTAGCGGACATGCAGTTTCATGGTGACACATCCAGATGTCCAAAAAAAATCTGGTCTGGACAGTTACTCCCTATTTAAAGTACATAAATTTGACCTTGAGGTCAAGGTCACATGAAGGTCATGATTACATGTGACATGCGGTCTAATTGCGATACATCCACATGTCAAATATCTAAGTCCTAGGTCAAAAAACAAAAAAGTTCTGGTCTGGATAATTATTCCCTATTTGAAGTACATAAATTTGACCTTAAGGTCAGAGGTCAAGGTCACATGAAGGCCATCGAGGTAGACGACATGCGGTCTCATGGTGACACATCCACATGTCAAATAACCAAGTCCTAGGTCGAAAATCAAAAAACTTCTGGTCTGGACAATTACTCCCTATTTGAAATACATAAATTTGACAATGAGGTCAAGGTCACATGAAGGTCACGACATGCGGTCTCATGGTGACACATCCACATGTCAAATAACCAAGTCTTAGGTAAAAAAACAAAAAAATTCTGGTCTAGACAATTACTCCCTATTTGAAGTACATAAATTTGACCTTGAGGTCAAGGTCACATGAAGGTCACAATGGTATGCGACACACCGGCTCATGGTGATACATCCACTGCCAAATATCTAAGGCCTGGCTCAAAAGACAAACAAGTTTTGGGCCGGACAAAGTTTCCTTGAAAAAAGCACAAATCTGACCTTCAGATCAAAGGTCAAGGTCACATGAAGGTCATAATGGTACGTTACACACCGGCTCATGGTGATACATCCACATGCCAAATATCTAAAGCCTGACTCGAAATACAAAAAAGTTCTGGTCCAGACAGTTTCCCTTAAAAAAAACGCATAAATCTGACCTTCAGGTCAAAGGTCAAGGTCACATGAAGGTCACTATGGTACACTGCACACCGGTTCATGGTGATACATCCACATGCCAAGTATCTAAGATGTAGGTCAAAAGACAAAAAAGTTATGGCCCGGACAAAGTTTGTGTGATGTTTCCCTTAAAAAAACACATAAATCTGACCTTCAGGTCAAAGGTCAAGATCACATGAAGGTCACTATGGTACACTGCACACCGGCTCATGGTGATACATCCACATGCCAAGAATCTAAGGTGTAGGTCAAAAGACAAAAAAGTTATGGCCCGGACAAAATTTGTATGAGAAGAAGGAGAAGAAGAAGAAGAAGATGATGCACTAAAACAATATGTCTCCCTTCTGGGAAGGGGAGACATAATGATTACAATTAGTTTTTCAAAATTTAAATTATATTTAAATTATATTTGCACATCTTCAAACTATTTCAAATGCTTTTTTGCTAAAAACAATGTTTTAATGGCAGTACTTATCTGGAGCCCTGACAGGACATGTTAACTTCCAGAATAATTTTTCAGGTAACCTGAGGGTGATTTTCAGGGAAATAGGATGGATTTCAGAGAAAAGTTCGCGCAGGGACAACACAAAAGAAAAAATTGGCAAATTTTCAGCTCATGGACCACCATTAACACCAGGTTATATCCAGATCTAGTTGTCAATTATGCATTTATGCTATGTTAAAAAATCATAAAATAATTGTTGATTTGACCCCCACCCCCATCCTCTTCTTCATGACCCCCCACCCACAGAGCACCACCACCTGTGGTGGTTTGCTTTTATCAAAGTCTACTAAGCTAATAATTTCCCAAGTCTGGAAATGTTAATAGGAAAAGATGTCCTAATGTTTAGTTACTTCAAGCAGATTAGTACTTGGAAAGTATCTTTATCAAAATCCTTCATGCATGTGTGGAAGATTGTGCCCTGCACAAAACTTTTCTTTTCATCATTGAAGCATTTTTTTTTTTTTTTTTTTTTTTAATTCCATTCGAAATTTTCTGGGTACAGATGGCCAACAGTTAACAGTTCGGTAGGCAGCACAACGGAATAAAGGAAGTGTTAGAAAATAAGTCCATTGAGTATAAATATGCAGTTATAATTTTTCGGCATCCAAAGCGACTTTAACCTATTTTTAAACTGTGTTAAATAGTTGAGATCAAGGTGTTGTTTACGTTTTGATTTGGAAAAGGGATAAGAATTAAAGCTGTTCTATGAAAAAATAAATCTATATTATTCAAATAAATCTATATTATTCAATTCCTTTTCACATATTTTATTTACCAAAAAACTGCATTTAAATGAAGCATTGAAGGTGGAGTTTTAAATTTTTTGAAAGTAAGCCACCTACTTTCACTTCAACACTCGCACATTGATCACGAATCTCCGATTACGAAGAAAAAAACAGAAATAAACATGAACACAGCTGAAATATATATCATAAAACACCCTTTTCTTAAATAAATTTAACTTAAATCCATAGTTAACTGCTTCGTGAGTTTTTACCAGAGTTTGAAATGCATGTGATTTGACTAACATTTTACATAAGTTACAATGGGAAAGAAATATTCGACTGTTGTTCTCCGGGATTTTTGGTTCAAAACTGATTCCCGTCCAGGAGGCTGGGAACTACACTGAAATTTCGGGATTTTCCCGGGCATTCTAGGAAAGTTAACTCATCTGGCCCTGATCCTTGCCCATTACCCAATGCACAGTACATGTATATCAAAATTTATTATTTGAATTATTGTATTTTTCAAAATATTTTGACAAAACCATATTATGTAACACTTCAAGAAAATGAGCCCGAAGAGCTTGGTCCAATAAGGGGTCATATATGGTTTTGTTTAAATTTTTTGAAAAATTCATTTTTTTAACTGATAAATTTGTAAATTATGTGGGTGGATGTGACTGATTCATTAGGCAATGCATTAACAAGAGGGGCAATGCAAAGCAATGCCAATGTCTCTGACCGCCAAAAAGAGTGAAAAAGGGCCATCACTCTGGAAAAAATGTTTGGAAGAAACTCACACTATACAGGTACTGTTCTCCCATGATTCTCTATCACAACACCAAATATAATTGAAATCAGAGAAGCAGTGGCTGAGATACAAATGTTGGTATGGATGGACAGATGTATGGCTGGGCGGAGGTCTCCACTTGATGCCCCTTCGAGTTTTCAAATCAAGGGCATAAAAATGATCTCACTGATGTACTTTTATCAGGAACAATTAACAGCTGTTCGAAAAATGAGTTTTTTAAGGTGTTTTTTTTTCAACACTTTACCCAACACACAAAATATAAAAATTTGTTATTTCTTTTTAAAATTTTTGGAAAAACTTTCCAGAAAACCATATTAAGTGACCCTTCACTGGATTGTGCTTGACAAGCTCATTCCAATAAGAGGTCACATGATATGGTTTTGTTGATTAATTTTGAAAAATAATTGTATTTGTAAATTACATGGGAGGATGAACCCAATTTATTTGGTAAAGGATTAATTCCTGATCTATTTTTATTTTCTGTAGTTACAAAACACATGAAAATTATACATACGAATTGATGACATGGTCTTTTTCTCTTATAATATCATCAGCAGCACTTTGTACAGCAGCTACACTATTGGATGACCATCTATTTAAATCATCATCTCTTACGTTAGCTTGCTGGAATATACTTTCATAACTACCAGTTCTTTTGTTTGACAAGTCCTGTAACAAAATTATAAGGTTGAGTTTTCTTCTGAATGACCCATGAATGCCTCAACAGACACCGCTTAAAGTACACAAAGCCTCCATACTATACTGATGCCGCCCATAATTGCAGTTACACACAAAAAAACATTTAACTCACCACCAGAATAAATTTGACTGGTTAATTGCATATGGGTTATTGGATAAATTCCTGTTAACCCTTTAACCAATGCAGACAATATAAACATTTATTATTTTAAATATCATTTTTTAAAGTTTTTCAACAAATTTCAACAAAACTATATCATGTGACCCCTAACTGGTACGAGCTCGATGAGCTCATTCCAAAGAGGGGTCACATGATATGGATTTGTTGAAATTTTTTGAAAAATAGTATTTTTTCAGCTGCTGAATTTGCATATTATGTGGGCGGATGTGGCTGATTCATTGGGTAAATGGTTAAGTGAAAACAATCTTGTAATATCATATCGACAAACTAGCTTGATAATAATTTATTTATTTATTTATTGGTGTTTAAGATTACATACTTGTGCACAATGGCTAATCATGACTGTGACAGTTTTACGGGTGGAGGAAGCCAGAGTACCCGGAGAGAAACACAGAGCAACGACGAGCAGCTGCCAGCTCCCCAACATCGTAACTCCGCACTGCAGCACAGGCAGGGTTCGATTGGTTGAAGACATGCGCACCATCGACGTGCAGTACACCTTAGTACATGGCGTCATCGTGACCCCATGTGGACAATCAGGGTTAAGAGCCTTGCCCAAGGACACAACGTGGGAGTCCGAATCGATCGCTCAGATGGTCACCCATCCAAGGACTAAGCAGGCTCGATGTTGCTTAACTTCTGTGATCTGACGAGAACAGATTACCGCAATGCCACCGTGCTCCCCTGATAATCATTTAGTTCCCCTTGTTTATAGACCTACTTGGCCTCACAACATCTAATACAGGCAATTAATTAGAGGTTGTTACTTGGTTAGTTTAATATTGGCAAAGATACAGTATGGCCACCGTGGACTGGTCACTTTCCACAGGGGGGCAATATTTCCACGGACGCATTAATATTAGATTCCAAACACTACATGTAATTATAGGAATAATCATGAAAAATTTAATTAAGGAAGCACTGGGTACGACCACAATGAGGATTTTTATTACCTGGGAAATGCAAGCGTGGACATCGCACACAAAAACCTATCCAGCATTTTTGTTCCCTGGTAACTGCTGTTTGTGTTTAAGTGTTTACTGTCTTTTTATATGTGTGAAAATGAAAGTGTCAATGACACTGTAGCTCAACTTGTCAAGACAAAGACATGTACATGTATAGTATGTGACACAGCAATGACAAACATCTAGGTAATGACCTGATAACAAAGGTACATATAAAGTATTGTAACGGTCTGTACATGAATACTGACCGTTGCCTGTAACAAATGTATAGGTAAAGTATTGTAAAGGTGAAAGACAGTCAGATGGTGACCTAGAAAAAATCTTTGAGTCCCAGAGTGGGTCTGACTGAACCCCAAAATATTTGTTCTCATAGCACAGTGATAACAAAGGCACCCCAAAACACACTCGTTCCTGTCCCAAGGTGAAAACAAAAGTACTCAAGAAGTTTTGTGAAGATCAGTTCATAAATACGAGCTGTATAGAACTTGTGACAAAAAACTGAATGGACCTAATTTTGGTACAAAATGGCCACTGGCAGCCTCTTGAATTTTGGACCGTACCCAGAAACACTCATTCTCATCCCAAGGAGATAACAAAGGTACCCAAGATGTTTTGTGAAGATCGGTTCATAAATACAGCCTCTACCCTGAGCCGTATTGACATGTGAGCTTACATTGTGTAAATAGCACTGAATAAATCAAAGTTCATCTAATTTGCATAATTTCGGCACGAAAAAAAACACCTTACAATATGTGATGTATTCCATGTTACTAAACATTCATACAAAAATTTATTCAAATCAGAACTTTCATACAGAAGTTCTATACAAAAGACTGTTTGCACTAATTTTGGTACAAAATGGCTGCTGGTGGCCATCTTGAATTTCGGACCACACCCAAAAACACTCGCTCTCATCCCACGGTGATAACAAAGGTACCCAAGAAGTTTCGTAAAGATTGGTTCAGAAATATAGCCTCTAGTCTGAGATGTATAGAAGATGTGTACAAAAAACTGATTAGACCTAATTTCGGTACAAAATGGCCACTGGCAGCCATCTTGAATTTTAGACCGCACCCAGAAACACTCGTTCTCGTCCCAAGGTGATAATAAAGGTACCCAAGACATTTCGTGAAGATCAGTACATAAATACAGACTCTAGTCTGAGCCGTATTGACATGTGTACTTACTGTGTGTAAGTCGCACTGAAAAAATCAAAGTTCATCTAATTTGCATAATTTCTGCACGAGAAAAAAACCCGTATTATATGTGATGCATCCCATGGTACTAAACATTCACACAAAATAATTATTCAAATCAGGGCTTTCATATGGAAGTTATGTGCAAAAATCTGATTGCACCTAATTTTGTACAAAATGGCTGCCATCGGCCATCTTGAATTTCGGACTGGACCCAAAAACACTCGTTCTCGTCCCACGGTGATACCAAAGGTACCCAAGAAGTTTCGTAAAGATCGGTTCATAAATACGGCCTCTAGCCCGAGCCGTATTGGCATTTGCACTTACAGTGCTGAAAGTAACCCCAAAAAACATCAAAATTAGTCTAATTTGCACAATTTACGTACGAGAAAAAAACCCGTATTATATGTGATGTATCCCATGGTACTAAACATTCATACAAAAAATTATTCAAATCAGAGCTTTCATATGGAAGTTCTGTACAAAAAACAGATTTCTGCATCGTCGGTACAAAATGGTGGCTGGCAGCCATCTTGAATTTCTGACCGCACCCAAAAACACTCGTTCTCGTCCCACGGTCATAACAAAGGTACCCAAGAAGTTTCGTAAAGATCGGTTCATAAATACGGCCTCTAGCCCGAGCCATAGCAGCTTGGCACTTACAGCTCTGAAAGTAACACTAAATAAATCAAAGTCAGTCTAATTTGCATAATTTACGCACGAGAAAAAACCCCGTATTATATGTGATGTATCCCATGGTACTAAACATTTATACAAAACTTTATTCAAATCAGAACTTTCATACAGAAGTTCTGTACAAAAAACTGTTTTTTGCATCATCGGTACAAAATGGCCACTGGCAGCCATCTTGAATTTCGGACCACACCTAAAAACACTCGTTCCCGTCCCAGGGTCATAACAAAGGTACACAAGAAGTTTCGTAAAGATCGGTTCATAAATACGACCTCTAGCCCGAGCCATAGCCAATTGTTGACGTACGGACAGACAGACAGACGGATAGACGGACGGACGGACAGACGGACGACGGGCCATGACAATAGCTCAAATTTGACTTCGTCAAAGTTGAGCTAAAAATGTTGCTCTGCATCCCACTTAACGGTCAAGTGCTCAGGATAATTTTACATTAATAACTACCGTATATACATTTATACAGCTGTAGATGACTTAACAGTGTTTCTACTTTATAATACTTTTGGCTGCCTGTACAGGCAGCCAACAATAATGTAAAAACACTGTCAAGGTAAATGCATTCTAACAGTAGAGTTCTCAAGGAAGAATACCAATGGGACAACTTTTTCAGAGCAGAGCAGTTTGTGGCTGAATGGGGACTGAAGGGTTAGCTGGATATCTCTTTAATGAATAACCCTGTTAATTGAATATAACTTCTGAACACAAAAACCATTCAGCATACCTTCAGTACAAATTTGACCGGTTAATTACATATGGGTTATAGAGTAAACTCCTGTTCAGTGAATAAACAAAAAGAATGTTACTAAGGTAACACATGCCCCTCCCCCCCCCCCCCCCCCTGTGAACTTCACCTTGCAGATGCGGCGGAAACTATTATACACGACACACCTTCTGACTGTCCTTAACATTTGTAAAAAGTTTTACAATTGTACTATGATTCGTTTCTGAGTTATGGCTGAGACACGAATATTGACCGATTTTGAGTGTGACCTTGAAATGTGACCTTGACCTTGAAGGTACGAACCCGGCTATGGTGTGTGACACATCCTCCCTTGGTCCTTTATAACTGTGTGAAGTTTGATGACTGTGGCCCTAACAGTTTTTGAGTTATTGGCTCGGACACACACACACACGGACACACACTTCAATCACTACATGCCACCTGACTTAAGTCGGGGGGCATAAAAATCTTGTAATATGTCCATAAATTACCATGGTCATCACCCTGTTGTTTATCACAACATCTGATGCAGGTAGTTAGTCTATTATATCTTTTTTGACAGGGCTGCAAGTGTTGGGAGTAAGTGAGAGCTTTTATTATTGTATTTATTTATTAGTGTTTAAGGTCACATATTTCTGCACAACAGCTAATCATGACCACAACATGGAGATAAAGTCAAGGTCAGTCAATCGTTTATACCCCATGTTGCCTATTTTAGAGGACTCGCACACCAAGCAATAGTGACTGGGTCCTATTTTACCAGTGAAACAGAGCTTGTTTACCAGAGTAAACAAGCACTGATTCACTTCCTGGGGGTCCCACGGGGGGCTGTTTTTTTTATTGATTTGCTGATCCAGGGTAAGAATATTTTTAAGCAATCATACCAGTTTTCCAGCAATTAGAATCCCCCACTCATAAAGATACTCTACAGCTTACAACAAATATCTGGTCCATGCAGTTTAGAAAGAAAAGCCATTTCAAACAAATTTTCAACAAATCACTGTAACTCTCAACCAGTTCTAGAGGACCAGCCTCCCCCTGCTATGCAGGGTGGCATCACTAAATTCACCCTCTGGGGACCTCGTTTTGCAGATGACAGTCTGCTTATTTTCTGGCTTGCATATATCATGAAAATAAATGCGTCATGTTACCCTCGTAAATTTGCTCGATCTTACTCGGGAAATTTCCTGGTTCTGAGAGAAATTTCATTCCCGTTCCCAGTTCCTAGAAAATCAGGGAATATATTAAACCCTAAAGTGGAATACATACTGTTTTAGCTAAAATATGTCAAAGCTTAACTCTTTTCATAACACATCAAAAATATGTTTAAGCTTAACACTTTTCATAACATGTCAAGCAGACAACACTTGCAACAAACAATTATTTGAATATCTGAAAATTTTCTTTCATTTTTCAGCCTGAAAAACATACCTTATGACCCCTCAGTGGATGTGTTTTTAATAATACATTACTGATTTCACAATATTCTGTGCAAGAAATCTCGATCCACTGGTGTAAAAGTTCACTGATCTGATCTAAATCCGATTGAGAAAAAGTAGGCCTGGAAATAAAGGGCTTATATCGTAACCCGTTGGCAGGTTACGCTATATATCATGGGGGTAACCCCAGGCCTGAAAATAAGCAGTCTGACATTTGCAGAATGAGGTCCCCAGAGGGTGAATTTGTTGATGCTATCCCAAACAGTTGGCCAATTTATCCTCTTGGTACCTCTTTCTGTTTAGTTTTGAGACCCTGATAAATTTAGTGATGCTACCCTGCTGTCCCCTCTGGGGACCTCATTTTGCAGATGACAGTCTGCTTATTTTCTGGCTTGGGTAACCCATAGGAAAAATGGGTTTGTGATGCTTCTAAACCTCCTCTGTTTTTACTATGCCAGTATTGCTTTTTTACATCTTAACCCTTTACCCAACGTAACGGCCAAAACCGGCCAGCGCTATTCTCAAAAATCGCCAATTAATTTTCAAAATATTTTCATTTTTTGTCTCAAAAACATAGGTTATGACCCCTCATTGGAACGAGCTCGTCGAGCTCGTTCCAACGAGGGGTCATAACCTATGTTTTTGAGACAAAAAATGAAAAAATTTAGTTATTCAAAAATTATTTTTGCAAGTGTCGTCTGCTTTTCACGTTAGGTAAAGGGTTAACAGGATGAGGGCTGCCACGATTATCAGTTTTCAGAGTCGACTAGTCGGTTGTGATAGTCGACGGTTAGTCGATCACATATTATGTCCATGTTACACTGATGTAAAAAATTCAAATGTCATCTTAAATTCCGACACTGTTTTGTGGTCTCTGTTAACACATTGGTTAAACAGAAAGAGTTGAACAAAAGGCTAACAGAAATGGTAAACACCACATGAATACAAACAAATACAGAATGATAATATCGTAATTTATTCAGAAAAAAAAACACTTGGAACTGTCTTCGAGTTTAGCAGAGCTGGGTCAATGCAATTTATGTGTGAAAATGAAAAAGATTCTCGAAATTAATCATGTTAATGCCATGTTACTGATGTGACTAGTTAGGCAACTTAGGGTTTGTGTAGGTACATGATAGACATTCTTCACACTAGAATTTCTTACCACTAAATTTCTAACTTTTAAGTGGAATATTTAGCAAGGTACAAGTATTTATTTATTGGTGTTTAAGGTCACATACTTATGCACAATAGCTAATCGTGATGGGTGGAGGAAGCCGGAGTACCCGGAGAGAACCACCGAGCATCGACGAGCAACTGTCAGCTCAAGATTCTAACTCTGTTCAATCTCCTCTCATGCAGGGTTACAGCGGTTGAAGACATGCACCATGGACGTGCAGTATGCCTTAGTACACGACGTCATCGTGCCCCCATGTAGGCAACCAGGATAAAGTGCCTTGCCCAAGGCAACAACGCAGGTCGTCCCGGACGGGGATCGAACTCGGGACCTCTAGCATAGAAGTCCAACAGTCTGCCACTGAGCCACCATGCTCCTGAGATACAAGTAAATGCTGTTCAAAAAAGTCTGAGAACACAAGTGAAAATCAAAGCACCGCCTGGACTCTGAAGTTTTCATTCGGGCCATTTTGGAGATCTAGAAACTGTCACTTGAAGAAAATTGCCAGGAATATAGCATGCAGTGTTTATTCAAGCCAATCAGATCATCTAAATACTAGGGTTTACCAGGATTTCTCACTGACATAATCAACTTTGTGATACTAACCCTTCAAAGTATGGAAATTCATTCCGTAATTTCATGTCAATAAATGCCACTTCGATATTAAAATTATTGGATTTAAAATGGCACAATTAACATGGATTATCAAGTATTTGTTCACAATAGCTTGATCCTGTGCAGAGTTTAGGTATGAAAACGTCCATTTCATGAGATTATACGCAAGGGTAAAGTCAAAATTACTGCCTATTTTCGTGATATGAATAATGAATACGAAGGATAACAGGTACCAAGAAACGTTACATGCCCCTCGTGGACCTATATTATCATTCAGTATACCACAAAAAAATAGTCGACTATGAAAAATAATAGTCGACTATAGCACCTTCTGAAGGTTAGTCAATTAATAATAGTCACGGCAGCCCAAAACAGGATTTCTGCCTATATAAATATCAACAACTAACGTGCGAAGTCACCGAAGCGAGATCGCACGTTAGTCCTTGCTATTAATTTTGGTGGAAATTCTTTTAGGAGGGAAACAGCATGCATGCTATTCTATTCACATGTGAATGTAATATGCAACCTTTGAGTTGAGATAGTTCCAAACGATTGTCAAGTCTTTCTAATAAAACATGCAGGATTAGTAATGTAAGAAAGTTATGTTGTATAACTTTGTCATAACCTGTACATGTAGTTCGTTCACGTATTTTACAACTGATGTAACACACTCTCGTAACCTAAACAATCATTTGCAGGTGAGTTCCAGGCCTAAAAAGACCACTTTCATTTATTTATTGGGGCTTAATGATATTTTCAACAGCCAGAAGCACCTCGTGTTGGACAGTTTTATGAGTGGTGAAAACCATCAAGCAGCAGCAAGCAACTGTCAGACTCCACAGTGTACTAAATCTGCACATGCAGGGTTAGCATTGGTTGAAGGCAAGTGCACCATGGAAGTGTTGTACGCCTTAGTACACAAAGCCACTCCGAACCCATGTTAACAATCAGGATTAAGTGGCTTGCACAAGGATACAATGCAGCTACACTTGATCAGGATCGAACTGTGGACCTCTATGCCCAATACTCTAACCAATGAGCCACCACGCTCCTGACCACTTTCATAATCACAGTACTATAAACGTGGTCATTATAAAGATTCTATTCACAAAACAAGTAGTCAGTATTCTCAATGGCATTTATCCACCATTGCAACAGGCCTTAAAATTTGTCTTGATAAATTTGCGGTTTTGGTTTTTGTGAACTCCTGCAGCAAGAAGCAATTTTTAGTTCTTAACACTCTACGCAATGTAACAGCCAAAACCAGCCAGCGCTATTCTCAAAAATCAACATTTAATTTTCATTATTTGCCTCAAAAACATAGGTTATGACCCCTCGTTGGTGGAACGAGCTCAAGCTCGTTCCAACGAGGGGTCATAACAAAAAACAGTTATTCAAGAATTTATTTTGCAAGTGTGATCTGCTTTTCATGTTAGGTAAAGGGTTAACCCTTTACCCAACGCAGACGATATCAAAATTTATTATTTTAAATATCATTTTTTTTTAATTTTTCAAAAAATTTCAACAAAACCATATCATGTAACCCCTCATTGGAACGAGCTCCAATGAGGGGGTCACATGATATGGTTTTGTTGAAATATTTTGAAAAATTTAATTTTTTCAACTGCTCAATTTGCATACTACGTGGGTGGATGCGGGTGATTCGTTAGGTAAATGGTTAATCCTTTATCTGATGAACATGATATCAAAATTTATTATTTTAATTCTTGTTTTTTAAAATTTTTCAAAATTTTTCAACAAAACCCTATTATGTGACCACTCAATGGAACGAGCTCTGCAAGCTCGTTCCAATAAGGGGATCACATGACATAGTTTTGTTGAATTTAAAAAAAAAAATATATTCTTTTCAACTGCTTATTTTGTAAATTATGAGGGTATATGCAGCTGATTCGTCTGGTAAAGGGTTAAATAATATAGAATCTGAGAGAAGTGTTCTCTATTGAGTGCAGTACATATTCCGCAGTAAAAAACAAGCCTCATATTGATTACTAGCAGGGTTACCTGGCGTTGTTCGGGCTGAGGAGAGTATTAAAATTACCCCTAGAGGACCCCTTTGAAGACTTATATTGATGAGAAAAATTTTGGTCATAACTGTTGGTGCCCCTCTACACCCCCACCCCACCCTGTCACTTTTTTAAACCTCACCATTGGATTCCTGGTAAAAAATTACCCCTAGTAGACCCCTTTGAAGACCTATATCGGTGAGAAAAATTTTGGTCATAACTTTTGGTGCCCCCCTACACCCCCACCCCACACTTTTTTAAACCTGACGATGACCTCTGCCATAAAAAAGTACTCCAAGTAGACCCAATCTGGACACTCGGGGTGGCCCCATATTCATTTCTATAGTGGACAGATAGACAGATATTCATACAGACATTCTAAAATATAGTATAGATTATATACTTCATAAATAACGACATTTCTATTGGCTGGATCTTATACACGTGACTGGTACTCAAAAATCCATGTACACCAGTTTTCCAGTGAATATATCAACTTTCTAAATATAGCTTTTTGAAATCCCCTCTTTAGTTCTGTTTCAATCGACATAATCTCTATAACATTGTTTATTTTTATGTTATTCTGCCAGTCCTTCTCACGAGGCGAGAGCAATTGCTCTCGCACCTGCCTGCTCTCGCAATTTCTATTTTACGAGAGCGAAAATCTGCTCCCATCAATTGCATGAATTTGGCAGGTCAGACATAGTCTTTCGTCAAGAATTCAGGGAGATGAGAGCACATTGCTCTCGAAAATGGTTTTACAAGAGCAAATTATTGCTCTCGCTGTATATTACTTGTGAGAAGGTCTGTTCTGCAGATGATAACTATTTTATTGTTAAATGAAAGTATTTCTGGTTGATATAATTGAACTTTTAATTGACAAATAGAAGATTGTTTTTCTGAAGATGGTGTATATAATAAAACAGTTATGGACTTTTGTGATGGTAATGCTTCGGTCAATATAAGTTTTTTAGGTTCATATCATCATATTCACCACCACAAAGGTCCATAATAGTATATTATTTTCTAGTGTTCAACCCATAAATGTCTAGTACCAATTTTGGGGTGAGTTTCTTGTCTTGCATGTACATGAGGACTGTATGTTCCAAGTTCCAACATAGAGGAGGCTTTAGAAATGGCATTTACCATGGTTTTGCTAGGTGGCAGAACTAAGTTTTGAGGACAACATTATATCTAATTGTTATGCTAAAATTTACCTGCATTTCTTGGATCTGGTGTTGTAATACTTGCTGGTGTCTTTTCTGCCAGCTGTGCATATCAGTGTTTGAGGCTTTGGATGTTGGTGCCAATAAGTCACCAGACTGCCTTCCATGTTCGTATCCATACTGAATCTTCGTACGACCAGCCTCTGGATGAGGTACAAAGCCTTGATTGATATCAACTGGTACGGATGTGAATGAGAGAGGTTGTTTTATTTTTGGTGGAGTTTTGTAATGACTTTCAAGCTGATTGGCCTCGCTAATGTTTTGAGCTCCACGTGCTAATTGTGGAGACATAGTGAAGTCATTGTAATTTTCATTCCTTGGGGCAGTGTCTTGAAGATTGTACAATTCCTCATGATAGCTGTGTCGTTGATAAGGTTTATTCACAAGGAGATTGCCTCTGTTTTGAATTTCCTGGTTATCGTAAGCTGTTTGTTGACCAAATCTTGATACTTTTGAGTATGGCTGGTTCAGAGGGAGGTCATAGTCATACTTATGATTATCTGATACTAATCCATATTTTGAAGGTTGGTATGCACGAGAATCACTGGCGATATTTCTCCTACTTGTTGTAGGTGTAGTGTGGGCAATAGATGTACATGCAGGAATCTTTATGACTGGTGATGGAGTCAAAGTTTGTATATCATCATCATCAACTGCATTTTGTGGAATGCTACTCCAACCTGCAAAAAATCCAAAATATAAAATCCCCTAAACAGGTTGGGTGCTGAAAGCCCAAATTTGGGCTTTGTTCCAAAGTGCAAGTACAACAACTGGAAGGCTTCACATTCTGTGGATGTGCTTCATATTATCTGTGAAGTGAAATAATTCAGTCTGGATGGACTTGCCTTGTTACAATTTATGGGAGACTGCCTATAGGCATTCTCCCATAAATTTTAACCCTTTATACCACACAGACGATGTTAAAATTTATTATTTTAAATATCATTTTTTAAAATTTTTCCACAAATTTCAACAAAACCATATCATGTGACCCCTCGTTGGAACGAGAGTGATGAGCTCATTCCAAAGAGGGGTCACATGATATGGTTTTGTTGAAATTTTTTGAAGAATAATATTTTGTCAGCTGCTCAGTTTGCATATCACACAGGTGGACGTGGCCGATTTGTTGGTTAAAGGGTTAACAGTGCAAGAACATGAGAACAAATTCTGCAGACGAAAAATAATTTAGCGCTATACCAGTTACTTTACCATATTATAACTTTTTGTATCAGATTTCTCCTAAATAACTAGTTGAGTACTATAATACCATATTATTTCTCTGCTGAAATGTAGAGCTCCCATTAGAGTTCTGTGAATATTTGATATTACAAAACAAATTGAGTCAAAATACGTATTGAAATGGAATTTGCATTGAAATTGGAGAGTAAAATATGGAATTTTTCAAATATGGTTAATGAGAACAAGGTAGAAAACACCCCGGACAGAGCCTATCCAAACATTGTTGTGGTGCTGGTGACATAATTCTGTTCAAAGATGATGAAATGCTCTACTTTATGCCAAGGAATTTTGATATGTGCCTTTGGTAGAGGGTTGACAACATTTTTAACATCCAGGGTCACAAAGTGTACAACAGTTTTACAGGTGGGGGAAGCTGGAGTACCGGGAGTAAACCAGTGAGCAGTGGCGAGCAACGGTCAGAGTCTCTTACTTGCTACCCCATCACAAAAGCAGAGTTTGCAGCAGTGAAGGCAATTGCACCATGTACAAGAAGTATGCCTTGTACACAGTGCTACTTTGCCCAATCAGGATTAAAAGTCTTGCCCAAGGATGCAGCATAGATGGAGTGGGTCAGGTTCAAACCACTGAACTTTTACTTTTAAGTCCAATGCTCTAATCAATGACCCCCTGTGCTCAACGTTTTGTTATACAGTATACTCAGAATAATTAACCATATACCTAACACGAAAAGCAGACGACACTTGCAAACAAAGTTCTTTTTTCAGCTCAAAACATAGCTTATGACCCCTCACTGGAACAAGCTCAATGAGCTCAATCCAATGAGGGGCCAAAAGCTATGATTTTGATATAAATGAAAGTGTCAATGACACTGTAGCTCAATTTGTCAAGACAAAGACATGTACATGTATAGTATGTGACACAGCAATGACAAACATCTAGGTAATGACCTGATAACAAAGGTACATATAAAGTATTGTAACGGTCTGTACATAAATACTGACCGTTGCCTGTAACAAATGTATAGGTAAAGTATTGTAAAGGTGGGTGACAGTCAGATGCTAAACTAGAAAAAATCTTTGAGTCCCAGAGTGGGTCTGACTGAACCCCAAAATATTTGTTCTCATAGCACAGTGATAACAAAGGCACCCTGAAACACACTCATTCCTGTCCCAAGGTGAAAACAAAGGTACCCAAGAAGTTTCGTGAAGATCAGTTCACAAATATGAGCTTTGTAGAAGTTGTGACAAAAAACCCGTACTATATGTGATGTATTCCATGTTACTAAACATTCATACAAAAATTTATTCAAATCAGAACTTTCATACAGAAGTTCTGTACAAAAGACTGACTGCACTAATTTTGGTACAAAATGGCTGCTGGTGGCCATCTTGAATTTCAAACCACACCCAAAACACTCGTTCTCATCCCACGGTGATAACAAAGGTACCCAAAAAGTTTCGTAAAGATCGGTTCATAAATACGGCATCTAGCCTGAGCCGTATAGAAGTTGTGTACAAAAAACTGATTAGACCTAATTTCGGTACAAAATGGCCACTGGCAGCCATCTTGAATTTTGGACCGCACCCAGAAACACTCGTTCTCGTACCAAGGTGATAACAAAGCTACCCAAGACGTTTCGTGAAGATCGGTTCATAAATACAGACTCTAGCCCGAGCCGTATTGACATGTGCACTTACAGAGTATAAAGAGAACTGAAAAAATCAAAGTTCATCTAATTTGCATAATTTCTGCACGAGAAAAAAACCCGTATTATATGTGATGTATCCCATGATACTAACCATTCACACAAAAAATTATTCAAATCAGCGCTTTCATATGGAAGTTCTGTGCAAAAATCTGATTGCACCAAATTTCGTACAAAATGGCTGCCATCGGCCATCTTGAATTTCGGACTGGACCCCAAAACACTCGTTCTCGTCCCACGGTGATAACAAAGGTACCCAAGGAGTTTCGTAAAGATCGGTTCATAAATACGGCCTCTAGCCTGAGCCGTATTGGTATTTGCACTTACAGTGCTGAAAGTAACGCCAAAGTTGAGCTAAAAATGAAAAAAATAATGAAAATTGGATGGTAATATTTGTGAACAGCACTGGCCAGCTTTGACCGTTGCATCAGGTAAAGGGTTAATCTCTCATTAAGTGCATATTCCCTTCAGCACCCATCTGTTTACAATAGACTCAACATTAGTTCCCTGTTAACCCTATACCCAATAATATCGAAAACTTATTATTTTAAATATTATGTTGTAAAATTTTTCCACAAATTTCAACAAAACCATATCATGTGACCCCTTGTTGGAACGAGAGTGATGAGCCCATTCCAATGAGGGGGTCACATGATATGGTTTTATTGAAATTTCTTGAAAAATTCTATTTTTTCAACTGCTCAATTTGTATATTTTATGGATGGATGCACAAATTCATTAGGTAAAGGGTTAATTGTACATTAGTTTTTAAAGGAATCCTAGTTCACAGAACAAATGTATTCTATGTATGTATCTCAATGAAATTCATGGGAAAAATACCAAATTTTTTTGGTTTGAAAACCATTATTTAACTTTTTAATTCTATTTGAGGGAGCTACTTGAGCTCCTTGATAACAGTAGTGCTGAAACAATGAGTCAACTAGTCATTGTCAACACCGATATCTGCCAAAGTTGACTCTAAAATTCTAGGCAGACTAGTCAGAACAGATTGTATTTCCAAGGAGTACATTAAACGAAAACAAAATTCCAATCGAATGCCCACTTTGGTAGTGCTATTGTCATTTTAAACATGTTAATCAGTTGTACAGGAGCCTTGACAAAAGGTTCAGACTATTTACAACTTCGGTAATATATGAGGATGACATGACAAATTTGCAGAGAACTAATTAATTTATGTTGCTTCTAAAGGCACGTTTCCAACTCAAATAGTGGATTCGAAGAAAAACTGACAAAACTTATGCTGTACAAAACTTAATAGATAGCAAAATAAATCTAATAAGGCTGCACAAAGTAGATCTTTTGTTTTTCAGGACATTATTTGTAAAATTGCATGCGGGCGAGTTTTATTTTATTTTTTATTTCTGTAATTATTTCTTTGCCATCAAAAGTTCATGTTCTTGGTTTATGTTTTAGGCCTCATAATCTACGGAATAGCATTGGTGGTGGTGTATTTCGTCCCTTGAGAGCAAAAAGGCTTTGCAATGCTAAAGCATTGCAAAGCCTTCTTGCACTGAAAGTACAAATTTATAAATTTTTTTTAACTTAAAATATCAGACATAAACCATTTAATTTTTATTTTAACCCTTTACCTAACATGAAAAGCAGACGACACTTGCAAAAAAAATTCTCGAATAACTAAGTTTTTCATTTTTTGTCTCAAAAACATATGTTATGACTCCTCGTTGGAACGAGCTCGACGAGCTCGTTCCAACGAGGGGTCATAACCTATGTTTTTGAGACAAAAAATGAAAATATTTTGAAAATTAATTGGCAATTTTTTAGAATAGCGCTGGCCGGTTTTGGCCGTTACGTTGGGTAAAGGGTTAAGTTTAAATTGGTTATAAAAAGAGAGCATGTGGCAGCCAAAAGGACCAGGTGGGAGGGTCTGAGAAACAGATTTTTAATTTTTTTAGGCCTAAAGGTACTTTCCATAGTTCCTATCATAAAGAGTACACATGTGGCTTAATCTCTACTAAAAAAAAACACAATTATGCATAAAACAACAAGAAATTATCGGCATTAAAAATATAACAATGAACCATGAGGGCAGGACAGATGATTTATAAAGGCTGGGTAAAACTTTAGCACATGAAGTCAGTTCTTTCGTGGCCTTTAAATGGTTATTAGTCAGTTGCCTTGTAATACAGATTAATTCCCCTCAAAAAGGAAAATGAAGAAACGTATCCTACAAGTATTTGTTTCAACCATTCGCTTCAACCATTTTGCATCTAATATGAAGTGATAGGGAAGAATGATTCGGCTGTCCAGGCTGTACACCACAAAACATCTGAACCCAATCATTCATGGGCCAAAACCTCTAACAGGGTACTGATCAAAATGATCCAAACAAAATTGGCCAGCACCCCACCAACCACATCTTGGTGAAAATGTTTCCCAACATTGGTCAAAATGATACCTGCATTGGTCAAAGCATTCCCAACATTTGTTAAAGCATTCTCAACATTGGTCACTGACCAGATGTTTGGGGTGGGACAGTAGAAAATAACTGGGGATTTCCTTTGCTTAATCAGAAGAGTATAAAAAAAAGTAATAGATCCTAATTTGGGGGGACACTTTGACCATGGGCAGAAAATATCAAAGAAGAGGCCCCATGGTGCCTGAGGTGCTCATCTGACCAAAGTTGTTTAAAGAATGACTTAATTAGCACCTATGGCTCGTTAACACAACAGAGGTTATTTAATTATTTATAATTCTGTTGTCTATGTCAGATGATCTTTCTAGCATTGGGATGCTACCGAAGGATAATGCTAAAGATTTCCAGTAATGCAAAACTAGAGAGTCCAATTATCAGGCTAGGGACTTGACTTGAACAAACCTGAATCTGACTCCTCCCCCTCCACTCACAGGATACCATATACCAAATATCAATAGATTCTGAATGGTGAATTTGAAGAAGAAGATTTTTAAAGATTATTCGTCATATTACACTAAGTTAAAATTTGGACTCCCACAAGGAGAAGTACTCTCTCCTCCCTACGGGATGTCAGAACAAACAATCACCGCAAATTTAGCTGAAATCGATCTAGCCGTTTTGGAGGAGAAGTCGCGAACACCATGTTCACAGATGACAGACAAAATCTGCTGCAGTTCAAGTACCTTTGAGGTTGTTAAATATCAATATTGCTTTCTTTCGGGAATGTTATGACCATGGTGCAGAGATGTTTTCACCAATACCGGGGAACATTTTGATCAATGCTGGGAGGAGAGAGGAGGCATTTTGACCAATGCAGTGGCAGATTTTGACAATAGTCAAAGTCGGGACATTTTGACCAATGCCAGGGGATATTTTGACCAGTTGATCAGCACCCATCCAGCACTTCACATAAAACACAAGCAAATGACTTATCGACAAAAAAACATGTTTCCTCTTGGGACAATACCACAATACAGTACGTGGAGAGTGTATTAACACTAAATCACCCACAGAGTGGAGATTCCACCCAAGCAATAATTGCAAATTTGTCGCGAAGCATAACAAGCACAAGCCATGTTTCAGCCAACGGCCCTCTGGGTTAAATCCTAAGATTCATTGGATGAAACATTGCTTGTGTTTTTTGTCCATAAGTATCAAATTATGAAAGTGATAGTCTGGTGATATCTCCACTCCATGGGTGATTTACTTACAATCCACTCTCCACGTACTGTATGTGCCATGCTACTTTTTACAACGTATTGAGTCGAAATTGTGGCTGAAACTCCTGGGTCTGAAAATTTCAAAAGTACAGGGCATAATCCTACTGATGCTAAATCTTTTAGTTCCCAAAGAGTGACATAAAACATTCTGAAGAACAAATCTTTGTTTCAACAGAACATTTTATCAAAGCTGAGTGGTTTTGAGAACAATGGTATGCAATAATCACATGATTATAAACAAAGAAAAACCCAAAGACAGACTAATTTTATGAATTGGTCAAATGTTCTGAACGAATTATTGTTGATCGCTGTTCTTGTTCAACATCAGTGGTCATTTCAAGGATTTCTGAAGTTGAATGAAGATTATTTATTATTTATTTATTGGTGTTTAAGGTCACATACTTTTGCACAATGGCTAATCGTGACTGTGACAGTTTTACAGGTGGAGGAAGCCAAAGTACCCGGAGAGAACCACTGAGCATCGACGAGCAAATGTCAGCTCCTTAACATTCTAACTCTGTTCAAGCTCAGCTCAAGCAGGGTTTCAGCAGTTGAAGACATGTGCACCCTCGACGTGCAGTACGCCTTAGAACACAGCGTCATTGTGCCCCCATGTAGGCAACCGGGATAAAGTGCCTTGCCCAAGGGCACAACGCGGGTCATCCCAGATGGGGATTGAATTCTGGACCTCTGGCATAGAAGTCCAAGAGTCTACCACTGAGCCAGCACGCTCCCAGATGAATGAAGATGTTTTCACGTGAATTTGTGACTTAAATGTTTTACCACCAAATCCCGCCAGGGATGCCATTTAAACAAAACCAATAGCGAATCAACTGGGAACAAAATACTCAACTACTGAGGTATAGCTATGAAAATGTTGACAGAAAGTACCAAATGGCTGACATCAACTTTTGGGCCTCGACTGGCCAACTCATGAATTCCATAGTCGTTTCAACACTAGGAAAAAAGGAATATCTCTTTTCAAAGTTTTGCTGGCAACTGTGCTATTCAATTAACCCTTTACCTAACAAGATGAGAAAATTAAAGTGTCAATGACACTGTAGCTTAACCTGACTGTGTGTTGTGTTTGATGAAAAGGATAATGGTCAATGTTTATGAAAGGATTATGAAATAAGACAAGAATTGTGATAATTGAGAATATGTTAATTTCTGTTCCCTGTATGCTATGTTTTCAATAAAAACAATCTGAGGTGTAGACTGTACTAAAGAATTGAGGGGTGGGTTAATGTGGCCCTCACAGTTAATGTATGTGCCCTCACAGTTAATGTATGTCAACCAAAGTTACCAAGTTACAGTGAAATTATTCCAAAACGAGTCATCCTATCAAGTTACAATGAAATCCCTTCATAAATATGACCTGTTTTCTATGCTAAAGGTTTTCGGGCTTCGGTCCTGTGTAGCGATCACGGTTGACTGACTGCAACCAAAAGGGGACGTCCTCATCTAGACATCATACAGAGTCATTCCACCAAGCTACACTGAAATCCATTCACATTAAATATGACCTGCAGATTGTGCTAAAAGTTTTTGGGTTTCGGGCTTGGGCACCCATCACAGTTGACAGATCATGACCAAAAGGGGACATTCTCATCTAAATATTATACAGAGTCATCCTACCAAGTTACCATGAAATCCCTTCAAAAATACGACCTGTAGACTGTGCAAAAGGTTTTGGGGTTTTGGACTCAGCCAGCCATCGCGGTTGGCCGCTTGCGACCAAAAGGGGATGTCCTCATCTAGACAATATACCGAGTCATCCTACCAAGTTACAATGAAATCCCTTCATAAATGCAACCTGTAGTCTGTGCTAAAGGAGTTTTCGGGTTTTGGGCTCAGGCAGCCATCATGGCTGAATGATCGCGACCAAAAGGGGACGTTCTCATCTAGATATTATACAGAGTCATCCCACCAAGTTACAATGAAATCCTCCATAGTAAATATGATCTCTTCTAGACATTATCTGGAGTCATCCTACCAAGTTATGATGAAACCGTTTCATAAATATGACCTGAAGACTTTGCTAATGGTTTTCGGGGCTTCTGGCTCCTGTAGCCGTCACAGTTGACCAATCGTGACCAAAAGGGGATATTCTCTTCAAGACATTATATGAAGTCATCCTACCAAGTTACAATGAAACCCCTCCATAAATACGACCTGTAGACTATGCTAAAGGTTTTTGGGTTTTGGGCTTGGGCAGTCATCACGGCTGACAGATCGTGACCAAATGGGGACGTTCTCATCTAGATATTATACAGAGTCATCCTATCAGGTTGCAATGAAATCCTCCATAGTAAATATGATCTGTAGACTGTGCTAAAAGTTTTTGGGTTTCGGGCTTGGGCAGCCATCACAGTTGACAGATCATGACCAAAAGGAAACGTTCTCATCTAGATATTGTACAGAATCATCCTACCAAGTTACCAGGAAATCCCTTCATAAATACGACCTGTAGATTGTGCTAAAGGTTTTCGGGTTTTAGATTACAGATACATGAATGATATCCCTTTATCTAACAAATGGGCTGTATCTGTCTACATAATTTAAAATTGCAAAAAGTTTAAACAAAATCATATCATATGACCCCTCATTGCAACTAGCCTGTTGAGTTCATTCCAATGAAGGGTCACATGATATGGTTTTGTTAACATTTTTGTTAAAAATTTAAAAACAAATAATTAACTCAATAAATTTTGATATTGTTTATCGTGGGTAAAAGGTTAATACAGTCAATTGAGACTGTCTTAGTGACACTTCCAAGAGACTTCTTCCTCAATCAAATCTTTGTAAGGGGAAACTGCTTGCTTATGCATGCTTTATTCTCACTAAAATGAGTTTTAGGTCAAGTTTCATGCCACTTATTCATTTAGTGGGGTTTTACCGACACTTTCGACAGCCAGGGTCACCTTATGTTGGACAGTTTTATGGGTGAAGGAAGCTGGAGTACCCGGAGAGAACCACAGAGCAATGGCAAGCAACTGTCAGACTCCCCAATGTACTAACTCCACACAAGCAGGGTTAGCAATGGTTGGAGACAAGCACACCATCGACATGCAATACACCTTAGTACACAGCGCCACTATGCCCCCACATGGGCAATTGGGATTAACCCTCTGCACTATGATCAGGGTTCAATTTAATTGGATTCGCATAGCGATTTTTGAATCAATTTTCAACTATAGCTAATCAATTTCACACGACAAAAAACATAAAAATAATAGGAACTGCTAATCAAAATTTATCCATGTTAGTAAACTGCTATTCAATTTTTAAAAATTAAATCAACCCCAGTGACTCTAATGTCAAAATGGCAAAGTTTTCAGTAGCAAATATTTTCCCAGGCCTTTAAATTCATTTATTTTGGGCACACCCTTTTGCTCTAATCTAGGCACATTAAAACCAGAAATAACAGCCTTATTCTGTTAGGTTTTATTACTATGCTTTTCTTTGTTTTTTATGGTCATATTATGATGGAAGTTATTCTCAAATGCAGAAGAGGCACAGAGAATTTATATATCTTTCTTGATATCTTCACACTTTCTTTAATTTGGGCACACCGGGAAGCGGTGCGAATTTGGGGTAATCTGAAGGCCTGATTTCCCAAAATACAGTTTGAGATTTAACCAAATATACCTTGTTTGACAGAGCTCTGCAAGCTCTGTCAAACAAGATATAATTGGTTAAATTCATAAAAAAACAGAGTGATTGGAGAAAATTCTGTTGCACTACCAGAGTGCTAGAGGATAAGTGTCTTGCCAAAGGATGCAACGCAGTTGCTGCAGGTGGGATTCGAACCAAGGAACTCTTGGCTTGCAGCCTGCACCTCTACCTACTTCATGCCACTTACTGAAACTCCCATTCTCTGTGTTGAAGAGTAGGACCCAAAGAATTTCAGATTGAATTGACTCCCAAATCAATTCAGAAAATCCCTCACTGAAACTGAACAATCTTCATTGAACGTTTTTATTGCCTTGCATTGTCTTGGAATACAACAACAAAATCTGGAGACTTGAAACTTTTTACATTTTCTGATTGATGCAGGCAACTGAAGTCTGAAGAGCATAACTTAAGACAGTCTACATCCTGTGGCTTTGCAGTTATTTTTAGGCAAGTCTTGGCTTCCTATATATATGAAACGACTGCCAAGGCACTTAGAATGTAACTTGCAAGTTTTCTCAGAGATGGCAAGTTGGGGAACCTGTTCTGTTGCAGTAAAAAGTGCTCAAAGTCTGAATTAGGCCCTTGAGGGCTAAAATTAAATGAGTTAATTTGTATAATTATGCACTTTCTGTATTTTCTGTGTGAAAAGACAGTGGAAAACCTCTCAAACCATGCTTATTATATGCAAGAAGAATATAAAAATTAAAAATAAAATCCTCCCTCACTGCTTTGAAAAAAAATTGCCTGGGAATCAATTAATTTATTTTGTGCGGCCTCAACGATCTTCAAATTATAGATTTTGCACCTTCTTACAACCGTCAATTTTGTCTCCATTCAAGTACTGAATGTGAAATGCCTGTTTAAGCAAAACAATAAAAACTAGAGGTACTGTGAGCAAGCTCGCAAAGTGATACCCCTTGCGCCTGTCAGAACGGAATTATATTGCTTCATGCACATCTTCATATGGCATTCTTCCGTTGTGTAAAGTTTCATGAAAATTCTTCAAACGGTTTAGAAGGAGTTGTGCTTATAAGGATGGACAGATGGACAGACGGACGGACAGGGTGATTCCTATATACCACCTCAAGCTTTGTTTGAGGGGGGTATAATGAAAGTGTCAATGACACTGTAGCTCAACTTGTTTAAGACATGTACATGTATAGTATGTGACACAGAAATGACAAACATCTAGGTAATGCCTTGATAATAAAGGTACTTGTAAAGTATTGTAACAGCCTGAACATAAATGGTGACCGTAGCCTGTAACAAATATATAGGTAAAGTATCGTAAAAGTAGGGTGACAGTTAGATGCTAAACTAGAAAAGAAATCTTTGAGTCCCAGAGTGGGTCTGACTGAACCCCAAAATATTTGTTCTCATAGCACAGTGATAACAAAGGCACGCAAAAACACTCGTTCCTGTCACAAGGTGATAACAAAGGTACCCAAGAAGTTTCGTGAAGATCAGTTCATAAATACAGAATCTTGCCTGAGCCGTATTGACATGTGCACTTACTGTGTATAAGTAGCACTGAACAAATCAAAGTTCATCTAATTTGTATAATTTCTGCACGAGAAAAAAACCTGTATTATATGTGATGTATTCCATGTTACTAAACATTCATACAAAAATTTATTCAAATCAGAACTTTCATACAGAAGTTCTGTACAAAAAACTGATTGCACTAATTTTGGTACAAAAAGGCTGCTGGTGGCCATCTTGAATTTTGGATCGCACCCAAAAACACTTGTTCTCGTCCCACGGTGGTAACAAAGGTACCCAAGAAGTTTCGTAAATATCGGTTCATAAATACGGCCTCTAGCCTGAGCCATATAGAAGTTGTGTACAAAAAACTGATTGGACGTAATTTCGGTACAAAATGGCCACTGGCAGCCATTTTGAATTTGGGACCATACCCAGAAACACTTGTTCTCACGCCAAGATGATAACAAAGGTACCCAAGAAGTTTTGTGAAGATCGCTTCATAAATACAGCCTCTAGCCCGAGCCGTATTGACACATGCACTTACTGTGTATAAGTAGTACTGAATAAATCAAAGTTCATCTAATTTGCATAATTTCTGCACGAGAAAAAAACCTGTATTATATGTGATGTATTCCATGTTACTAAACATTCATACAGAAATTTATTCAAATCTGAACTTTCATACAGAAGTTCTGTACAAAAAAACTGATTGCACTAATTTTGGTACAAAATGGCTGCTGGTGGCCATCTTGAATTTTGGACCGCACCCAAAACCACTAGTTCTCATCCCATGGTGATAATAAAGGTACCCAAGAAGTTTCGTAAAAATCAGTTCATAAATACGGCCTCTAGCCCGAGCCATATTGGCATTTGCAGTTACAGTGCTGAAAGTAACATTAAATGGATCAAAGTTAGTCTAATTGGCATAATTTGTGCACGAGAAAAAAACCTGTATTATATGTGATGTATCCCATGGTACTAAACATTCACACAAAAAATTATTCAAATCAGCAGTTTCAAATGGAAGTTCTGCGCAAAAATCTGATTGCACCTAATTTTGTACAAAATGGCTGCCAGCGGCCATCTTGAATTTCAGACCGGACCCCAAAACACTCGTTCTCGTCCCATGGTGATAACAAAGGTACCCAAGTTTCGTAAAGATCGGTTCATAAATATGGCCTCTAGCCCGAGCTGATGGACGGACAGACGGAAGGACGACGGGCCATGGCAATACCTCAAATTTGGCTTTGCCAAAGTTGAGCTAAAAATTTGATACAAGATTTGATTTAGTTCAAAATCCTCTACCTAATTCAATTTGGGATTCGATTCAATCTGAAATTTGAGATTTGCAAGACCCAACTTCCATGCTTAAAAGTCTGATCAACATTCCTTTGCATACCATTGTACAAGTGTTCAGCCAAGTTTTTGTTCCTTAATACTGCCACATTGCGGTAACATCAAGGAACAGATATGGCATAATTAAGAAATTAGTTGCTTCATCAGCTTTCTACTTTATTAAAAGCTGTAGTGCAATTAATTTATGGCATAGACTGTTTCCTGTAGTCTGTAAGTCTGCTGTCGGTTGAGATGTTTCATCTCCCTAAATGGGTTTGGAGAGTAGGGTTGGGCAGTTTTGAAATTTGCGTTTCGGTTCGGTTTTGGTTTTGTAAAAAACTTGGTCTTTGGTTCGGTTTTCATTTTTTCAAAATTGTAAGAATCCACATTTTAGAAGATAATGTACACATAAAATGTGTCTGTTTATGTCATTCAAGTCATGACGCTCTTACAACATGTTGAGTCATCCAGGTTACTCAGTGCTCACTACTCTTCTCAGCTAATGGCAATTTTTCCTGCCCTGTAGCAGTAGTTGTGTGCATGGATGGAACAAACCACTTGACAACAGCAGTAGTGAAAGAGTTAATTTTTATTTTCAAGTTGAAATGATGGGGTGTTTTAATGAAAATAATAGCGAACTGCAAGTATTTTCAATTGTCATCGTGTCAGAGGCTAGCCTACGGGTGAATTTTAGGGAGAAATGACTTCTCCCTCTCTGAAAAACAGGGAGAAGTGAGAGCTCTTCAGAGAGAAGTGAAATTTCTAAAGAAAGAAATGCTGAGAATTTAATTTAATTTAATTATTTCAAAATTCATCAATAGACCTGTCAAACACATAATTCAAGTTAGTGGGCTACAGTGGTGGAGCCATGGAGTATCTAGGGAACCCAGTTCCCCACCCCCCAATCCCATTTGCTCCTCCCATCCCCAAATTTGAAAAGATTCTTTTTGATTTCATGTTCTCAGTACAAGTACAGTATCCTCAGTCCAGAGATACCCACCCCAGACTCTTCACCAATATGTACCCCCCAGGCCTTCTTACCTTGGCTCCACCACTGGTGGGGTCTGCCTTGTTCTGTCAGTGAGATTTGGGGCCTTGTCAAGATGCAAAAATTTACAAGAAAAGCTACATTTTAGCAAAAATCAATACTTCCTTATTTTTTAAGGAGTCGCTAAGCTCTCACCCTGGTTTTGGTGGATAATATGCAATTGTTGTGCTTATTTTGGTAATTATCACTTTGCTTCAGAATAGACTGCCTCAGTTTCTTAATGGTTCCTGCTTCACATGACAGTGGAATAAAAGGAACACAAATCATATTTCTTGTGATTTTGATAACTATTAAGTCGTGGTATATGAATCACTTTTGTTGGTAACTTACTCCAATGTTTTCACAATATCTCTCTTAATCTTGACTGTAGAGGTTCGTTTTTGACTTTGATTTTGCCCAAACACAGAAACTGGGCAAAGTGAGCACTGCCAAGGCGAAGATATCGCCAACTTAATTTTGCCATCTTGGCTGATCCCTGTGTTGATTTCATCTCAATCAAGACAGGCGATTGATGTTTTTGAAGGGAAACGGCTGCATAATGGGATTTGAAAGTTTGCAATATTGCATCTTGGGATTTGTTGTGTACACAAAATACACATGGGAAAACATGTGTTGATTATAACAACTGTGTATTGGGAATGCAGCATTGACACATGACAGCTTGTACCTGACAGACCTGCAGTACTGCGTGATTCCTTAAAGTAAGTTCAAATAGTATACAAACAATTCGCAATAAGTTTAAAAAACTTTCAATGGTTACATGCCATCCATTTAACAGGATATGTTCTATTTTAATTTAACCATTTTATTGTTGACAAAAAACAGAACTGCCAATGCGCAGCGTTTTCTCTGAGCATGTGACACTTTCAGAGAACGTGCCAGAAGGCGGCTAATTAACATAATTTACTTGTCATTTTTCCTATGTGAACATTGAGGTTTCAAAACTCAATAAATTTTATGTTTACTTCCAATCTAATTTACAATGCGCCGTACGCAGATGATTTTGGGTCAAAGATAATTTATATTACTTTTACACCATATATTGTCAGGTAACTTTCAATACTTAATTGGTCGAATAAGAGTGAGTCTGAGCAAAGCCTGGTTCATTAAATTTACTTTACGATTCTTGAATCGCATGTGTGGATTCTTACCAAAGACTTTTTGAATTTTTCATATTCCTTCTGGTGGTGGTTCTGTAGATATCGTTAAGAAATTTGCTACCACGATTTTGAGGGGGATTTGTTGTCAATCCCCTCGAAGTAAGCATAAATGGCACAGCATTTACCTTTGCCCAATATTTTAGCCTTTGGCATGTTTGAGAGGTCATAAACTTACCAATGCTGGGAAATTTGTTGAAACCCGAAAGTCTCGTTTTTTTGTTAAGGAGGCGGTTTGGTTTTGGTTTTGAAAAAAACCGAACCAAACCGAAGACTGCCCAGCCCTATTGGGGAGAAGGAACAGCTACACTCTTGAGATGCTTTCTGATGCTTCTCTTCTCTGAACTAACTAGTTGATTAACCAGTCGATTCCTTTCCAGTGCATGCAATAATAAAACTCATTCAAGACATTGTTAAGAGAGTCTCGCATACCAAATATTGCCCAAATCCATTGATATTTGTTCAAGTTATTGTGCTAACTAGCTGAAAACAGGCAAATATTAACTAATTAAGGTCCATAACTCCACTCTGCATAGTCAAACCGTTCCAGTTTTTGAACTTATTCAAAACAGTGTTAAGAAAGTCTTACATACCAAATATTGACCAAATCCATTGATATGTGTTCAAATTATCATCCAAACGAGCTGAAAACAGGCAACTAATTAAGAGCCATAACTCTGCTCAATGTGGGCAAATCATACAGATTTTAAAACTCGTTCCAAGACATTGTTAATAAAGTCTCACATAACAAATACTGACCAAATCCATTGGTATTTGTTTCAAGTTATTGCGCTAAGAAGAAAGGTTATGACAGCCCAACTGCCTGCCCACCCACCCACCTGCTCACCCATCCTCTTACTAACTTCATCAAACTATAGGTCATGTTTTTTTTCGAACCTTGACCCAAAAAATTTAATAAAATCCTGAAGCTTTATAGGGCCCCAAGTAATCTACCCAAGAATTACTCAACCATGTCATTCATAGCATTATACTGGCAACCTTTATTTCATCAACTACCACTTGCCTCGATGCTTAAAAGGGAAGCCCCAAGTTTTTTAGAGGAAAGTGCCTATATACACTCCCACAATTTCTGTATTGAAAAAGCATGGCTGTGCAATAATAACAAATCTTTTTCCTCGAGTTTTGTAGCATTGCTGAAAATCTTGACTTAAAACACATACCTGATGCTTGAATCTTCTGATAATCTGAAAAAATAAAGTACAAAACATTAATTTTAAGTTGTGAAGGATAAATGTTGATGGGTTGTTTTATCTTCCAAACAAAGCAAATTTGCTGACAACTTCTTATTATAACAATAACACTTTGCCTCGTGGCTGACCTCAAATGAGTGGGCCACCAATACCTCTGTCATCCCCTTGCTGCTCCATCACCTCTGCCACTTCGGTTCTCATATCACTCAGAGATAAGTTGTTTGATGCAACCTTGAACCTCCTCCTCCTCAATTTAACTAAAAGGCATACTTACCCTCTCCTATGTATCACCCAAAATCTACATGTCCTTCGTTCTGCTATTGCATTTCCTCATTATCCTCTCAGTACATACACATAACGACAAGCGTGTGTCAATGGGTTAATCGATATGGCACAAGTGCCAGTATGGAGAATAAAACAAGAGTTTTATCCTTCCGCGATGACACAAGTGCCATATCGATTAACTCATTCACACGCGTGTCATTCTGGATTTATTACACGCCTTCATGTTTATAAAAAAAAACAATTATAAAACAACTATCCATAAAAAGAACACATTTTATCGCCAACCATATTTAATAGGGGAACCTGTTTTACCATTTCGTGCCCGGAGTTCCAATGTGTTCTGTGTGCCAGTAGGCACACAGAACACATTGGAACTCAGGGGACGATTTTTAGCTATCACTAGGGATTCAAATTGTAATTGCGGGGCACGAATTGTAGAAAATTCCAGTGAAATTTCGCTTCTATTTAAAAATAACCTGTCAACGATTTTCGTTCTGCATATATGTGCGGAACAGATTTTCATTTTCCGCATGGTTTAGTGTTGCTTTAGATGGGGATTACATAGAATAGGCATGTGATAAATCCTATTCTGCTTGACTGATGTTTCGAAAATTTTAAAATCTCAAATTTGGGCGAAACCAAATCTGAATCGAATCAAATCTCAAATTGAATCTCACGACTCTTCCAAGTTTTAAATATTATTTATTTATTTATTGGTGTTTAAGGTAACATATATCTGCACAAAGGACAATCATGATCACAACATGGATACTAAAGGTGTGACCCTTTTGATGAAATTCTTGGGCATCACTTCACCTTGTGATTCACAGACACATGCACATGTCATCCAGCAGACCCTTCAATCTCTTCAGGTGAAGGGGTTTGTTTGTTTGTTTGTTGGTGGTGGTTAACGTCACATATTTATGCACCATGGCTAATCGTGACACAACATGGAGATGAAGTCAAGTTTAGTCAATCGTTGATCAACATGTTGCCCATTTTAGAGGACTTTCACCCCAAGCATTGGTGACTGGGTCCTATTTTACTAGTAAAGCGGAACTGGTTTACCACAGTAAACAAGTGCTGCTTACTTCCAGGGGTTCCCACGGGACAGGTGAAGGGGTATAATTAAACCATGATATGATTGGGGAAGCTCTCAAAATGATATCTGGAATTGTGGTTTTGTCAATAAAGGAGGAAAAAGGCCAAAAATGTCAAGCACATATAGACTGAGGAGAGTATATTACAAATAGTAGTGCTTCATTTCTTAGATGAGGTACTGTACATGTGTACTGGGGCTAAGAGGTTTTGAAATTTGTATTTCAGTTCGGTTTCAGTTTTGTACAAAAACTCGGTTTTCGGTTTTTCAAAATATATTGTAGAAATCCATGTACACATAATCCTTGCATTGATTCCATCTCAGTTAAGACAGGCGATTGATGTTTATGAAGGGAGATGGCTGCATAATGGGATTTGAAAGTTTGCAATATTGCATCTTGGGATTTGTTGTGTACACAAAATACACATGGGAAAACACACGTTAATTATAACAATTGCATATTGGGAATGCAGCGTTAACTTGACACTTGACAGTTTATACCTGACAGACCTGCAGTACTGCACGATTCCTTAAGGGGTCATCCAACGTAACTTTCGTCAATTTGTTGACATTTTTCCCAATGCCCCAGAAACAGAGAAGTAAAGAAAGGCAAATTATATATCAAAATAATGAGTAAAGTGCATAGAAAAGGTACATATACTTTTTTTCAGGAAAAAAAGTGAATTTTATGATTTTGAAGAACATTAATTTGCCAATGGCATAAGTAACGAACCCGTAAAACCACAAAATGATCGGTAACTTGAAAGCTTCATCCTCAATGTAATGATAATATACTACAGACTCGGAGAAAGCATTTTTATGACACACACTCTGGTGTGTTTTGATGTTGGAATGTAATACCACCAACACAAATTTTGGATGTTTTGGAGGTGGCCATGTTTCAAAGATGTTTATTCCGGTCATGTGATCACAATGCGGTTCTTGCAGGAATACTCATTTTGGGTGATTGTAAGAATGAAAGGACGTGATCACGCCCTTTATTTGTTCGAGACAATGTATGAGTGGATTTGCAAACAGGTTACAGCAAATACTTGAGCTGTTAATGGCATAACTGCAAAATATGGTTTGAAATTCCCTCCAGTGACATGCAGTGTTTACAGGGCATCTGAACTATTTGTTGACAAAAAATCTGAATTATAGCGCACTAAAAAGACAACATGAACCACTTGTAAAACAAGAGGCCCCACGTGGCCTTAATCGCTCACCTGACAAAGTGACTCTAAGAAGTATTTTAGGTCACCTTCACCATGTCATGCCTCATCAACATTAACTGGTTGAGTGATAGATTTTGTTTGAAGTTCAACATTTGTTACCTAAAATTAGTTTTATTTAAAATCATTGGTGTGTGGCCAATCTCCAATGATTTTTAATAAAGCAAATTTATCTCTGCAGACAAACTGGTTTAGCATGAAGCACAAACAAGGAATGTGAAGAGATAGCCTTGGACATCTCTCCCCAACTGTGGATATCTTCCATGTGCTACATGTATATATTTGCATGCAAGAAAACAAAAATTTTCACAAATTTTATTTTTTTTTATCATCATTGGAACAAGCTCAAACAGCTTATTCCAATAGGGGTATGGGAAGATCAGGTATATTTTTGAGACAGAAATGTGAATATATAAATAATGGTGTTTTTTTGTGAATGATGCTGGAGAATTTTGCGTAAAGATATGGTAAATGGTTTGTTCTAGATACAGAATGATGCAAAAGTATTTAAGTTTGATTAGGCAAGTTGTTCCTATAATGCATTTAAAAATTGAAGTAACTGTTTTTTTGCTGACGAACTTTTAGATGTGTGTGTGTGTGTTTGTGTGTGTGTGTGTGTGTTTGTGTGTGTGTGTGTGTGGGGGGGGGGGGGGGGGTAAGAGTGTTCTTGCAAACAAAATTCCTGAATAAATGGAAAATTTTATTTTTTGTGTGAAAGACATAGTGCGTGAATGTTGATTGGAACAAGCTTAGAGAGCTCATTTTAATGTGAAGTCATAAAGCTGTGTTTTACGTACGAAATTCTGGAATAACTAAAAAAATTGCTTTTTTGACTCAAAAAGCATGGTGTGCGACCTCTCATTGGAATGAGCTCAAAAAGCTCATTCCAATGGGGTATTTACAAGTGATAAGTACATGTATGTTTAAGAGACAAAAATTAAAATTTGAATAGCGATTTTTGCGAAGAATGCTGACAAGTTTTGGCAGTTATGCTGGTATTTTAAAAGGTAAGATATGCAAAGTGGTTGTTTTTTAGAGGCGACATTTAATTAAGGGGAATTAACTCTTGATTACTGAGGTAACTTCTAAAAGTACTGAAATTTCATGAAGCAATGTGAATAACAGACAACAGTTGCCTAAAAATTTCATGAATAACTAAAATTTTTATTCCTTTGTCTCGAAAACATGGCATATGACCTTTGTTGGAATGAGCTGAATGCGTGTGTTCCAATGAGGGGTCATAAAATTTGAACGAAGATTTGTGTGAATAATGCATTAGTACTGCTAGATTTGGGTAAACGGTTCACCCTGGATACCACCCCTTCTATAGTAGATCTTTTCTGCAAATTTTGTCTAAGATTCTATCAACTTTACAAATAAATACATTCATGAATCACAATCAGATCCACCCTACAATGTTGCATACCAAATATCAAAAGATTCTGCCTGCTGGATCTGGAGAAGAAGATTTTTTAAGAAATATGCCTGAAACGCACTAAGTTAAAATTTGGGCTCCTATACGGAGCCCAAATATAAACCCAGGGGGCCGATTTGAACAAACTTGAATCAGATCCACCCCACAATGTTGCTTACCAAATATGAAAAGATTCTGAAGCTGGATCTGGAGAAGAAGATTTTTTAAGAAATTTGCCTGAAATGCACTAAGTTCGAATTCAAGCTTCTATAGTGAGCCCAAATATGAAACTAGGAAGCCGATTTGAACAAACTTGAATCAGATCCACCCCACAATGTTGCATACCAAATATCAAAAGATTCTGCCTGCTGGATCTGGAGAAGAAGATTTTTTAATAAATTTGCCCGAAATGCACTAAGTGCAAATTCGGGCTTCTATATTAAGCCCAAATATGAATCCAGGGGGCCGATTTGAACAAACTTGAATCAGATCCACCCCGCAATGTTGCATACCAAATATCAAAAGATTCTGCCTGCTGGATCTGGAGAAGAAGATTTTTGAAGAAATTTGCCTGAAATGCACTAAGTGCGAATTCAGGCTTCTATATTAAGCCCAAATATGAATCCAGGGGGCCGATTTGAACAAACTTGAATCAGATCCACCCCGCAATGTTGCATACCAAATATCAAAAGATTCTGCCTGCTGGATCTGGAGAAGAAGATTTTTGAAGAAATTTGCCCGAAATGCACTAAGTTTGAATTCGAGCTTCTATAGTGAGCCCAAATATGAATCCATGGGGCCGATTTGAACAAACTTGAATCAGATCCACCCCGCAATGTTGCATACCAAATATCAAAAGATTCTGCCTGCTGGATCTGGAGAAGATGATTTTTTAAGAAATTTGCCTGAAATGCACTAAGTTCGAATTCGAGCTTCTATAGTGAGCCCAAATATGAATCTAGGAAGCCGATTTGAACAAACTTGAATCAGATCCACCCCACAATGTTGCATACCAAATATCAAAAGATTCTGCCTGCTGGATCTGGAGAAGAAGATTTTTTAATAAATTTGCTTGAAATGCACTAAGTTCAAATTTGAGCTCCTATACTGAGCCCAAATATAAACCCAGGGGGCCGATTTGGACAAACTTGAATCAGATCCACCCCACAATGTTGCTTACCAAATATGAAAAGATTCTGCCTGCTGGATCTGGAGAAGAAGATTTTTTAAGAAATTTGCATGAAATGCACTAAGTTCAAATTCGAGCTTCTATAGTGAGCCCAAATATGAATCTAGGAAGCCGATTTGAACAAACTTGAATCAGATCCACCCCACAATGTTGCATACCAAATATCAAAAGATTCTGCCTTCTGGATCTGGAGAAGAAGATTTTTTAAGAAATTTGCCTAAATGCACTAAGTTCGAAATCGGGCTCCTATACTGAGCCCAAATATGAACCCAGGGGGCCGATTTGAACAAACTTGAATCAGATCCACCCTACAATGTTGCATACCAAATATCAAAAGATTCTGCCTGCTGGATCTGGAGAAGAAGATTTTTTAAGACATTTGCCTGAAATGCACTAAGTTCGAAATCGGGCTCCTATACTGAGCCCAAATATTAACCCAGGGGGCCGATTTGAACAATCTTGAATCAGATCCACCCCACAATGTTGCTTACCAAATATGAAAAGATTCTGCCTGCTGGATCTGGAGAAGAAGATTTTTTAAGAAATTTGCCTGAAATGCACTAAGTTCGAATTCGGGCTTCTATAGTAAGCCCAAATATGTATCCAGGGGGCCGATTTGAACAAACTTGAATCAGATCTACCCCGCAACATTGCATACCAAATATCAAAAGATTCTGCTTGCTGGATCTGGAGAAGAAGATTTTTGAAGAAATTTGCCTGAAATGCACTAAATTCGAATTCGACCTCCTATAGTGAGCCCAAATATGAATCTAGGGAGCCGATTTGAACAAACTTGAATCAGATCCACCCCACAATGTTGCATACCAAATATCAAAAGATTCTGCCTGCTGGATCTGGAGAAGAAGATTTTCAAAGAAATTTGCCTGAAATGCAGTAAGTTCAAATTTGGGCTCCTATACTGAGCCCAAATATAAACCCAGGGGGCCGATTTGAACAAACTTGAATCAGATCCACCCCACAAGGTTGCATACCAAATATCAAAAGATTCTGCCTGCTGGATCTGGAGAAGAAGATTTTTTAAGAAATTTGCCTGAAATGCACTAAGTTCGAAATCGGGCTCCTATACTGAGCCCAAATATGAACCCAGGGGGCCGATTTGAACAAACTTGAATCAGATCCACCCTACAATGTTGCATACCAAATATCAAAACATTCTGCCTGCTGGATCTGGAGAAGAAGATTTTTTAATGTTTTTCCCATTGCCTACAGTGTTAAAAAGTGCTGACTCAGCACTTTTTCAAAGTCCCGAAACTGTACCCTATGATAAAACCGATGGCAATTTTTTTTTACCAATCCTTTCTGTTGGTCCTAAGGAAGCTGCACACCAAATAAAAATTCTCAGTGCCGTGCAGTTTTGGAGATATGGGCGTTTTAAATTTTTTCTATTTTTAGCTCCTGCGGTTCCCATGGGGCTGCGGGAAAATTTTTTTTTGCATAAATCAAGTACTCATGACCCAATAAGCCCTCACATAAAATTTGGTTCAAATCAGCCTCTCGGTTTGGAAAATAGAAATTTTGGGCGGGGCAAAAAATTTTGCCCCTCTCATAACAACGTCAAGTATAGCCCCACAAACTTCTCTTGAACAAATCTGAGTCTACACCTCAAAAGGAAGCTGCACACCAAATATCAAGTCTCTGCTACTGCTGGTTCATGAGAAGAAGATTTACAAAGATTTTGGTGCCCCTTGGGGGTGTGGCACCACCCAGGAGGAGGGGCAACTTCATTTGAACAAATCTGAATTGGCATTAGGTAATAAACATTTAGCCAACATTTGAATAAAATTGGGCTAGTGGTTTAGGAGGAGAAGTCGATATGTAAAGTTAACGTCGGACGGACGACGACGGACGCCGGATGACGGACAGAAAGTGATTAGTAAAGCTCCCCTCGAGCTTCGCTCAGGTGAGCTAAAAATAACTGAGTGTATAAAATCGGGACGATACACATAAAATAAGTTAATATTTATAAAAGAGTAAGCTGAATGCTTCAGAAATCACTTTTTTCTCGAAGTATATTCCAAGTGACCTGGAACTATATTGAGCGTGTTGATTCCCCCGATGTTGTGAAGTTATTTCCTTCCTAGTAACCATGGATCTATGCCTCGACTGTGTTAATGCCTGAAAAGGACCGACTGAAGATGGGTTGAAAATGATGCATTCGTGCTTTTAAATAAGGTGCGATTGGACGATGCTGTGAATTTAGGGGTTTTTTTTGCTACCAACCATACCAACACAAGCGTCGATCAGTGTCTTTTGTCATCATTTTGCACTGACAAATGTGACAAATCTGCTTTACCGGAAACTATCTCCCAATCTGCATATCATAATAAACATAACTGCTGTCAGCGTGACCATGATGGTCAAAACCCAAATGAATTAACAAATCCACGGTCAAACAATTTAAACAAATGAAATATTCGCAATTTCTTCTTTATCCGTGCCAAGTTACTTTTTAACCTGACACACCAGACCACATGCGTTCAGTTTTGTTTGTCAGCATCATACTGCCTGCAGATGTTTGTGGTAATAGTATGAGAAGGCGAAAGAAGCCAAATATTTTCCCATCATCTATAAATTAATTAAAATTGATAATTCTGTTTATTTTACTGAAATTATGAATTGATAAGTTGGGCGTGGTGTGATTATTATGCCCCGGACCTGGAAGTTGGAAAGTCAAAGGCGCATCTAGTGCCGTGGAGACCTCTGTCCTCTAACCCATACCAACATTCTCCCTTGTATCTCAACCACTGCTACTCCAATTTGAAGGATATTTGGTGTTGTGATCGAGCATCATGGGGAAAGGATGCCTGTGTAGCTGCTGTAGCATGTGTTTCTTCCATACATTTTTCTAGAGTTATGGTCCTTTTTCACTCTTTCGAGTTAGAAAATTTTGTTTATAACTAGTTGATTTGTTACAATTTGTTGGAAAGTATCTGCTGACACCCTCAAATTAATTGCTACAAAATATTTTTTGTGAATATTTTGTTCCTACTACTTAACAAGCTAATGAATATTCTGTAAAGCCACCAATCTCATGTTTGACACGGAGCTGTTATAGAGGCTTCTGGAACTCAACATGCTGATTATGGCAGGGTTTTTCTATTCACCCATTAATTGATAAATTAAGTGTTATAGTTGGAAGTAAGAAGCATGAAAGGTTCAGAACTAAAAGTCTAAAAAGAATGTTTTGCAATGTAATATGATTTTTGCAGATACACTTATTTGGAAGGTTACCTGTCTGATAGTGTTTGAACCATGTGTGTCGCCAGGATCTTCAAAAAGAAAAAAGAGTTAAACTTTGATGAAGAAGGGCATATGCCCATGAGTGCCGGAGGTAGAGACATACAGGGAAGGGAGCACCCCCAGGGAAATTTTTTATCAAATGGAGCTCACTGGTCACCTTTTGGGGATTGATGTGGGTACTGCGTTCTTGAAAAAATATGTGAACACCTATGAATGTAAGACCTACTAGATGTGCCCTCCTGATCTCAATATGCCAATAAGCCTCTTTTGGAAAAGTACATGCAATAATAGTTTTGTAGGGTTGATTTGATGTGTTTTGAAAAACAATGTACTTTTATCATTTTATGTACATTTGATGGTTTATTGCAGTGACAGGTTACAGTTACTCTAATTTCTTCTCCAACAGATATCATGAGTGTATTGGTGTCCAAGAGTAAACGAAGCTATGTTACTTATTGATAAACCAGACAAATTTAACAATTTAATCACTATCAAATTGATGCATGGGATAAAAGGAGTTACAGTGCAAAGGGTTTGTAAATATATTTATTCAACTACAATGTATGACTTTGCAGTGCATTCTACATAGGAGAATATCATAGTTTCTTTCCAAACATACATCTTTATATTGGGAGACACTCTTTTGTACTTCATTGTTTGTCCTTCCTTCTTCTAGTGGACTCCTTGAAGTTGACCTTTGTTGAACTCCCCCAAATCAAAACATAAACAAAAGAAAATGCCTTCAATCAGTGAGCACTCCACTTATAACATTTGGTCTCAATCTTCATTACTTTCAAGAATTAGGAAAACATTTCGAGTATGTACTTCATTGTTTATAGAATACAGCTGTTATTTTATTTTGAGGTTTTTTATTGTCAAAATATTGTTCTCTTACTTATGCCATAGCAGACTTTCAGGCGGAGCTATCTACATATGGCAGCAGTTCCATGGCAAATTCCAGTTTCCACATGTTCTATGTTTCATTCCAAGCATTTTGGTATATAATTTATTGGGGTTATTCATTTTGGGTCTTTTTTAGACTTGGAAGAAAATTACATGAAATTTGACCAAAGTTAGGTTGGACGTCCCCTTAAAGTAAGTTTAAACAGTATACAAATAATTCCCAATAAGTTTAAAAAACTTTCATTAGTTACCTGCCATCCATTTAACAGGATATGTTCTATTTTAATTTAACCACTTTATTGTTTACAAAAAAAAGAACTGCCAATGTGCAGCGTTATCTCTGAGTATGTGACAGTTTCAGAGAACGTGCCAGAAGGTGGCTAATTAACATAATTTACTTGTCATTTTTCCCATGTGAACATTGAGGTTTCAAAACTCAATAAATTTTATGTTTACTTCCAATCTAATTTACAACGCGCCGTACGCAGATGATTTTGGGTCAAAGATAATTTATATTACTTTTACACCATATATTGTCAGGTAACTTTCAATACCCATTTGGTCGAATATAAGTGAGCCTGAGGCTGTGCCCGATTCATAAAATTTACTTAACGATTCTTGAATTGCATGTGTGGATTCTTACGTAAGACTTTTTAATTTTTCATATTCCTTCTGGTGGTGTTTCTGTAGATATCGTTTAAGATGTAAGAAATGTGCTACCACTATTTGGGGAGGATTTGTTGTCGATCCTCTTGAAGTAAGCATAAATGACACAGCGCTTACCTTTGCCCGACACTTTAGCCTTTGGCAGGCGGAACGCATGTGATTGAGAGGTCATAAACTTACCAATTCTGGGAAATTTGTTGAAACCGAAAGTCTTGGTTTTTTGTTAAGGTTTTGAAAAAAAAAACGAACCAAACCGAACCGAAATACAGATAAACCGCCCAGCCCTAATGTGTACCTTTAAGATATAAAGGATCTCTAATGGGTCGTGATTTCATATCAAATTTCAGAACCTGGTTCACTAAAACTGATCTGAGTCTCTGAGTAATTTAACCTTTTAGCTAACGTAATGGCAAAAGGTGGCCAGTGCTGCTCACAAAAATTACCAGCCAAATTTCATTAGTTTTGGGAATCTCTGCCTCAAAAACACAGCTTATGACTCATCACTGGAATGCGTTCAAATTTAACAAAAACATAACTTGTGACCGCTGATTGGAACAAGCTCAATGAACTCATTCCCTGAGTGGTCACGTGATATGGTTTGAGGTTTTGTTAAAATCTACTGAAGAATTTTTCTTCATCTGCTCAGTTTTCAAATTAAAACAAGCAAATGCCACTGAGGAATCATAATTGGAGACAAAAATGGAAATAAATAATAAATTTTGAATGGTAAAAATTGAAAAAGTAACAAATTTATTTAGTTTGCACCCAAGATGGCCTGGGCAATGCAGGGTTTTACAAAGCCTAATAATAAAATTATATACAGCGTGACGAGTTAGTGTTGCGCATTGATGATGCAGTACAAAGCATGTTCTGCAATACAGCAATTCCAAAAACAGCACATGAAAACAGAAAGATGTTACTGTTGTTTTATTATAAAATATTCTAAATTCAACAAAAAACTACCTGTACTAATAAACGGATCTGAAGTAGGAGATTCTAGAAGGACAAAGATATTCTGATTCTCAATGAGTTGTATGTTAATAATACATAAAGTTGGCCACCTGCTAGATGCCAAGAAAATATGCAGCCACTGCCTCTCCCACCCACCCCCACCCCAATTGTTTAGGTGATGCCATGTAGCATTTATATAACTCTTAACCCTTGAGACCCGAGCAGCCCCTTTTCCTGCCAGGAACATGATACGTCATAACATCATTAATTAGGATGGCTGTTCAGTAAACCTGAGGGGTAGGCCAATCAATATTTTCAACCTGCAGCCCTGAGGCTGCACGTTGAAAATACTGATTGGTCTACTCCAAACAATAAATATGGACTCTTCTAATTGCTGCCATTGAACTGGGATGGAAGATACAACTCGAGTTCAAAGGGTTAAAGGCCTGGAGATATATATATGCTTGCTATATTCTGACCCTCAATATCCTGTGGCTTTGCAGTGGTTTCTGAGCAAGTCTTGGCTGCTGATACAGGAAGCCAAGACTTGCTAATAAACAACTGACTATGTACTTGTAATGTATCTTTCAAGTTTACCCAGAGACAGCATATTGGGGCACCTTTTCTATAGCAGTACGGTGATCAAAGTTTAAATTAGGCCTTCAAAGATTAATGAAGGGCCACTCTCAACAGAATGTACATGTATTTTGTGACTTGTTTTGTCGAACACTATACACTTCAACTTTCACATAATAAAACTAACCCAATTTTATTTTTGGGGAAGTTTACTTCGCAGCCTTGTATCAAATGATTCATAAGCTTTAGCTTGCTGCTTGAGCAATTTACCATGCTACAATATTTCGTTCTACAATTTTATGTTCTATAAATATTTAAAAAAAATAAAATATTGATACTACTCAATACCAAAATAGCGAGTTCGCACCTAAAATGTGACAGGTGATAAAAATGAATCAAATTCCAAGCCCATAAAGGGCAATGCATGTAACTCTGACAAAAATACTCAGAATAACATCTGCATTAAACTGACGGAATGACCAGCCGACATTGCCACATACAGAGCAGCTAAAAATTGGACAGAAATTATATTTGCAGTTATTCTACAGTTATGCATGCAGTTTTTCAAAAAAGAGAAGCAGAAGCCCCTCTTCCATGAGAAGAGCTGCCTGGGGATTAAAATTAAATTGTATATAAATATACCTGTAATTGAAAAATCACTTAGTAAATACTTATTAAGAAAGTCATCTTCATCAACAAAAGCCCTTCGTCTAAATTTATCCATGCTTTTCTGAAATCAATGTTGCCAGGGATTAAAGTGAACTACTCCAGAAAAAATATCCACATGAAGTTTTTAGTCCAAGCTGCAATTTTGATTTATGAATTGCAGTTAATTGGAAATTACCACTCCATTCAAATACATCAAGGCAAACAAAAAGGAGGAGAAAGTGCAATAACAGAACATGCTAATAAATACATGTGGCAAATACATGTTGTTATTGTGGTGTTGTTGTTGGATAGGAAAGTCCAGTGGGAGATTTAAAGCAAATATGGGATAATAAAAGGTTGTTACCAATCAAACTGTTATACATGTACTTGTAACAATGAAGGTGATTAGGGTATTGTGATATCCCATTTAAACTATTAACCCATTCAAAATATGAATATTAACTGGTCGAGGGCTCTATTTTTTGGTTGTCTGAATTTGTTCATTACAAATTATTGAAGAGTGCCCATAGGCACTCTTCAATAATCTGTGATAAAACAAATTTATATGAACAAAACATTATTTACGTTTGACTGAATATGAAAAAGGAGCAAGGAAAATGTTGGCTTTTCCTCTGGTACCCTCATTGTTTTGAAAGCCCTGATGGTGGCTTCCAGCACTCAACCAGTGAAGTTTCAGGTTTTTACAAGTGTTTAAAACCTTTATCTGACATTGTGGAATTTAAACTAACCATATTTTCACCTAAAGGTGCAAATAATTTTCCTTTTTTCAAATCATGGCCTCTCTTCGAAGTGAAGTAATGTCTGTGACATTAACCATTTTGCTGCTCTTGTCCCATACTGAGTATGGAAACAAATTATGATGCCCTGTGCTATCAGTTCATACTGAGTACAACAGAAATACTACAAACCATAGGGCCTGGTGAAAGTTTCGAGATTCAATTTGGTTTCAAATCTTTTCACAGATTTGATTCAAAACCATCTTAATTATTCGAAAAAATATGAATCCAGGAGAGTTTTGTATTTCAGGCAGTACATGGAGAATGGATTATCACCAAACCACTCATGGGGTGAAGTTTCCACCCAGACAAAAACAACCTGTCTGGGGAAAAAGCATTAGAAGGACAAGCAAAGTTTGAGCCAACTGACTTTTGGGTTGAACCCAGAGGTCCACTGGCTTAAACTATGCTAGTACTTCTTATATATTGCAACTGAAATTGACTGTTACTGTCTGGGTGGAAACCCCACTCCATGAGTGTTTTAGTGGAAATTTACTTTCCACGTACTGTACATTCTTTTACTGTCTACTTTCTGAGGATGACAGCTCATTCTGATGGATGTGACTGACTGTATCCAGCCTAACAAGATAACACAAATTTGGTAAGAAAATAAAACAAGAGGCCCCAAAGAGCCTTAATCGCTCACCGGCCAAAGTGGTTCAAAGAAGTATTTGGGGTCACATTCAGTTAGTCATGGTTCATCAACACTACAAAGGAATGAAATCATGAGAGACAAATTTTATGGAACTAGGGACATGGCTTGAACAAACTTGAATCTTAGGCGCCCCCCCCCCCCCCCCCCCTCCCCCTAAGGATGCTGCATACCAAATATCAAAACATTCATCTGCTGGATCTGAAGAAGAAGATTTTTAAAGAAAATTCCTCATTTTGAACTAAGTTATCATTCGGGCTCCCATAGTGAGCCCAAATATGAACCCAGGGACTTGGCTTGAACAAACTTGAATCTCACCCCCTAAGGATGCGCTACATGCCAAATATCAAAACATTCCAACTGCTGGATCTGAAGAAGAAGATTTTTCAAGAAAATTCCTCATTTTGAACTAAGTTATAATTCGGGCTACCACAGTTAAGGCTGCACGGTATTACGGTATACCGGCTGGTACCAGTATTGAAATCGTCACTGGTTAAAAACCGTCCATCAAAAATGAATACCGGTATACCGTGAGTAACGGTATACAATTTTGGGGTCCGGTATTATGATTTGAAATTCGCGTTTTCTTAAAATAAAAATATAAATAATGCGCGAAAATAGGGCAAACACATATTAAATGCGAGGGATATCATGAATAAAAAAAATACTTTTGGAGCAATAGATAGAAGTATTATTTACTGCTCTAGGAAAATGAGTGATTTGAATGGAAGAACGACAATAATCCACGTCTAAAAAGTTATTGAACCTATTGTTTAATACGAAAATAAGTCATAAAATTATCATTGGGTTTACTGGCTTTCATCTGAGTCTCGGATACAAGTAAATTTTTCTTTGTCAATTTAATTCCTGTAAAAACATGGTCAACCTCTCTTGACTGATAAGCATTTAATTACTGAGCCAGTCATTGTGCTAATTGTGTATATGTGGCTTCATGAAAAACAGTGGCAAACAAAACTTTTTTATCAAAACAGGTGTCCAGTTGATGGAATTCCAATGGCCTGGTACCACAAACAACCAGTAGTAGCTCCTCCCCTTCTCCTATCTTCCTGCAGTAAACTTCCTCAGATGACAATGTTAAATGTCAGCTGTCATATGTCAGGCTAGTCGGTCTATTGATATTAAGCACGCCTCCAAGACGTGATCACCCTTCAGTTTCACGACAGTCTGCAGGTGTCAATCACAGCCGACAATGTTTTCTCCCAGTGATGGCGTCACACGTCTGTCATATTTGACAAAAATTGTTGCACATTTCGCAGTTGTGAATATGTGTGATTTGAAACATTTTTTGTCAGATTGCTGACAAACAACGAATTAATGAACTCCAAAATTCTGTTACATTCAGAGTAAACTTAGCAGTTAGAACGTACCGAATTACATGAGTTGTTTTTCACCTGGGACCTTATAGTTGTACATCAAGCACTTTCATAAAAGTTAGGTACATGTATTTCAGTTTTATTTTGTTTTCAATCTGAACTGTTTCACGGTATACCGGTATACCGCGGTATTGTTTTCAATACCGTCACCGGTACCAAAATCCGAATACCGTGCAGCCCTAACCACAGTGAGCCCAAATATGAACCCAGGGACTTGGCTTGAACAAACTTGAATCTCAACCCCCTAAGCATGCTGCATACCCAATATCAAAAGATTCTGCCTGCTAGATCTTGAGAAGAAGATTTTTAAAGAAATTTGCCTGAAATGCACTAAGATCAAATTTGGGATCCTATACTGAGCCCAAATATGAACCCAGCGGGCCGATTTGAACAAACTTGAATCCGATATACCGCACAATGCTACATACCAAATATCAAAAGATTCTGCCCACTGGATCTGGAGAAGAAGATTTTTTAAGAAATTTGCCTGAAATGCACTAAGTTCGAATTTGAGCTTCTATAGTGAGCCCAAATATAAATCCAGGGGGCCGATTTGAACAAACTTGAATCAGATCCACCCCACAATGTTGCATACCAAATATCAAAAGATTCGGCCTGCTGGATATGGAGGAGAAGATTTTTTAAGAAATTTGCCTGAAATGCAATAAGTTCGAATTCAAGCTTCTATAGTGAGCCCAAATATGAATCCAGGGGGCCGATTTGAACAAACTTGAATCAGATCCACCCCACAATGTTGCATACCAAATATCAAAATATTCTGCCTGCTGGATCTGTAGAAGAAGTTTTTTTAAGAAATTTGCCTGAAATGCACTAAGTTCAAATTTGGGCTTCTATACTGAACCCAAATGTGAATCCAGGGGGCCGATTTGAACAAACATGAATCAGATCCACCCCACAATGTTGATTACCAAATATCAAAATATTCTGCCTGCTGAATCTGTAGAAGAAGTTTTTTTAAGAAATTTGCCTGAAATGCACTAAGTTCAAATTTGGGCTTCTATACTGAGCCCAAATGTGAATCCAGGGGGCCGATTTGAACAAACTTGAATCAGATCCACCCCACAATGTTGCATACCAAATATCAAAAGATTCTGCCTGCTACATCTTGAGAAGAAGATTTTTAAAGAAATTTGCCTGAAATGCACTAAGTTTGAATTCAGGCTCCTATACTGAGCCCAAATATGAACCCAGGGGGCCGATTTGTACAAATTTGAATCAGATCCACCCCACAATGTTGCATACCAAATATCAAAACATTCCGACTGCTGGATCTTGAGAAGAAGATTTTTAAAGAAATTTGCCTGAAATGTACTAAGTTCAAATTCAGGCTCCTATACTAAGCCCAAATATGAACCCAGGGGGCCGATTTGTACAAACTTGAATCAGATCCACCCCACAATGTTGCATACCAAATATCAAAAGATTCTGCCTGCTGGATCTTGAAAAGAAGATTTTTTAAGAAATTTGCCTGAAATGCACTAAGTTCAAATTCGGGCTCCAATAATGAGCCCAAATATGAACCCAGGGGGCCGATTTGAACAAACTTGAATCAGATCCACCCCACAATGTTGCATACCAAATAACAAAAGATTCTGCCTGCTGGATCTGGAGAAGAAGATTTTTTAAGAAATTTGCCTGAAATGCACTAAGTTCAAATTTGGGCTTCTATAGTGAGCCCAAATATCAATCCAGGGGGCCGATTTTAACAAACTTGAATCTGACTCCCCTAGAGATGATGTATACCAAATAGGAAAGAATTCTGCCTGGTGGATCTGAAGAAGAAGAATTTTTTGGAATTTTGGAAAGAAATTCATGGGTGCTATCAGAGTTATGCCCCTTGTGGTGCCCCCTGTGGGTGCGGCAAGTTTCTTTGTACAAGTTTGAATTGACATATGATGGGGAACAGGCACACCAAATTTGGTTCAATTTGATCCAGTAGTTTGTGAGGAGCAGTCGTTAATGTAAAGTTCACGACGGACGATGACGGACGACGATGGACGACAGATGACGGACGGCAAGTGATAAGTTAAGCTCCCTTCGGTGAGCTAAAAAAAAGAAGTTATTTGTAGCAATAGAGGAAATCATGTTCGGTCTAGTTTGCACAATATACAGCCCTTGAATGAAAGCATTCGAGAAGGCACCTTGTTTCACTCATGTGACAATATTTGACTTTTGCTCCATCCACATTGGTGATATCTGGTCAATTCTCTTTTGAATCTAGCCCATTGCTAAGATAACTGCAATGTGAGTTGTTTCCACTCCGCTAAAAGATTAAGAACAGAAATTTACCAAACTCTTTTCGGAAGTGATACACTCAAAGTGATAGCATCCAGTAAATCTAAATGTCTCGCCTAACGAGCACACCAAGTTCAAAAACAATCCTATGATAAATGTGGCCTGTAGGCCAAGTCAAAGAAGAATGTTGATGCATAAATGCAATAAATTCAAAGATTGTTACTAACAGCAACAGTTTTTGATGGAAATGAAAAGAAAATCGATAGCTCCTATCTTTGTCACCCTGCATAAGCATACATAGTTTCAAAACAATCTGATAATGAATGCACCCCCCTGAGGCATGCCAAAGGAAGATGATCATGCACAAATGCACTAAGTTTGAAGGTCATTGCTTGTGGCAATGTTTTTTATCTCTCTTTTTTTATGGAAATTCATAAATATACCCTGCAGAGAGTGCAAAAGGGATAAGTTGCTGCACAAATGCAGTAAGTTCAAAAGCTGGTGATAACGACAATAATTTTTTAAAGGAAATGAAAAAAAATAGCTCACATCTAGAGGTCACCCCAAAAACACATACCAAGTTTCAAAGTGATCTGATCATAAATGTGCCCTGAAGGGTGCGTGCCAAAGGGAAATACTGAAGCCTGACTAAACTAAGTTCAAAGGCTGTTGCCAGAGGCAACATTTTTTTAAAGAAATGGAAGAAAATCGATAACTCCCATATAGATATCACCCCACACAAGCACACCAAGTTTCCAAGTGATCCGATCATAAATGTGCCCTGCAGGCTGTGTCAAAGGGAAATATTGATACATAACTGCACTAAGTTTTTCCTAAGTTCATCAGAGGTCATTGCCAATGGCAACTATTTTGACGGAAGTGGAAATCGATAGCACCCATCTAGAGGTTACCCCGAACAAGCATACCAAGTTTCAAAGTGATCCGGTCAAAAATGTGCACTGCAGGCTGCGCCAAAGAGAAATATTAATGCATAGCTGCACAAAGTTCATCGAAGGTCGTTGCCAATAGCAACATTTTTTGACAGAAATTGAAGAAAATTGATAGCTCTTATCTAGAGGTAACCCCAAACAAACATACCAAGTTTCAAACCATTCTGATCATAAATGTGTCCTGTTGGGCATGCCAAAGGAATATATTGATGCCTGACTAAACTAAGTTCAAAGGTCATTGCCAGCAGCAACATTTTTTGATGGAAATGGAAGAAAATCGCTAGCTCCCATCTAGAGGTCACCCTAAACAAGCATGCTAGGTTTCAAAACAATTCAATCATAAATGTGCCCTGTAGGGTGTGCCAAAGGGAAATATTGAGGTCTGACTTAACTAAGTTTTAAGAACATTGCCAGCAATAACATTTTTGGACAGAAAGTTCAAAAGGTCATTGCCAATGGCAACTATTTTTGACGGAAATTGAAGAAAATCGATAGCTCCCATCTAGAGGTCACCCCAAACAAGCACACCAAGTTTCAAAGTGATCTGGTCAACAATATGCACTGCAGGCTGCGCCAAAGGGAAATATTGATGCATAACTGCACAGAGTTTATCGAAGGTCGTTGCCAGCGGCAACATTTTTTGACAGAAATTGAAGAAAATTGATAGCTCTTATCTAGAGGTAACCTCAAACAAACATACCAAGTTTCAAACCATTCTGATCATAAATGTGTCCTGTTGGGCATGCCAAAGGAATATATTGATGCCTGACTAAGCTAAGTTCAAAGGTCATTGCCAGCGGCAACATTTTTTGATGGAAATGGAAGAAAACCGCTAGCTCCCATCTAGAGGTCACCCCAAACAAGCATGCCAGGTTTCAAAACAATTCGATCATAAATGTGCCCTGAAGGGTGTGCCAAAGGGAAATATTGAGGTCTGACTTAACAACTAAGTTCTAAGAACGTTGCCAGCAGCAACATTTTTGGACAGAAATGGAAGAAAATATCGATAGCTCCCATCTAGAACTCACCCCAAACAAACATACCAAGTTTCCAAGTGATCTCATCAAAAATGTGCACTGCAGGTTGTGCCAAAGGGAAATACTGATGCATAAGTGCACTGAGTTCATCGAAGGTCGTTGCCCACAACATGTTTTGACGGAAATCGAATAAAATTGATAGCTCCCATCTAGAGGTAACACCAAACAAGCATACAAAGTTTCAACCCGATCTGATCATAAATGTGCCCTGTAGGGCATGCCAAAGGAATATATTGATGCCTGACTAAACTAAGTTCAAACGTCATTTCCAGCGGCAACATTTTTTTATGGAAATGGAAGAAAATCAATAGCTCCCATCTAGAGGTCACTCCAAACAACCATGCCAGATTTCAAAGCAATCCGATCATAAATGTGCCCTGTAGGATGTGCCAAAGGGAAATATTGAGGTCTGACTAAACAAAGTTCTAAGAATGTTGCCAGAGGCAACATTTTTTGACGTAAATTGAAGAAAATGGATAGCTCCCATGTAGAGGTCTCCCCAAACAAGCATACCAAGTTTCATAGCAATCTGATCATACATACGAATGTACGTCGGCGGACGAGAAGTGATGGCAATAGCTCAGCTTGACTTTGTCAAGTTGAGCTACATATACTGTGCTCAGGAAATCAGAGTACTGGTATATTACACAAGTGCATTGCCCTGGAAAGGAAATCCCTGTGACACTGGCTGGCGCAAAATACATCTTCCTATATGCAAAAGCAAAGTATTGTTATGTCTGTACAATGAAAACCGAAAACCCAACTCTTTCATGAAACTGAGATGAAATTTGAAATCCGCCCATCTCAGAATGAGGTCCGTAAATTATCAGTCGCATTCATATTTTTTATTTTCATGTAAACCAGGAATTGAAGGGGAAAATCTCAAAAAATATTCAGTAATTACTCATGTGCATGTTGGTGGTATGCAAACAATGTTCCTATTCAAATTTTGAAAAGTCTTGTATACACAATCAGTAGCATATAAACCCATGTTTGGATACAAGTGTTTCTCTTTTACTCTTAGGTCGACATACAGCCACAAACTGCCACTTTTATATTACTATGAACAAGAAAAATGTTACTAAGGTAACACATGCCCCCCCCCCCCCCTGTGACCTTCACCTTGCAGATGCGGTGGAAACTATTATACGCGACACACCTTCTGACTGTCTTTAACATTTGTAATAAGTTTAACAATTGTAATATGATTCGTTTCTGAGTTGTGGCTGAGACACGAATATTGATGATTTTCAGTGTGACCTTGAAATGTGACCTTGACCTTACGGACCTGGCTGCAGTGTGTGACACATCCACCCCTTGTCCTTTATAATTGAGCGAAGTTAGATGATTGTAGCCCTAATAGTTTTGGAGTTATGCTTGAGACACCATTTGTGACCCTGAACATATGAAGGTCAATTGTGACCTTCACCTTGCGGATGCGGCGGAAACTATTATATGCGGCACACCTTCTGACTGTCCTTAACATTTGTAAAAAGTTTAACAATTGTACTTTCAGCGACTGATTCACACTCCCGTGTTGTGTCCTTGGACAAGGCACTTAACCCCAATTGCCTACATGGGGGCACGATGACGCTTGTGTACTAAGGCGTACTGCATGTCGAAGGTGTGCATGTCTTCAACCAATCTAACCCTGCCTGTGCCATGGTGCAGAGTTCAGAGTTACGATGTTGGAGAGCTGACAGCTGCTCATCGTTGCTCAGTGGTTCTCTCCGGGTACTCCAGCTTCCTCCACCCGTAAAACTGTCACCGACATGATATGACCCTGGCTGTTAATGTGCCGTTAAACCCTAATAAAAAAACAAAAAAAAACAAAAAACAACTGTACTATGATTCATTTCTGAGTTATGACTGAGACACGAATATTGACCAATTTTTAGTGTGACCTTGAAATGTGACCTTGACCACGAAGGTACAAACCCGGCTGTGGTGTGTGTCACATCCTCCCATAGTCCTTTATAATTGTGTGAAGTCTGATGACTGTGGCCCTAACCGTTTTCAAGTTATTGGCTAGGACACACACACACTTCAATCACTATATGCCACCCGACTTAAGTCGGGGGTATAATTAAGTCGGGTGGCATAAAAAGTTATCTCTAGTGTTTTCTTCCTTAGGAACTAGACTGGTAGGATGCATTTATCTTTACATTATGTTCAGACAGCCAACAATAATGTAGAAACTAGGGCTGCACGATATTCAAAACTGAATACCAGTTTCGGTATTCAAAAAAAATACCGCGTCATACCGGTATATCGAAAACTGTTCAGATATATGAACACAAGTACCACAATTGAGACTCGGGACATCACAGTCGGAACGAATTAGCCTGCCTTGATGATGCGGTTCGAAAAACCTTTACCCAACGCAGACGATATCAAAATTTATTATTTTTAAGATTAGTTCATCAGATTTTCCCCAGATTTCAACAAAACTATATCATGTGACCCCTCATTGGAACGAACTCAACGAGCTCATTCCAATGCGTGGTCACATGATATAGTTTTGTTGAAATTTTTGAAAATTATTTTTTCAACTGCTGAATTTGTATATGACGTGGGCACAAGCAGACGATTCCTTGGATAAAGGGATAAAATTATTCATTCGGGGCTACAGATAAAAAACTCAAGACATCTTGAAAATTAAATTGTGGGTAAATAAATAATGATGATAAACCGATATTTTTGTAATTACACTGGTATTCAATCGATATTGGTTTGAATACCGATATATATCGGTTTATCGATATACCGTGCAGCCCTAGTAGAAACACTGTTGAGTCATCTGCAACTGTATTCATGTAAAACATGTTAGTTATTAACACAAAATTAATCAGAGGACTTAAGGGTTATGATATGTGTTCAGTTACCATAGTGTCCCAGACAAAATATATAAAAAAGTTTGCGTTCAAACTGGTACAGTACAAGTCAAAATAAATTGTAGGATAACCACTATAAACTATGCATCTTTCTCTTCCTACACTGATAAGACCAGAAGCTGACATCATTTTCTGAAAAGCTCTCACTCAGAGCTTTCCAGAAAATTATGTCAGATTCTGATCTTATCAGTGCAGGAGCAGCAGTATACTTAGTTTATTACGTTTATGCTACAACTTATTTTGACTTGTACTGTACAATAATAAAATGTCCATCATATAATGATATTGAGGAAAATTATTTTGGTGAATGAATTGTTGTTCCTGCTGCATCGTAACCTTCAAAGTTTATCTAGATTACTTATGCTTTTCCCAATTTTATAACAAGGAATATTAACTCGTTGAGTGCTAGAAGAAGCCACTATCGCGGCTTTAAGAAAAATGAAGGTAACAGAGCAAAAGCTAACATTTTCCTTGCCCATGTTTCATATCCATTCAAACACCAAAAATATTTTGTTTATATAAGTTTGCTTTATTACAAATTATTGGAGAGTGCCTCTTGGCACTCTCCAATAATTTGTAATAAAACAAATTCAGACTACCAAAATAGCACTCAACCTATTAATAGAGGATTGTCACAGCTTTTCCAAAATACAATTCAAGGTCTTTCCAAATCATTTGGAGCCAAATTCGAAGGACTTTTCAGTCAAAAAAAAAAAAAAATGATTCACTCAAGTGCAAATTTAACAGAATCATTGCTAGCAATCAATTTTTGTGAGAATGATTCTCACTGGATGCCTACTTTCAATTAAGATGTCTTAGATAAGTGACCAATCAGCATTAAGCTCACATGTACTGCATTTATTACAATTGCAGATCAATTCAACAAACCAACTGTTACAAGGTGACTAATTGGGAATCCAATCAAAGAAATGACAAGGGTTTTCCAGTGCCTTTTTCAGACAGCGACAATTTTCCAGGAATTTCAAGGCTTTGAAAATTAACTTTTAAATTCAAGGACTTTCAAGGTTTTCAAGAACATGTGGCAACCCTGTAATATGGATGTTAGTTTAGAAAATGAAACAATCAAAGTGGAATACAGTAGATTTTTCACACATCACAGTGATTATGGGGAAGAGAGAGGGGAAGGTATCTAAATTTTTGGAAATCAGCTGAAACTCTCATAATTCAACCTGAAAATTTGTGAAATAATATTTCTTCAGAAAAGAGGACATACATGCAGAGTTAAGGTATAATTTGTTAGATATTTATTTGTATAAATTTTTTAAAAAAAATTTACAAGGAAATGGTCTTTAAGACCATTTTCATTTAAACCTTTACCTAACATGAAAAGTAGACGACACTTGCAAAATTTTTTTTGAATAACTAATTTTTTTCATTTTTGAAAAAATAATGAAAATTAACAGCTGATTTTTGAGAATTGCGTTGGCCGGTTTTGGCTGTTACATTAGGTAAAGGGTAAAAGAAAAAAAATTTCAGCAATTTGATAATTATCTGTACTCAGATAATTAACCGGTGGCGGCACCAGGATTTTGATTTAGGGGTGGGGCCTAAGTAAGATATGGGGGTGGGGGTCCAAGGTCAAGATACTGAAGGCATCTACTGAAGGCCATAGGCCTGAGCTGGTGGAGGAAATGGGAGGGGTGTCCCCTTCCCATTGGTGGGGGGGTCTAGGGTACCTTTTTTATATTTGGATGCTCTGGGAGTGATATCTGAGCATTTCTACAACACCTGACATGGTCTTCAAAGGCCCCCAGATTGTGTCTAAAATTGGGCACACATCATTATTTGTAAACACTTCCATGAAAACTATGGTGAGATAGCAATCTGAAGTCTGATTTTTTTTTGGGGGGGGGGGGGGGAAGGGGGAGGGGGAACCCAAGGGAAAAGCCCCCACTCTCCCCTCCTCCCAGGCCCCCACCACTGTAATTAATTGAACTCTCTTATCCAGTCATCTCTGAGTGAATAATAACAATATTCATGAATGTACAATGCCATTTTTTTTTCTTCAGTTTAATGACACTTTCGACAGTTAAGATCACCTTGTGTCAGACAGTTTTATGAGTGGAGGAAGCTGGAGTACCAGGAGAGAACCACCAAGCAGCAGCAATAGCTGTCTGACTTCCCAACATACTAACTCAGCATAAGCAGGGTTAGCATTGGTTGGCGACAAGTGCACCCTTAGCATGCTGTACGCCTTAATACACTATGCCGCCATGCCTCCATGTGGGTAATCAGGACACAATGCAGTTGCCCCAAGTAAGGAACTTTCCACTGATCCACCATGATCCCAAGTACAATCCCATAGTTCTGTAGAACCCACTGCGAGGGCAAATTACGGGATAAAACAATACACTGAGTCAAAATTACTTGTCTCACTTTCCCAAATATCAGGTATGATGCACTGTCAAGTCATTTTTCACCCATCTGCATTTTGCTCCAGTCTATCACAGCAAAGGAGATGCCACTATAATGGTAATCTTTAATAAAATTGTGGCGAAACTAGATAGCTCACATCAACATGCAATTCTGATCAACCTCGTGGAATTTTAAAATCATCAGTTGAGAGAGGTGGGCCGTAAAGTGTACCAAATGACTTGCAAACCAAATTACAGATGGTCATTATATCAACATGTTTGTTTTCTGAGCTTCCACCATGAAAAGGAATGGTTCACACCTAAATTAAACTAGAGAAAGTGGGTATAATACATATTAGAGCTGCAATAAGGACACTTCCTTCATCTAAAGACACATTTACAGAAAGTGTTATATGTATACAGTATGTGGACAGTGTATTATCACTAAATCACTCGCAGAGTGGAGATTCCACCCAAGCAATAATTGCAAATTTGTTGCAAAGCATAACAAGTACAAGCAAAGTTCCACCTAATTGACCTCTGGGTTATACCTGGAGGTCCATTGGTTGAAACATTGCTTGTGTTCTTTGTCCACATGTACAGAATTTGATAGTGATGCTTTGGGCGATAACTCCACTCCCCAGGTGATTTCATTACAATCCACTCTCCACATACTGTATATTGAAATGTTTTAGTTGCATAACATATTCAAAAAAAGAATACCTTCTTGGTACCGCAGCTTTTTTCTGACAGAGTGTTGTGTAATGCTACTGAAGTGGGGCTAACAAAGCTCTTTCCAACATTGTGTCATATCATGGGCACAGCAAATAAACAGTCATAACTTGACCCTTGGGAGGAGAGGGGAGTCTAGTCAATTTCTAATGTCTCCACTATGACACCACCTGCACGTAACTTGACAGTCGTCGCTTCTCACTTCTGCACTGTATGCATAGAAACCACTGCCAGGATTTTTTTACATTTAGCCACAAGATTTCCTCATGACTCCAGAATCTTACCTCTGTTTTGAGGCCACAACATCTATCAAAGTTGAACCAAGGCTTTCCGAGTCAACCACCTAACATGACAAGAAATTACGCTTGCAAAATAAAAGAAAACCCAACAACACAGCTTGGGACCTCTCACTGGAACAGACCCAAAGAGCTTGGGGGTGGGAGGGGGGGGGGGGGTGGGGGGGCATATACTTGGCATTTTGTAGGCAAACACTGAAATAAATAAGTGGCTGTTACATTAGATGAGATTAATGGTAGAAACTTGTGGGTCCATGAAAGATCTGGGATATCTGTTCAGGACAGCTTGACCTTTGTATTAAGATAGTTGATTTGTATTTACCTGGAACGTTACTCTGTATATTACTTAGTGACGGACTGTTTTTACTGTATGACATTCTAGTTGGATGAAAATAACTTTATGGCTTCTGCGTCTACTTTCTGCAAAAGAAATCAGAAAACAAAAATTACATATAAAATACAACACAAATCCATAAAATATGACAAGTTGCAGCAGGGATAATTCTTCACTGTGAATGCAAAACATATTTTGTTGATTCCTTGGTAGATTTTCCAATAAACAAGCAATAAAGCAAGTAAGTACGCTATCAATCATGCAGACAAGTGGGCATGAATAATATAAGTGATGGAAAAGAACAAAATTGACAGGTGCAGTTTTAGGCTCCCGTGAATTCAGAGACGGGAGTAAATTGCATCCGTAAAATGTTAGTATATGAATTTTCGAGGGAATACGGTCACCAAACACCAGAAACCTTAACCCTTTGAACTCTAGTGGTATCCTCCATGATGAGCTCATTCCAATGGGTGGTCATAACCTATGTTTTTGAGACAAAAATGAAAAAAATTAGTTATTCAAGAATTTTGTTTGCAAGTGTCATCTGCTTTTTATGTTAGGTAAAGGGTTAAATGGATAACCAGCATGTCAAAACAGAGAAAGCTCTAACAAATAGTACCATGTACATACATGTGTGAAGCACCGTACTAACTGACTGCAAAATTGTTACAGGTTCCCCTGTAAGGATTCACTTAATCGATATTACTCCAGTCCTTCGGTTTTGGGGAGAGTGATCGCTCTGTGGATTGAAAAAGCAACGAGTGATTTGTTGCTCGCATCGAATTTATGCAACTTTGAATTACAGAATGAAACAACATCCGAATGGTTAGCATTTCTCCACAACCAGCGGCATTTACAATGGAGAAACAATGTGGTGATAGAGGAACAGAAGAACAAAGCGCCCTTTGTCGGTATTAAATACGCAGCAAATACCCGTCACTTTAGGAGTATGAAAGATTATCATTTCTGAATATGATTGTGGAAATCCTATCCTCAATCAGCTTAGGAGAGCAATTAGCTTTACACAGCATTTTAAGAATCCAGTTGAACGAACTCATTGAAACTGAAACCAACAGACTACATCAGTGATTTTATTAACTTTACTAAGGTAAAGCGAAATCTCTTAGACATCTAGATGTCTCACTCAACAACCGAACACACACTTGACAAGACCTGTGTGTGTACCCAGACCTGTTGTCCAAGGGGGGTTGAAGGTGGTAGTGGTAGGCATATGACTTTCTTGGACAACAGGTCTGCTTGAATCTACAGTCACATCCTGGTGCAAGTGCTTCAAGTGACAGGATAGTAGTAATGGTAGTATATTATAGTGTCAATATTCCTTGAATAATCACCCCTCAAACTGTGATGTCAGTTGTTGAACTTGAAACTGACAGAAAAAAAAATATTGCTGCGACCCATTTTGCTTCAAGTGATTGCAACTGTGTTTGGGTATGGTTGCAGCCATTACCTTTTACCACTAAACCACTTTCAAAACGAAATTACGTGATGTTATGTGACTTCGAAGTTAAATTACATTTTTGCTTTACAACAAAAATTTAATGTGAGCATAAAACATGTAATCTCAATCATCCCAGACCAAAATATTTAGGAGGACAATTTTTTGCTCTCCTTAATTCTTTCAGGAGGGCAGTAAAAATCGCTCTCCTGAAATTGCCAAGCCTGTGTAACAAGTTCTCTAACATGCAGTCTCTGGATAAACTCGAAGTTATACTTTGGGCCACTTTTCTACATATAGGAAAGTCTTGACTCCTTATTTTGGCAGCCAAGACTTGCCTAGAAACAACTGCAATTTATTTATTTGTTGGTGTTTAAAGTCACATATTTCTGCACAATGGCTAAGTGTGACCACAACATTGATATAAAGTCATGTCCAGCCAATTGTTTAGATCCATGTTCACCATTTTAGAGGTCTTGGTTACCTGGTCCTATTTTACCAGTAAACAGAGCTTGTTTACACTACTTCACTTTCCAGGGTTCCTATGAAGAACTGTTTTAAGAAAAAAATTATGCATTAACAGGTTGAAAGTGTTAATGAACAGCAATATGCATAAAATAATAAATTAAGTCTGAAGTGGTTACCAAACACAAAGTTGCAAAACCTATCTGCAAACTGCATCCTATTCCTGTGGTCAATGTGTGTCAAATATTTCTTACTGTATATACATGTATGTCAACTTAATTATGAACAAGTTGCTCATAATTAAGTTGATTACCAGTCCTATTTTACCAATAAAACAGAACTTGTTTAGCATAGTAAGCAAGCACTACTTTACTTTCCATAGTTCCATGAGGGCTAGTGTAATACAGGCCTGGGATTTTCTGGAGAGCAATATATTCGCTTGCCTACTGCTCGCCTTAAAAAAATTAAGGAGGGCAAAAAATAGCCCTCCTGGCCTTAGAAAATAATTATTTCCATAACCGCCTATTCCTAAAACCCACATCTTTTCAGATCTGTGCTATGTTAGTGGTCTCTGTAAGATGGCTACATTGCAACCTCCCACACCTCCGGGCCTTGCCTAGTGTAACCGTCTCACAGAGACAACCTTGTTAACAGCACCAAATAAAATGTACAAAACCCACTAGGCAGATTCCATTAATAATAAAACTTCATTTTGTCACTTTTACCTTTTGTTAGCTTGAGAGCTAATTGCTCTCCTAATGCCATGTGAGGGTAGCGATTTTTAGCCCTCCTGCATTTTTAAGAATGCCATCATGATTATTTTAAGATGAAACGGGGCATAACTCTAACAAAAACAGTCCGATCAAAACAATAATCACAGGTGTATAGGTTCCCATGATAGTGAACATCCATACCAAGTTTTCAAGGAATTGACCCATAAACATCTGAGAAAATCTCCGTAAAAAATTCACGCATTCTAAGATGAAAAGGGGCATAACTCTTGCAAAAAAAGTCTGATTGAAAGTATAATCGCAGGTGCACAGGTTCCCATGGTAGTGAACATCCATACCAAGTTTCAAAGGAATCAACCCATAAACATCTGAAAAAATCTCTGGACAAAATTCTGTGCAATTCAGGCATTCTAAGATGAAAAGGGGGCATAACTCTGGCAAAAAAAGTCTAACCAAAACTATAATCGCAGGTGCATAGGATCCCATGGTAGTAAACATCCATACCAAGTTTCAAAGGAATTGACCCATAAACATCTGAGAAAATCTCCAGACAAAATTCATGCAGTCTAAGATGAAAAGGGGCATAACTCTGGCAAAAAAAGTTTGATCAAAACTATAATCGCAGGTGCACAGGTTCCCATGGTAGTAAACATCCATACCAAGTTTCAAAGGAATTGACCCATAAACATCTGAGAAAATCTCCAGACAAAATTCTAGGCCTGATATTTCAAGTTGAAAAGGGGGATAATTCTCGAAAAAATAATCAGCACAGGTTCCCATGGTGGTGAACATTCATATCAAGTTTCAAGCAGATTGGTCCATAAACATCTGAGAAAATCTCCCAACAATATTGTGTCTACAGACTAATGGATGTACGGATGGACACACAAGGTGATTCCAGTATCCCCTCAGCCCCCTCCCCCCCCCCCCCCCCCCCCCACACACACACACACACACACACAACTCGTTGTGGGGGTATAACTATATCCCACTGAAGTAAAAGGCAGAAAGTATACATAATCAGTACCGGTAATGTAATCCATTACATTTTCAAAGTAATTGTAATCGTAATCACTACTTTTCAACTACAGTGATGTCACGCATGCAGCCCGACTGTCCCAGCAATGGCAATGTTTAGACGCAAAATAGTCGGAGCCATTTTTTGTTAACCATTTACCTAACAAATCTGCCATATCTGCACTCGTGATATACAAAATTTGCTATTCAAATTTTATTTTTTCATTTCTCTACTTCAAAACATACCTCATGACCTATTAATGGAACAAACTTGATGAGCTTGTTCCAATAAGGACTAATAAGCCATGGTTAGAAGTAAATGAAAGTGTCAATGACACTGTAGCTCAACTTGTCAAGACATGTACATGTATATTATGTGACACAGCAATGACAAACATCTAGGTAATGACCTGATAACAAAGGTACATATAAAGTATTGTAACGGCCTGTACATAAATACTGACCGTAGCCTGTAACAAATGTATAGGTAAAGTATTGTAAAGGTGGGTGACAGTCAGATGCTAAACTAGAAAAGAAATCTTTGTGTCCCAGAGTGGGTCTGACTGAACCCCAAAATATTTGTTCTCATAGCACAGTGATAACAAAGGCACCCCAAAACACACTCATCTCCTGTCCCAAGGTGAAAACAAAGGTACCCAAGAAGTTTTGTGAAGATCAGTTCATAAATACGAGCTGTATAGAAGTTGTGACAAAAAACTGATTGGACCTAATTTCGGTACAAAATGGTCACTGGCATCCATCTTGAATTTTGGACCGCACTCAGAAACACTCGTTCTCATCCCAAGGTGATAACAAAGATACCCAAGAAGTTTCATGAAGATCAGTTGATAAATACAGCCTCTAGCCCGAGCCGTATTGACATACATGTGCACTTACAGTGTATAAGTAGCTAAATAAATCAAAATTCATCTAATTTGCATAATTTCTGCATGAGAAAAAAAACCCGTACAT